>JBBMJY010000015.1:8578592-8596724 GCA_037833715.1 Toxotes lorentzi | reverse complement strand
AACACTCTTTCCTTCCACGGCGCTTTTCCGATCCTGTGGATGTTGTGACTGCGGGGGCCCTCTCACTTAAGGTGTGGGGGGATGTATTTTCTGGGAGGGATCAGGTTTTTTTTTTTTTTTTTTTTTTTTTTTTACTGAACAGATGGGCAACTAAAGCACCTAAACACAGACCAGCAAAAAATCTAGTTAAAATGAAAGAGGTTAGCATTACTCATGCATCGATTTTTTTTTTTTTTTTTTTTAAATCCATTCCTCACAAATTATTTATTTAGTCGTTGGGCTGAATTCATTATTTGCGTGTGTGTGTTTTGGAGTTGGCTGCTGTGTTGCTATAGCAGCAGAAAGGGAGAGGTGGAGGAATGCAGGCAGGGAAGCAGAGATGGGGTGGAGTTCCTGCTTGCAGAGGAGAAAGTTTATGTCGTCAGATTTGGTCTCCAACAGAGAATTCCTCACCGCTTCCAGGGGGGTTTCCTCTTATTTTACCTCCCACACACAGAATCATGCTGGCAGCGTGGTCTGTGTGTGTGAGTGCATATGTCGAGTTTCAGAGTTAGACCCACGGAGGAGAGACACTTTGCAAGTTTTGTTTTGTGTTAGATTTGTAGCTCAGGCTCGGATTTGAATTCAATTGAATTAAAAGGTTTGTGTAAGGCTTTTGGTTACATTGTAGTTTTGGTGCCCTAAATAACTATAGAAACAAACAAAAAAAAAAAAAAACAGAAGTCCTCACAAGCATAGAAGACTAAGATGGAAAACTAAGAAAATGGTGTGCACCTGTTCCTGCAGGAGGCTCCGACTCTATTCTAAATTCATGAGGTTGAAAATACAAGGAAATGTGGTGCTCAGCAAGCAGTGTTTTTCTGCTTGTGTTACCTCCAAGTGTGTGTGCACGCGTGTATGTGTGTGTTTGTTTGTTGCGGTCGAAGCTGGGCTCTCGACGCACGTGCCTCCGGCTGTTCTTACAGCACAGCAAAATGCAGGAAGCTTTCAATGACAGCGAAAAATATATGGCTTTGTCTCTCTGCAGTCCGACTTCTTGTTTCAGCCTGGCTTCTTTTACTGCAAGTTGTTCTTTCTCTCTGCGGCAGGAAGTCTGCAGCTGCTCTGTCAGTCTTTTGAGCTCTCCAATACATACATCTTAATCAAATGATGGTTGCTATTATGAGATCTCATCTCAGCAGGACACATTATTATCTCTTTTCTGTGGAGTGCTGTGTGTATGTTGTTCTGCCAGTACTCGTGCACATGTATCTGTCTGTCTGTAAATACGTGTTGCCCTTAACAATTAAGGATTTCATGTTTTAATGTCAAACCAAGAGCCTGAAACCACGTTAGTGTTCTCTGCGTTGTTGGTTTCTCTGTAGATCACACCTACAGTTTGTAAGGACGCAGCTTTGTGAGTTTGTGTTCGGTGTTGGACTTGTGATCGTGTTATGAACCACAGGGTTGGATGCTTTGCATGTTTTGAAACCCTTAAGTTTTCCTTCTCAGACTCAGTTTTCTGAGCCTGAAAGATGAAACAGATGCAAGGCAACACCGTGGTCACGCATATTTGTGCGCAGGGAAAGTTTGTGTGTGAGTATGTGTGGCAAACATGAAAGGGTGTCTGAATGTGTATATATCTGTGTCTCCCTGTGCCTGTTTTGATGTCCTGATTAGCAGTGTTTATATTTAGATCACATTAATCCGCTCAAAGTCTGGCGCTGTCAGAAAAACACACACAGTTATCCCCTTGTCCTACTCATCAACTTTAGGACACTGTGAAGGAGACGGTGCAAAGTAGAGAAAGAGTGATAGAGCCGTTTGAAACATATTGCAAAGCTGCTTAATGTCCATCAAACTATGGCATGAGCACAAAACTAATTTGAGGAGTAACTTAGGCAAGGTTCAAAGTTTTGCGTGTCCAGTCCAGATTTTTTTTTTTTTTTTTTTTAACGTACTCAATTTGAAATTCACTATTTTGCTAATTTCCAACCAGATGTTTTTTGCCGATCCAAAGTTCTTCAGGTTATAAGGTCATACTTGCAGATACCTTCTGGCTAACAGGCAGATATTTAGTGTAATAGGGTCCATATCTTTTTCATAAAGCTGTGTAATTGAAAAAGCAGATTGACCACAGAAGCAGATGGAGGTCTGCTGTAGCCTCAAGGAAAGAAATGATACTTGACTCTGTGAAATTTAAAGGATTAGTTTTTATTGAAGGAATGCAGAGTGACTGAGCAGTTCGGCTGTCAACAAACTGCTGCACACTGAGATGTATGCTCACTCAGCCGATGGCTTTATCACCCTATATGTGTGTGTCTTTCTTTGTTAGTGCCATTCCTCCCTTTGTGGAGTTTTCTCTGTACCTTATATGTCAGTATGTGCGAGCGCTGGTGTGCACGCAGGCCTATATGTGTGCACATACTGCATTTGTGTAATAAATCCCCACAGTGCGATGGCCTTAAGCCCTATGTTCCCTCTGAATCGCTCAGAGGAGACAAATCCAGAGGCTTAGGCAAATGACACACACTCATACCTGCCTACACACACACACACCGCACACATACACAGGCTTTCATACTTCCATATCTTCTATGTCACTTTCTCCTTTGCTGCATCTTCCACACACCTGGGTCTCTGCAGCAGCTCTCCTCTCCTCCCCCCCTCCTCTCCTCTCCCCCTCTCCTCTCCTCTATTAGTCCAAAGATGCTATTTCTCCATGTTTACCCCCTCCAACCCACCACCCCTTTTCCTTTCACTCGGTTCACTCTGTCTGTTTCACTGGTTGGCAGTCATAGGTTCACTGAGGCGTAAAGGCAAAATGGCCTCCTCATGGAATGGAAGGACCGATGATTCTGCTGCTAACACACACACACACACACACGCACACGCACACACGCACACACACACACGAATAACATGTAGACTCTGCCAAAGCTTTTCTGGCTTATTTTATTATACTTCCTCCCCTATGGTGGGAATGACCATATGTCTTCATGTGGCTACACTTGTGGGTGTGTGTCAGTGTTAGTTTGCATGCACGCCACGTGTGTATGCATGTTCCACGCCACCCCGCGACGTGTTATTTCCCAGTGTGTGCATGTGTCTGTTCAAGCAGGGAGAGGGGCTGCTAGCAGGCTGTGGTGGAAGGATTGTAAACTGTGGACGTTCGAGCGAAACGCCCAGGAGCTTCCACTGGCTTTTTCAAAATAAAATATCCACTGCTCAAAAAAGATAAGATAAGATACATTTTTATTGTCATTGCACAATCATACTTTGTACAAAAGTACAGCGAAATTGAGGTACTGTCCCACATTAGTGCAAAACAAGGCATATGAATCCCAAATGTACAGAAAAAAAACACAATGAAAAGTAGAATAAAATAGTAAAATAAAATAAATATATCCAGGATGAAATGTCACAGCTTTCCTTTCAAACAATATCTGGTGTGAATTTAATTCTGATGATCAGTTCATACTTCTGAGGCAAGAGAGGAGTTATTAATGTGGAAATCTTTTAGATAATTTCGGTTTACAAAATATCACAATTTTTATAGGATGTAATGAGAGAAATATTGAACAATTGACATTACTGTAGGTAATTATTGTTTTTCACAATGGATGTTTCAGAATGAGTCCCCTTCAACAACTATCCTTCAACTAATTAAACTGCCTGCTTTTGAATGGGCTTAATTGGTAGTGCAGCTGTCTGTCCAACTGCCAGGCACAGACAACTATATAATCACTCTGACTGGAAGCCATAGGGATGTAAAGCAGAGGATCATTATCCCACTCCAGTATATTACTGTTCAGCAGTCTCACACAGAAGGCTGTCAGTCTTTGGTGAGTATTTAATCTTAAAGGTTTTTGAAAATTCATAAAGACAAATGTTGCCTAGCAGCGTGGTACCATCTATCTGATGTTACCTTTAACTTCCATTGAGTCCTTGTTCGAATGAATGATCTCTGTGTCATTTAAACAGCAAGGCCAGAGTGCTGTGTGTTTATTTTCCAAGTTTTATTTAAAATGGGAAGCCAGATCCTCTTATTATACGTATTCTCCCCTGTGTCTGTGCAGGAAAAGCACACAGACATCCAGTACCTGCATTTAAATAGCAGACTACACATTATCAAACAGTGTGCTGCATTCTTTTCTGCTGTAATGACCCAGTTCCTCTGTAAGGATCCTCGAAGTTTCATCTGACGGTAAATAACACAAACCAGACTTGAATCCAGAATACAGCGAGCACATGGTCCGCGCCCCCAGCCCAATTAATCACCAGAGCAGCCCCGGCATACGAACAGAGCCGGTCTGATCTACCACCGGGAGCAGTGGGATGTGGTAGGCGTTCGGTTTCAAACACCTCCTGTGGGCTTCTGCTGCATTTTGTCTTACTAAACCTGCACCTGCAAACCGGAAAAAGAGAAGCAGACATGATTGGAAAAGAGAGGAGCCGAGAGAGAGAAATCAGAAAGAGAAAGACAGATATACAGTGAGAAGGATGAGCGGTGTGGGGAAGGGAATAGGAATCTCATCAGCCCCTCTACTCCTCACTTTCTCTCTCGGTTTTACGAGCGGTGGAGGCAGACTTGCCCTACAGTCAATTGCAGGTGGTAGTCAGACTATAAATGGTGCAAGGATGTAATGTTCCCCTTCCAGGAGAATACCAATGAAATTCAATTTCAGTAATAATTTGAACACCCCTCAAACAATAAAGTTTTGCTTCCAGAAGGGAGACCAGGCTTGTCTCACTGACCTCTAATGGACCAGGTACATTCCCTTTTAGTCAGAAAGTAAGCATTTTCTTGTAGACCTAAATTGACACTGACTTGGAACAAAGCTAAAGTAAGTAGGAATAACACAACTACTCGATATCAATCCACGCTGCACCATGAGCTACGCGGGGGGAAAAAAAGGAGAGACCTGGACAAAGTCTCCTCCACAACAGAGCGAGTGCCACAAGAGATTGTGGCAGTCCATCTCCATCCACAGTCCCCAGACAAATCATGCTGTACTGAGGTCAGTGACATTTTGCTTTCCGTCGACAATAAACTCTCTGGACTAGATGCAAGAATAGTTCTTGTTGAAGAGCTTCAACAGCAGCTACACAAAAGCACGGAATGAACTAGTTATGAACATTTTTTTTCCTTGGCTTTCTCCTGTTTCAAAAAAGCTGAATAACTTTGTCTCGCTTCTTTTGTATGAAACCGGTGCTGAGCTATTGACTTCCAACAGAATGAGTCCTTCCTCTTTGTCTTTCAGTGAAATTAGGCCTTCACTGTAGACTGTCAGTGGAATTAGCTTCGTCCTTGACTGACAGCAAGATTAGCTTTGTCCTATTGATCTACAGCACTGCAGCCTTTCCTCACTAATTTACACTTTAACTGCCTGTGGTTGGACATGCTCTATGATATAGTGAATCTCCTAAACACTGTGGACACTTTCAGTACACTCAAGAGATGAATCTAAGTAATTATCCTTGATTGATATCACTTATTGAATTTACTTAAAACACAGAAATGGAGACAGGAGAAGCAGGATTTTTTTTTTAGTCTTGAGACAGCTGAGATGTGAATTCCACAAAAGGTTTTTCAACTCAACACAAAGAAGACGTCTTTAGAATTAGCACAGTCGGATCTGTTTAACATCTTTTTATGATCCCAGAGGAGTGTGATGACTCATCTTTGCCATCCTCCCGCTGTTTGGTGCACTACAGGTGTGAACCGGCCCTGAAATGGTATCGGTGCAGACTTGCTGTTCTCATCAACAATGAGAAAGCACAACATCATGTGATGACAGCAGTGCCTGCTCAGCTGTGTTCTTAGCGGAGTCTCCTTTAGTGCTCGCTTCTCTGGAGTGTTCACAGCTCTTTGTTACCCACCCTGATGTCTCTTTTCTTACTCTCGGTCTCACTTTCTCTTAGTGACTCTTTGTGCCTCTGTGCCGGCGGCAGCTGTGTCAACATCTCAGGAACGCCTTCAAATTTGACACAACTGTTCACCTGGACTCTTAGGATGAACTGATAAGAGTCAGAAATGACATTTTTGGCCATAACGAAGATTACATACGGTAATTATGACAAACATTTCACACAAATGTCTAATGGGACAAAATTCTGTAGTGTTGATGTTTTATATCCAAAAGGTCAAAGGTCAGCTTCACTATGACTTCACAGTGTTCTGCAAAATCACTTTTCTGACCATTAGTCAACACCTTCAGTCTTCACTACATATTTTATCTGAGTCTGGACAGACAAATATGTTTTAAACTGCATCTTGACTGGTTGTCGGAGGCATGTAACTGCGAGGCGGTAATGCTAGTCTCTTTTTTCTTCTTCTTGACCTCGCTGTCTCTTGCTCTCTCAACCTCAGTGACCCTTATAAAATTTGCCGCCCTAACTCATGCCAGCGGTGTAATGCTGAACTCGAGGCAGTGCAATAGACCTCCAGGGCAGTGGAGAGCCAAGTGCCAGGTCGTACACTTTATTAAAATGCCAGTATGTCTCAACGGGTCAGCAGGTATGCCAGGCCGCGTGAAGTCATAACATCGACACTTCACACAACCTATAAATTTCCTGATGGGGTCGACAGAGAAGAGCAAGCTGGTCTTGTAGACAATAAATACATTTTGTCAGTGGAAGGACAGATTAGATTTGGAATTTCTGAATGAAAAGTAGAGAAGCCTTTTTTGATTATTATTGTGTAGTGTTTGAAAAACAAGCAACTCAGAAACAAACAGATATTGTGATTTCAATAGCCACACAACATCAGAAGTTGGATGTGACTTTGGGAGCCCTTGTTGTTTAATAGGTTCAAGGAATCAAGTCTTGGCAGCTGGAGATTCCCACAGCAGTGTGAATGCACCTCAGCTACATGGACAAGTGTCAGATATGCACATGGAGCAGCCTGCAGCAGAAGCTCTAAACCAAATGGATGTAATGTCGTTATAAAAAATGCATGAATAAAGAAGGAAGAAGAAACAGTAAATGCACCATTTTGTGGCCACACACGCGAGTGTGCAGTGCATTCAAGAGTTATTCTCTCCATTGTTAGGCCACATTCAGGCAACAGCATTACTGCACAACAACCTAAAGCATTGGTGTGAGCGTACTGCTACCGCACAGACAGAAGATAAAATATGAACCAGGAAGTTTGAAGGTTTAATCAAACTCCAACACGCTGATGGTTTATGTACCTTCGCGGTAGGGTTGTAAACCTCAGGACGGTTGTCATAGTAACATTAGTTTTCCTCTACTCCTCTTGATGCTTGCAGGCTACATGACATATCAAGGTAATCTACCTGCTAGGTGTTCTTGTATGTATTTAATTGGCTGATAAAACACGTTGCCAGATGACATTAAATAGAGACAACTTATTGTCTAGAGAACTCTGTTTTATTTTTTTATTTTATTTTTTTCTAGAGCCCTCTGCAGTGACACTGATGTTGTGGTACTGCAGAGGTGTCACTGAAAAGAACTGCTCTGTTGGTGTCGGTGTGTCCTTAAGTGCAACACACACACACCAGCCGCATGGCACCATTTGATGCATGTCAGTTTATACCAGTAGCACACATCAGATGCGTCACACAGACAGATGAAGTAGACAAGGTATGGCAGCCAAAATGTGCCCATCCAGGGAGCGGATGTTATAAAATATTTAAAGTAATGTGTGCGGGTGTTTTGATGCTTGTCATTCGCCACCGGTGTGCATTTTCCCTTTGCGTCAGCCAAAGGTAATGGTACATATGACAGACACAATGGGATAAGAGAGGAAATAGAAATAAACAGAACGAGGGCTTTAGTTTGTCTGTAGTTTATGAATATGGAATAACGTGAACAGTTTCATATTTACATGCATTGGAAATTCTTTCAAATATTCCCAAGAGTGGTAGATGTCCCTGTATGCCTCAACACAGCAGCCATGGGGGAGCATGACGCACGCTTTATGAATCATAGAAAATCATTTCACTGTCTCAGTGTGATGACAGTAATGCATCAGAGAGAAGTGTGCCCACTGCGGCCTCATGATGGGGCAGTGATAAAACTGTTTACTTTTATTTTTACACAATACTGTGTGCAGATTTCCTCCTGTAACTCTGTCTGTCCTTGGCAGCGGCAACTGACTTTGTTGCCGCCGTTGTTTTCTGTTCTCTTGCTCATGTTTCTGGTGTAATTGTTCTTTTCTAGGTACAAATACAGTTTATTTTTCATACTTTATACTCTGCATTTGAATCACATTATGTCAACATAAAACCACCATTGTAACTTAATAACTCTTCGCTTTAATGCTTAGATTTAATGTTAGTTGTTTATATTCTAGTGCCTTTTACACTGTATGCTTTCTTCTGCGAAGACCTTCTTTCTTCAAATCAATCAATAAAGTCTCATCTCTTCTCAAATAGGCTTCTTTGCATCTCTCCATGTTGCATGTGATTGGTTATTTGTGACAAACACTGCCCCTATTTTGTGTGAAGGCACCAAGCAAGATAGTAACCAGCTACATTATCAATGCAGAATTTTATCAGCGTGTTGAGTTTTGAACAAGAGGCAGACACACAGGTATTTCTGTGCTGTTGTCTTTGTTACCTTTAGCCTCCAAAGAGAAGCAGGCAGGTGGGCACTAAAGCAAAGAGACAGGTAGAACATAGACAGATGGTCGGAGATCATCCCGGATAAAGAAATCATCAGGTAGCAGAGGAAGTGTTTATCTATACAACAGAGAGATGTCAGTCCCCTCAGGGTGGCGTGTAGGGTCGCATGGAGGTCTCAGTCTTTATTGCAAGGTGAATGCGATTCCACGGTTCTCTAGTTTTGACAAGCTACATAAACAATGGTGCCACCGCAGGACATTTGATTTGACAGGGCACATAAACAGTTGTAACACCAGTCCTGTACCTGCAGGCTGTCTGTGGTGCACTGAGCCAAATCACAATGTGCGTCGTTTTTTTCCACCTTTGCACTATATATATACTGTATACTGTACACATGTGCACACATTCACAATGCACTCACAATGCACAGGCCGACAGCTGCAACTGAATGTTGGACCTTTCTGTCACTCAAACAGCACTTTAGTGTTAACATTTTATTTTTTCACCATCATTGAAACTTTTTCAAAATACTTTGATATTTGATAACATGACAACACGGCTTAATTTCAGCTGCTGTGGTTTAGCATTGTAAATACATTTATACTGCTCATGTATATTCATAGTTATTATACTAAACCTTCCTTTAGCCAGTTGATTTACTGTGCTTTAGGGTTTAATTCCTGGGTGCTTCATGTTACAGTAAAAGAAGAAAAATCTCTAAATCCATTTCGCTGACTAGATGCTTCGGATAAAAGCATCCATCAGATGGCATTGCAGTGAATAATTAATACGGTATGAATGATTAACTCTGATTGTGTTTTTGTTGGAATTACGATAATAAGATTAGATTATGCTTTTGACTGATTGCTTTGACTGTGTGATCAACACATCTCAAAAGCACAACGGCATCTTTGAATGGTTTGATGTGTGTTTTCCTCCTCAGCTGTGAGAGGCTGCATAATTATTTAGTTATTCCACATTGCTGGCTTTTCAAGTGATACTCCACCTAAACTCCGTCTTTTGATGGTGATACACTCTTCCGCTGTAGACTTGAAAGGTGGCTGTGAAAAGTTTGCTCCTTGACAGAAAACAGCGACGGTTGTCAGCTTGGATTCGTGTCAGTTTCATTGGAAGCCAGTGGCGAGAGAGATGAACACACCCCAGGAGTGGGTTGACTCCTGCTATGAAAATGTATCACCCACTGGAATCTATTGAAACTGACGCTAGGGTAGGTGTTTTTAAAACAGAAATTCTGATCTCCCTGGGTGTAGGTTTCCTCTCGCAGCCCAAGGGAGTTGGAAGTTTTGCACTGCAAATTTATGACAAGTTGCAGCACCTGCAACTGAGCGGGATGTTTCCGAACTCTAGCTGCCTCTTTACCATCAGTGGATTGACAGCTGAGTCAAGGATGTTTTGAAAGAGAGAGTTTGCTGTGAAATAGATTGTATAGTTGTAGTCAATTCTCCTGCTACTGAGACTGTGTGTGTGTGTGCGCATGCATATATAAATGCCTATATATGTTTCATCTTTCGAGACTTGAGGGTCTGCCTGTTAATAAATATCTAATTGCCTCAAGAGTTTACAGTTTACGAGAGTTGCAGCCTCTGTAATTGGCTTGCAAAATTGGTTGTGTGTGCTTGTGTTTTTCTGTGTGAGGTAGAGGCAGTGAGAGAAAGCTAATGAAGGCCCATAGGAAAGTCACTGAAGTCATAATTTTTTAAAGCGTTTTTCAGGCATTCCTGAAAGACACTTTCACAGCCTCACAATGCTGTATTGTCTGAACGTGTGTGTGTGTCTGTGTGTGTGGTGGCATGTTGGGGCATGTATACACCAGCATCTTCATTTGTGTTAAATAATTCCTCTTGCATGTGTGCTTGAGTTTATGCATTCATTTCAACTGTTTGGTGTGTGTGTGTGTATGTGTATGTGTGTGTGTGTGTGTGTGTGTGTGTGTGTGCTCTCATATATCTCAATAACCAGTCTGCTTGCATTGTCAGTTTAAGCCCATTGTGAGTGCAGTCTGGCTACCCTGGTTCTCTTTCAGCAAGTCACAGCTTACGCTGTCCTTTCATGGCATTAATTAACAACCAAGGAACTCTGTGTGGGTTGTGCGGTTATATACATTTGTGTGTGTGTGTGTGTGTGTGTGTGTATGTCTACTGGGGAGGGTGCGGGGGTAAAAACACTTGTGAGAAAAAGTGTTTAGCTTATATGTCTTATATGTCTGGCCTTCCTGCACAGTCTTTTGTTAATGCAGGTGCAAAATACACAGAGATCTGGCTCCAAATTAAAGAGGGCTTTTGTTTGATCCTTGTATGCAGATGTTCTGCGCATACACACACATCAGTGTTAACTTTTTTTTTTCCATAATGAATTCCCATGTTGCACTTTGCCACTGTTGCTCCTGTCACATATGTACCTATCAAGGATTGTTTATGTAAATGGTGAAGAGAATGAAAAGGGGATAAAAAAGAGAAGAGAAACACATACGAGATTATTACAGCACAGAGTGGAAAAACAACACACACACACTCACACACATACAAACACAAAAGCAGAGCTACGGTGACAGCTATAACAGAATGGACTGTTTAACATAGCGTCAGGCATTTCTCCTGAGAGTACTTAACCAGAATACCTGATCATGCAATTACCATAGAAAGAGCAACAACACCCTCTAGGCCCTGTGTATGTGTGTGCAAGTGTATTTGTGTTGCTGTCTTTGTGGTAGCTGGATTTTCTATGAGAATTGCAGTTTGGTGTGTGTGTGTGTGTGTGTGTGTGTGTGTGTGTGCAGTGAGTTGTAGGTCACCTCTTTAAAGTCTGCATATGTATTTATGATTGTACTGTTTTGTGTATACTTTGGTGTATAATGGTGTCATTTTTTGATTAAAGTTAATTGATTAAAATGCTAAATAGTAACCACTTTACCATAGATGTGTATGTCTGTACACCTCTTATTTTGGTAATAATGATGTGCTTCCCCCCACTGTGGAAATGTGGACTTTTTGAAATGGACTCTTGATTCATCTACGACATTTTCCTTAATCTTGATTATCGACCTGGTCGTTGTGCGACCGTTGTGCCCGTGCGCCTGATATGAAATGATTACAGCTTTTTGTTTTCACACCACTTTATTGCCACCCTGGGCATTTTGGAGAAGGACAAACATAAATGCAAGGACAAAACACCTCTCTGTTTTCTCTGAATCAGTGAAATGTAAAACGAGACAGAGAGATTTGGGGAAGAGAGAGAGAGACTGAGGTTGATGGCCTGTGGAAAATAGAGAGGGGAGAAGGTGAGAGACAGAGTGATCAGAACAGGGTGAGGCGTTTATGTGTGGGGTAATAAAGAGGGAGGAGAATTGGAAAGCTCGATGGCTTTTGGAAGATGAGGGTGGAGACGGACAAGTTAAGAATGAGATGCAAGATGAGCCAAAGCATGGATTTCGGAGAGAGGATGACGGCCTATGGAGAACAATTAGGTGACGGACGAAAATTTTGAGAGGGAGAAAGAAAAGTGATGAAGATGAGAGAGAACAACTAATTTAGCCCCGCCACCGTAGAGGAGAGCGAAAGAGACAGTGCGAGGATGAGAGGTGGCATAAAAGAGATAGAGATGAAAGAGTGATTAATTTGAAGCTCAGATAGGGCAAACTAGGCTTTGAAAGAGAGGGACAGGAAGAGAGATAGAGAGATGGAATTAATTTGAAGCCCAGGTATCGCTGCTTTGGCTAATTGAAGCTCTCGACGACCCGCAAGCTTTATTTGATGTCCCCGCTGACTGTTCATCGGAAAGGTCATGGGACTCGTGTTCACGCTCCCATGTCGGTTAAGTGACTCTGAACCGTGATCTTGTTTGTCTTTTTTTTTCTCCACCTTCCCATCTATTCCCCCGTTTAAATAAGTTTTACTTATTGTTATTGAGGCAAGTGGTCTGACAGGAAATAATAAAAGCTGCAAACAAACAAAGGACATTAAAGTGAGGGTCCTCATGAAATACATCATTATTCCTTCTCTGTCTGTCTTTTAATCTCTCTCTGTGTGCTCAGGTCTTACACCTTAAAAACTGATGTCCATTCATTCCTCACAGCTTATGCATATTTTATTCAGATGATAAATGCAGGTAAGTAATGTTGTCCAAGGGCTTTACTTCTGGGAACTTGAAAAAGAAGTCTCTTTCACTCTCAATAATTCACAAAACAATTTCAGTTTGGCGTGATGGCACCATTATTCACAAGTGATGGTTTTCCTTTTGGTAGCTGGGTATATCCTATTTTCTGTATAGCCACACATCAATCAGTTTTCTGGCGGTTTCTTCTGAGGAGGCAAATCCAGTTTTTGGTATTGAACACACTGATTAGACCTCAGTGTTTGGAGTTTACATGTGATGCATTGAACCGTCTGAACACAAACTACTTTTCCACAGTTAGCTTGGGCGATTACAACAACAGTCACTAATTCTATATTTATCCAAGGAGATCTGCGCTAAGACACGAAGGCACGTTAAAAGACTTAGAGGTAACCAGAGATAGACAGGTGTGACTCATCCTGACGTCGTCCTGACAGGAATGTTACTTTGCCAAGATAATTAATTACATAACAGATAATATTCTTTCACTCCTACCGGAACACCTTGTGTCTCCGGCAAAGAACAAATTGCTGACTAATTCACTGACTAAGGCTCGTGGCAGAGGAGACACTAATTTCTTAAATGCCCACCAGATGAGTAACGAAACCCTCAGCTGCTGTGATTGGTGGGGAACATTATAGGTGATGTTTCTAGTTCAGGTGATGATGAATTCAGGGGAGTAGTCGTGAGGATGGTGGATCCAGACCATGAGTTGGTGAATAAGTAATAAAAAACAAACCTAGCGATGTATGAGTTTGGATTGAGGCAATGTAAATTACCTTCTGTTTGCCTGGGAGGCCTGGTTGGGCCGCTTGAGGCATACACACCGCAAACCTGTTACTTCACTGCAAATCTGATTCACTGACTCGGAAGCGCATTGAGATTGAAAACTGAGAGACCGAAAGAGACAGAGAGTACAGAACAAGCCTGAGAGAAAGAAGATTTCACTATGTCTCAAGTAAATTTCAAAAACAAAAAAAGAATTGAGAGGAGAGGCAAACGACCACAGGAACTTCGACTGATACTGGTATTGAGAACTGAAAAACCGGAGGTGAGGAAGGGTCAGTGTGTGTGTGTGTATCCGAGACAGATGTGCAGCTCTGATGCCGGTTAAGCTCATTGAAACTGAAATTGAAATTTCAAAAGTTGAAAGGTAAAGATATTCAGAGGAGAGGGTGAAGGGCAGAGAAAAAGAGGGGGATAGAGGGAGAGAGAGAGAGGCTTTTGATGCTCTGCCAGTGTTGTTTAACTGTGATGCCAATGGAGGGCATTGAAATTGAAATTGAAAGAGAGGGAGAGAGATCATAGAGTCCCGAGGGAGGAAAATCCCCGGCGGGGGAGAGCTGAGACCTCTCTGCATTTTCTGTCATGGCCAAGGGAGGGATGAACGAGAATGACAAGGGAAGGAAAGAGGGAGAGAGAAAGAGATTGAATCACTGAAAGAGAAAGGGAGTGAGAGAAGTGGATGTCATGTGATGGAAATTATTCCAAGCACTTTTCTACAGTATATTCTCCTGTCACTTGAAGTCATATTCATATTCATAGTCCCTGAAGCAGCCGTGTTATTGACAGTCATGTGAATCCCTTCCCCCCTCTCTCTCTCTCTCTCTCTCTTCGTTTCCCTCTTAATGTTTTAAATCTTCTGCTTTCTCCTGTCCTTTCTGTCTTTCTTTGACTTTGGCTCAGTGCAGTGCTGATTTGTATTCTTTCTTTGGTCACATGAAAGGCAGAGAGGAAAATGCGATGCAGGAGAAGAGAGCAGAAAAACAAAGGTACATGGAGGTCAGAGAGAGAAGATGGAGGAGCAGGAAAAGGAAAAAAAAGGGGGGGGGGGCGTGGGAGTGAAGCTTTAGGTTACTGGATTTGAGATGTCTAGTTATGCAAGCTTTGAGGGCCACCTGCCAGCCAGTCAGAGACAGGGATTCTTCAAAGCATAATACACATTGTTATAGTGGACAATGATATAATTCAGCTTTATTATTCATCATAGTGGACAGTAAAGTTTGATTACAACAGTTAACATGAAGAACATATGAAACAACAAAAACATGTGAAACAACAAGTGTCATTGATTAAAATGTGCCATGTTCTCCACCAATAGTATCAAGTGTAATGGATAATGTCCTCTCACTTCCTCCTCTGTCAAGCTAATTATCTATCCATCTCTCCCGTCTCAGCTCTACCTTTCATCTTCCCCTTCATAATTTTCCTCCTCTGTTTTTCGCTGTTCTCTTTTAGCTAAACTGGCCTGTGTCCTCTCGTACATCGTTATTGCTGACACTGTTTTAATTATCTGATATTTAAGAGCAGGCCATAATTGAGTTAGAATCAATTAAGTATGTGTGAGTGTGTTTGAGTGTGTGTGTGTGTGTGTGTGTGTGTGTGTGTGTGTGTGTGTGTGTGTGTGTGTGTGTGTAAATGCGGTAGCTCTTGTGTATCGGTGTGTGGAGTATATATGTGTTTGTATTGATATATAGCTGTGTTTTTGTGAGCTCATCTGTGTGTCTCTCTGTACCTGTGTGTGTGTGTGTGTGTGTGTGTGTGTGTACATGGATATCAGTGTACCAATGTGTGTGTGATCCAGTTCTCCCCCTTGTTAGCTTTCATAGCTGTTATGGATCTGCCTCATAATCTTTTACTGGAGCCGTTTTCGTCCCTGGGCTCGCCTGTGAAGTGATTGGGAGGAACCAGTGGCAATCCACTTCACCCGGAGAGTAAACGAGGAAGGCAGACAGAATGAGAGAAAGATGGACGGATGACAGAGGGAGGTGGCAGAGGGTTGAACAGAAAGAAGGAAGGTGCGTCAGGAGAGAGATGAAGGAAGAGAAGCACAGAGGGGTGGAGAGAAATAAAGGATACAGGGAGGGAAAAATAGCAGTAAGATGTGGTGAAAGAGGGATAGTAGTGAGAAAGATATAGGAAGGAAAAGATGGACAGAAAGATAGAAGTGAACAGATGGTGGTTCAGGGATTGAAGGAAGGAAAGAGTGAGTGTGTGTGTGCGTGTGCGTGTGCGTGTGCGTGTGTGTGTGTGATAGACGAGTGGAGGGAGAAGACTCAGCAGAGCTGTAAATTGATTTGAAGGGCCCACAGAATTTCCTCAGATCGTCCCAGAGACAGTGATGGAGACAAATAGAACAGGGCATTTCTCCTCATAACCACATCTCATTAAATCAAATTATGATTTAAACTACCACTCCGCTCACTTAGCACCTCAGAATTATTCCTCTGAAAAATGTACGCCCAAAGAATCCCAGTTCTGTAACCACTTTCTGAATCAAGGCTCTTCTTAACCTAAAGAATAAATCAATAAATGATCAAAATAAAATCCAAATCAATAAATCAGTCATCCAGAGGATTTTTCATGCAGAAAAATCTAGATCCTTCCATGAGAATCAAGGTGAAAAAACACAAAAACCGATAACATTATGATATGCTGTCGCTCTGCTTTTGGCTTCATTAAGCTGTGGTGGTGCTTTGCTGTCGCTGTGCCAGAGAACTGAACGAGTCCTCAGCATGTTCAAGTCTTGACTTAACCTTGTAATTCACCACCTTAAGTGTGATGTGGGTGGTGAGATTGTACAAAGGAGATTAGAGAAAGACTCTGTTAGACAAGGCTGACAGCACCATATGGGACGTGTGTGTGTGTGTAAGAAAGAGAGAGAGAAAGCAGCTGTGCTTGCAAGACAGCGGGAAGAATGTGTATATATACCTGTGAAATGGAGTTTGTGTGGTTAAGTGTATGAGCAAGCACAAAGGATAGTTAGTGTATGCATATGTGTTTGTGCGTGTCATTATGAATCCATTACCAGAGAGGTGCAGTCCATCACATTAGAGTTAAGACCAACCTTATTAAGATAAGAACGAATGAGACAGGTCTAAAGCCTATGGGAACCACCGATAAGACCAAACGGTGTCAGTCACTGCGTGTGCGTCGGTGAGGCATGTGTGCGCATATATTATCACACTTGATCGGTCTTTACATCGCCTTCTCACTCAGTATGAAGGAAACCAGAGATTAGCAACTAAGTGGGCTCACGATTTTCTTCGTGGGGTTTCTCATTGGCCCGCTGGGCTAAAGCTCAGGTACGTACTTAAAAGCCACTGTCCTGGTGAGGATGACTAAACGATCAAAGCCCTTCCTCAAGAAATAATGCGCCGAGTCTGGAGTCTGTAGGGAAATATAGTTTCAGGTTTTGTCTGAGCCAAATTATACCTCACTCATACCTGGGCTCCCCAGGAAGGAAGAGTGTAATAAACTAACTTCTGAGATGAGATATGTGGTGGTGAAGTACACAAAAGAAAGAATGGAGTTTTCTTTCTTTCCATATAAGTAAATGATCTAGAAACAAGTTACACAGCTCGAAGAACCACACCAGTAGCTTAAAGGCTATTAAGTTGTCAGCATTTCTCCAAACTCTCCTTGGTGCTACAGACAAGGAGGCACAGACATCTGAAATTTGATAATAGGCTGCCAAACAGCATTGTCAAGTGAGGGACCTGACAGGACCACGTTGGAAAGAACATTGTCAATTCAGCCGTGTCATGATTTAAAAATGATTCTCTTCACTGTCTGATTCCTGAGAGGTCAGACCGTCCCTGAATGCACCGGCTTTCGAATCCGTTCCCACTCACAGCCGCATTATTACACAGTGACAGTGTATCTGAGACAACAAAAATAAAGGCAATGAACTGCTGGCTGTGATGGATTACCTATTTCAAGCAAGATTTAAGTCTCTGCAAGTTGATTTCCGTACTGTACTGGAATGAAGTGAAGCAATGTCTGCCCGGAAGACATGAATTCAATCTAAAAAGTTTAGGGAAAAATGGTCAGCAGTAATTTGAAATGCACATATTTTATATTTCATGCAAAACTAATGATGCGGTCGTGTAATTCTTAGAGTTCTGTATGAGTTATACCATTTCCTGTCTGATTTCTTTTTTTTTTTCACCATAATAGAGCTTTTCATGTCTGACCTTGGCCTATGCCACCATTTAACATGACGTTTTCATGGAGATATGACTCTATGTGTGTGTGTGTGTGTGTGTGTGTGTGTGTATTGATCCATCTGTCTGTGTCTATCCAGATGGGGGATTTTATCAGGCTGCAGGGTGAAATTCATAGAAACAGCTTTGCTTTATAGGGAACCTGGCAAGACTGTTTAGTAAGCACACGTGCAGGCATACACATTACATACACAAAAATAAGGAATTGTGCTGATTTACACGCACACACAGACACACTGTCATGAACACAAGTGGCCAGTAAATGTAGCTGTCGCTAGTAGCCCCTCAGCTCATAAAGACCTGTAGAGGAGATCCAAGTAATCAGTGAACATGCTTTAAACTGGGAGGAGGATCGTGTGTGTGTGTGTGTGTGTGTGTGTGTGTGTGTGTGTGTGTGTGTGTGTGTGTGTGTGTGTGTGTGTGTG
>JBBMJY010000015.1:8547881-8578492 GCA_037833715.1 Toxotes lorentzi | reverse complement strand
GTGTGTGTGTGTGTGTGTGTGTGTGTGTGTGTGTGTGTGTGTGTGTGTGTGTGTGTGTGTGTGTGTTTGTGCGTGTGTGTCACATAGCAGACAGAGATAACTCAGACAGGACTGTGATGAGAGGGGAGAGACTGCAGTGGCATACAGCTGGCATTTTATGGCACCGCAACACTCCTCATGGCTTCCTGTCCTGTTTCTCTCTCTTTCTTTTTTTTTTTTTGCCTTCTCACTCTTTCACTGCACCGCCCTTTCTTCCCTTCAGTTCCCTGCATCACAGATTTCATCTATTCTGTTCCTCTCTCTCGCCCTCTCGCTCTCCCTCCCACTCCCCGTCTCCCCGTTTGATGTCTTAGAGCCTGTCTCTTTCTGTCTCCCTGTCTGTCTTTTGCTGTCTTGCCCAGATTCTCCTCTGGTCTCACGCGGCTTCTTTACCATTACCATCTTACCCTTTGCTTCTCTCTTCTCTCTCTCTCTCTCTCTCTCTCTCTCTCTCTCTCTCTCTCACTTTTCCTTCCTAGGCTTTCTATTCCTCCCCCTCATTATTTGCCTCCCCCTGCCTCCTCCTCTTCTCTGCCTCCTCCCCACCCTCAACTCTAATCCCCTCTCACTCTTTTACTGCAAGGCACCAGGGCTCTCCAGTGCACGGAGTGAATGACTAATGAATCTTATGTCTTTTACAAGCCTCCACCGTCACCTATTTCTGTCCTATCCACCTCTCTCTCCCCTCCCATCCTTCCACCACTCTTCTACCTGTCTTCCACTCTTTCACCTCTTCTCTTTTGCTTTATTTACTAGTCAGGAGCCATCCAGTTGGTAAGAAAGAATAAGAGCTACCCAGGGGACACCAGAGGGAAAGAGGGGGAATGATTTCCCTTGGTTTTTTTTTTGTTCTTTTTTAATGATTGACTATGTAGTGGAGGGTGTGTTAAAGGCTTTTTGTCACAGCACACATTTCAGGGACATACAGTAATTTACATGACAAGCCAGCTGATTGTGGACAGCTTCTCAAATATAAGGGAACATTGGTTTTAATTTCACTGCAGATGCACTCTGTGTGCACCTGATCTTCTAACTGTTTAAAGTTAACCTGACCGCATGTGTCAGTGTGTATATGTGTAAAAGCCTTCATTTTTTTTTTTTTTTTGTTGTCTCTGACAGTCAGTGTGTGTCTCTCCTTGCTGTAGCTGAGATAGATTGCCTATCAATTGTTTTGTGCTGAGGAGAGTATTGCTCATCCTGCTCTCATGTTGCCAATATCTTCCCTGATCATCCTCCCATTGATTCAGGCTGTTGCAGAAATGGCTGGGTCATGTGTTTTCCTGTACCTCAGACTTCTGATAAACAACCTTTTGCCCAGATCACCAATAACCCTCAAAATTACTTTCTGATCAAGTTATTGATTCATTTTGTGGCAGAATCACTTGAGCGAATGGTCAGACTACCATCGTGTAATATGGCCAGAGGTATAGGCATCCAAGCCTCCTGTCAGCATGTATCAGGTGTCTAACCTCCATCTATTGGTGGCCTGCTGCAACTGCATAAAGGTAGACTCACAAAATTCTTTAAAACTACAGTGATCTTTTAAAATGAATTGTTTTCTTAGGCTGATACCTGATCCACTTAATATTGGTCAGTGTCAGCACCAATCTGAGTGGCTGCATTCCTCAAACTGAATACTCATACATTTTGGATTGTTGGATCAGATTTCAGAATGTGTGATGGATTTTTCACCATTTTTTTTTTGCACATTAGACCAGAAAAAATGATTCATTGGAAAAATAATCAACAAGCTAATTGGTAATGAAAATAGTTGCAGCCCTTAAATACTGTAACATAAAATGAATGAAATGACCTCCCTAAATGAAATGCAATACAGTCATTTACTCTGTGATAATGATTCTCAGCTGATAGGTTCCTGATGCACCTTGTTCAGAGAAGAGTGCTTTTATCAGGGCCATATTTGTAATTATACACCACATTAGTCCCTGTTAGTCTTTGTCAAAAACAGAATTGTGGTGTGTTCAACTTGTCCTTCTGTTAGAAACATTAAACTACTTTACACTCCTGAACTAGTTCAGTCAATAAAGGACAGACAGATATTCAGGGCATGCGGTTTGGAGATTGAACGAGGTCGTACCTTTACCTTGCTTCTGTTTTTGCTCCGGTCTTGTTGCAGAAATAAAACAGGCTCTTATTTGTTTTCTTAACACTTCTCTGTTTAATAATCATTAATAGGGAAATTAAGGTTATTTCCTCTGTTTCTTGTATTGAACATAAAGAATGACTAACCATTGTTGTCACTCTTGAAGCTGAAGCTTACTGTTGTACTATTGTTGCAGTCACGGTCAGTCGCTCTGTGTAAGAGTAACAACTGAGCGTCTGTGAATGTAAATGAAACGAGGATTAGAAAGTGGAACATTGTACCTTTTGTCAATTATGCTGATCCTTTCCCTGTCCATTTAAACCTGTTCCTGAATTTGCAGGATCCGCTTCAGTTTGGTGGACAGAATTCTAATTTCCTTTTTCATATTTTGCTCATACAGTATTTTACTCATCCATCTCTGTCCCGCAGCTATTATACTTGGAACAGTGTCCAATTTGTTTTTTTTGCTGAGCCTCATCTGTAGTGACTTTGTGTAAGTGCAACAGCAGAATTAGTTTCTAATTCTGTTGTGTTAAATTTCAAAAATGTTCTTTAATGAAATGTTCACTGGCATTAGGACACACTGTACGTTTCCCATTGGAGAGCATTTAATAAGACTTCATTGTCTAACTTTCAGCCTTTGCAGCACTTTTTAATCTACGACAAAGTGACAGAGCCGCTGATTGTTTTGCGCTGTCCTCATTAAACGACCTGGGAGAATTCAAACTCATTTTTTACACCCATCTGAACAGACTGCTGGGCTGATCTGTCATGGGCATAAAGTCAGTTTGCTTCCAAGGCCTCCTCAACGGACCCCTTGTGGATGTCCAGCTAGATTGCCTGCGGTTTCTCTGTCATCTTCGTAATTGAAAGAGAAACAGTTGATATGCAGCCATGTCGAGCTGTCATACCCCTGTCTCTCGGTTAATGTAATGTTAATAGAAGGTTAACCTCTGGAGGAAATACCTTCCAGGTCTGCCTGGTAATGATAATGCTTGATCCTTTGGCTGTGTGGCACTTGGTGTGTGCACAGACATGTATGACTGCTTATGAGTGTGTGCGTTTACCTTAGTTTCCCTGTGTTTACCGAATGTGTTCATGTATCAGGCTTGTGTGCTCTGCCCTGTTTGTTTGCTTTTTGCATTATAGTGTGTGTGCGTCTGTGTATTACTGGGAGATGGACATCCTAGCTCAATACTAAAGCTTTTTATGATATTTTAGTAACTAGATTTACAGCTTGTATATTGACAAATGGTGCAAATCCCCAATTTGTAAACAATTTCAAATGTCAATATTCCTGTGTGTGTGGTGCACACACACAGGAATATTGTGATGCATTGAAACAGCTCAATACATCAGAGCTGTGGTTCTGAAATGGTGTAAATTGTGTTAGCCAGCTTATTTATTTGAGACTGCACGGCTGAGCAAGAATTCAGCAACTTGCTCTCCCCTCTGAATTGATTCCCCTCTGTGTCTTCCTCTTCTACTTTCGTTATGCTTTTATCTTCAAGTTGAAAATTACTTCCGATGTCCTTCCTTAGTTTAGTTTCCATTGTGTCTTTCCCTACAAATTTTCTCACAGCTGTTTGGGATCTTAATATCCAGCCATTTGCTGGACGTCAAGTTTATTGCTTCGTATTTTGGTGATAGGAAGCATATTTTCTGGGGCAACCCTTGCATTGTTTCCCCACAGGAAATGGGTTAGCAGAGGTGGTAAGCACCATATTTTCCCCCTCACACATCAGCACCCGAGACAAACACCCAGGGTGTCTACTTTTCTCAACTTGTAAAAACTCAGGTGGTTTTCTGTTTTTTTCCAACAATGTCATGCCCTGCTCTAAGTAATTCCTATAAAGTGAAAGTGATGTGATTAATTGACCAGTTAATCAGACAAGTCCTGATGCATCTCATCTTGTTATCAGCATATTCATTATAACTATCCACTTCATTCATTAAGTACACAGACTTTGCTGTGGGCGTATTCCTGAGGCTTAATAAGCAGAATATTATTTTCATTGCAATGTCAGAATTTCTTCTGCTGTTAGCAGATGCAGTCTTCATTGATGTGGAGCGCCTCCATTATACAATGCTGCAAGAAACTCTGCCTTTATTAGTCTCTCAAATAAATTGCTTTCTGTTAATGCAAAATAGGAATAGAGGGTATGTACTGGTAAGGCAAGGGAAGACAGTGCAAACCACATTATTTCCACACAGCACAGTTCCTGCTATGTTTGTTTAGGGGCAAATGAACCATCTTGTGTCTATCTAGTTGCAGAACAATAACACCTAAACAATATTCTGCGGTGAGGTGTATGAGAAGTGGTTGGAGGAGAGCGGCTTGAGAGGCAGATGTGGTTTGACAGAACTACATTAAGTTAAGGTCAGGAGGTTATTGAACATACCTCGAGAAGGTCCTGCTTTACACTGAAATGGATTGAGCTAGACAGGCTGAGGCGTGGAGGACGGAAAGAAGGAGAGACCAATAGAGAGGTAGGGTGTGTGTGTGTGTGTGTGTGTGTGTGTGTGTGTGTGTGTGTGTGTGTGTGTGTATAAACTGAAAGAAACAAAGGAAGAGAGAGAGGGAGAGAAAGGAAGAAACACAGAAATGAAGGAAGGCTAAACAATAGCTGAAACAAGGGCATTGGCAACGCACCATTGAGCCCTTGTTCTCCCCTGTTGCCGGCTGTATTTTTCCTCTCTTAGTTCCTTTCTGACAGCTTTAATCAACACAATAAGGCTTGCTGAGATTTCATTATGGAGCCTTGGCCGCAAGGGCCTTTGAGGAAGGGATAGATGGATGTGGACTTTCTAGAAAGGTGGGGGTATTGAGATCAGGATGGAAGGAGGACAGGGTGGAGGTAGAGAGAATGGGGCAAAGTTGATAGCAGGAGAAAGTGAAGCAGAGAGGGAGGGGGGAGCGAATGAAACGGCGGGGGGTAGACAGTGAGAGAGAAGAGATGAATATAGAGAGAAGGATTAAAGAAGGGAGGGGATCGATGGACGGGTACTGACACCCCCGCAGAGGGGAAGGCTGAAATAATGGTGTAATGTGGCCACTTGATTGGCCCCGAGCAGCATGGGGGCCCACAGAGGAGCAGATCAGTCTCACACTTTCTGGATTACAGGGTCAAAGGGCACCCAGCAGAGAGACAGATCACTTTTGATGTTCTTTAATGGAAACGGAGGGAAAAGAAAACACCTTAACCCTCACCTCTCATATACAGTGCTCAAACTCACAGTATGTACAGACTCTCACTGAGTGAAAGACAGAGAGAGTTAGAACCACACACACAACTCCAAACATGTACACAAACATGCACACAGTTAGGGATGAATGACAACTATTCCTTTAAACATAGCCCAGCTCTTCTGCTCTCACTATGCATGTACGAGCACAGTTACGCAGTGAGCTAATCACACTTCTAATAAAGGCTGAAAACAACAGTTGGCACACAAACTGTTAGTCAATCAATCAGTCTGTCGAGAGGAAAGAAATTGGAAACTTGATAATCGATGAGTTGTTTCAGTCCTTTTTCAAGGAGAAATAGTGAAAAAATGCTACACCTTCAAAATTCGGTTAGAGGTTAATTTCATTTCCTATTTTTTACTTTCAAGGCATTGAGCTTTTAAGATGGGCATAATTTTGCAACCACAAGGTGTTGCCAGTTGTCTCTGTCCACTGACCTCAGCTCAGGCACGTTGCCCAAATTTGACTTTTTAAACTGGAGCCAGGAAAATCTGATTGACAGTGGCGATGCTGTTCTCATACTCCTAAATTCTCTGCCCTTTTATTAGCTCAGTCTCTACCAGATAATGACCAGCCAAGACCAGTTGGACTTAATTCTAACTCCGGTAGGTCTGAGTTAATCACCACATGTCTCTACGACAGTCTCTGATACATGATCTGGACGGACAAAGTCGCTCATAATGTACTTTATCATATCTGACACAGCACAGCGGAGACACTGCTTCTTATTCCCGACACCAGTGGCAATTTCCTCCCACACCCACAAACACACACTATGTTTTTGTGTATTCTTTGTTAATGTGCCTCTGGTCTGACCTGTTATTTGTGTGTCATATATAAAATCAGTTTCTGTATCTTACAGACAAGGTGCAAGTCAGACAGACCGATAGAACGATCCTAGAGATTTCCAGTAACCCAGGAGAAAAGCCAGATTGATCTGCTGTTTCTCTAGTAGGAAATCTATTAGTGTGTGTCTTTGTGTGCAGGTGTGCATGTGTTTGAAATCTGCAGGTACCGCAGTGTTTTTTAGGGATGAATTTTTTTTTTATGGTCTCCAAGGGAACCTTTTATACATGTTGGCTCAATATCCTCAAATAACAAGAGTAAGTTTTTACAAGCACATAATTGGAGTGTTCACTTCCAACACAACATTATTCAGTTTATGAAGAAGAATGAATCCATCTGAATGGTGATAATAATCCTCCTCCTCCTCTCCTCTTTGTTTTCCTTTCCTCTCCTCCATGCACTGATCCCTCAGTAATCTTTAATCAGGGTTCAGTTAAACTGCTTTAAGTTCTCGCCCATTTGATCTGTAAAAACATCACCACTGACCCTTTTTCTTCAACTTACATGCTCAGCTGGCTGCAGTTGAGCATGCAGGTGTGAATGTGTGTGTTCCTGTGTGTTTATGGATGCTTGTGTGCATCCGTTTTTGTGTAAATACCTTTGTGTTTGGGACATCTGTCGGCCATGTTTGTGCATGGTTATTCACCCAGTATATGTCTGTCCTCTGTCCCTGTTTGTCTGTGACACACTCACCTTATTAAGTACTTAGTAAATGCCAATAGACTCTGCTCTTTCTTTCTACCCTTTTTCTGCAGGCCTCACTCACCTTTTTCTGCAGGCCTCACTCACCTCACAGGCCATCAGAATGTTTTGTTTGCCAATTCTGTGTGTGAATCTAAGCCTGTATGTGTTTATTTGTGTGTATCTATCTTTTTGGCGTTTGCCATACCAAACTAGTGTTGTTAAGTTATTTAGCTTCTCAAAAATTACCAATATTATCTCAGTGCATGAGAAAACTGCTCCCTCAGTCGTACCCTAATGGACATCATGTTTTCCAGTGCATGCGCTGACTGCTGGTTCCATGCCATGGTTAGATGGATCAACCAGACAGTGTCTATTTGAGCCTTTCTCGCTCTCTCTCTCTCTCTGACACACGCTCACTGTTGACTTTTGTAGTGGGAAGTGTAATTGAGATGGAGTAAAGACAAGCCACATGCTACTGATATCGCTCACTGGGAGCACGGGGGGGAGGGATGAATCGGAGGAAGGGCAAAAGAGAGAGGAGGCGCGCAACAAAGCCAACTGCTGAGAGCAAAGAGTAGACAGACAAAGTCAGAGCATGAATAGACAGACACATGGATCATGTGCTGACTGCTTGGCAGGATGGAGGGAAGGAGGGATGATGTATGTATGTATGCTCTGTGTGATAACGATTACATGGTGGAATGGGGAGATGGAGACCGAAGATAGAGGAGGGCTGCAACATGCTATTGATTCATCCCTGGGAGTCAGGGATGACTCCCAGGGATGGAGAAGCTTGACAGGAATAGGTAGCAAAAGAAAGGGAATGAAATAGTGACACAGATAAGGAGTCAATCAGAGGGGCAGTGGAAAGAGAAAGAGAACGTTTGATCAACATGAGCTGCCTTCTGTTACATTGGTGTGGATGGATGAAACTGTGTGAATGGTAGGCAGGGTGTTGCTGTTCGCCACAGGGGTGGAAGGCAAACAACAAACAAGTGAGTGAAAGAGCAAACCTAAGACACCTTCACACAGTAGTGCCTAGTGGTTTATGCCTGCTGATTGACACTAACTGTATATATTTATCATATCATGTCAGGGGGACACCAGACTTTCATACATACACATACATATTAGAGTTACCTGACTGTTACAGTGTCTTGTAAATCTGGTGCATTATTGTTCACTGTTATTGTTCACTGTTATTGTTCACTGTTATTGCACACTGTTTGCAGTTCATTTATAATAATTACTGTTCCTGGTGTTCCTGGTCTATTTGCAGAAGCACACATAAAACTGAAATAATAAAGAGATGAACTCTCTGTGCAGGTTCTGTTTGTGCATATGAATTGTGCATATGAATTGCCCCCACCTCTTTTTTATGTGCGTGGTACTGTTTTTGTAATGTAATGTGCTGACACAACTGTGGTGTCACCACGGCCACACCATACATGTTTGGTGCCAGGGGCCTGGCATTGCACCTCTCCCCTCCATTGCACTCTGTACAACTTATATATACTGTGCAAGTTGAAATCACCATAATCCTTAACACTAAAATCGCTCTGCTGCTGCATTATCGCCTCTAACACCCCCCCGCTGCACCTCTCCGCCTACTTAAGTGCAGTCAAGTTCAGGGCAAGTCACTGAAATATCAAACGCTCGCAGACAGGAGAACAACCTTTATGTGTCTGTCGGAAATGTCACTTCTCCACGGTAAAGCCCCTCTATGCTCCATCATGAAAATAGAGCCCTTTGACTCATGTTTGTCTACGCAGCACTGCTTTAGCTTTTTTTCATCTTGTCGTCTAAGCTTTTGGCAGTAAGTGCTCTGTCCATTGATGCTGCAAGAAGGAGAGCCCTAGGCCAACAGAGTGCACTTCAATGGCTCAAGAATACTTCATGTGCAAGACATATTGATCTGGTGAAATCTATGCATGAGGCAGCGTTGGCCAAAGCAATAGTGCATTCACAGCACCTGGCCTAAGAATAAGGCATTCTTTATATTCACAGTGAAGAAAACAGCACACTGTATTGGATTGGACCCATTTGAATGAGAGTCGCAGAATGCTGCTGAGGCTGATATTTTAAAAGGATTTCAGTATCATCGAGTGCTTAACAGACAGGTTTAACCCCCCATGTAATTCAGCTTGGTAACACAATGACACACCCATTTTTTCTGTTCTTTTTAAATTTTTAATTGAGGTAAGCTTCGCATCTTGACTGTAAACGTCAGTCAACATTTTAATGGACTTCTTCCAGTGTTTATCAAGAAGGTTCCCTGCTTCTGCTTCGGATGCTAATAACTGCTGAGAAAAAATGCTATTTTTGTTCAAAATCCTTGAGGTACAGTCATCTGCATTTTTCTAACTGCCTTTGTTACACTAAAACATACATGTACATATTACACAGTAATGACAAAATTCATAAACTGAGGTACATGAATTTGACTCCACCACTATATGGAGTCACAGAAAAGCCTGATACAGCAGTATATGAATTCAATGTAGATGCATATCAAAAACAACGCAATCTAGATATATGTTTTCAAGCCCCCCAGTCACATCCATATATTCATTGTTGTTAGGAAAATGGAGAGAAGGAAGGAGACATGCCAGTATTTGAAAAAGCTCACATAGCGTTACCATCCCACCCTTCTAACTGTGGAAGTTCATTAGCATAATGCACAATAGCCCGTGCCAGTGTCAGGTGTGACGGCCTGCTGCAGTGAACACACACAAACATGCACGAACACATATACGGACACATATATACACACACATATACACAACTCACAATGTATTCACAGACAGCCAAGCTTTTTCTTTTCATTGCCATTCAGGCGTCATGTTTGCCCACACAGATGCTATCAGCAGCAATAAGCCTGTCTGGTCATTGCTATTCAAAAAAAAAATATATATATATATATAATGTCTCCCATATATTCTGTTCATTGGCAGATTCTAATAGGAACAAATTACTGGCTGAAGTTTCTATGGGCTTGCTGATTGACCGGCTGTGTGTGCGCCATGTTGACTTATCAATGAAGTTCCTATTGAATATTTACTGTACATATGTGTGGGTGTGCATTTAGTTTAACACTGTAATTGTCACTTACGAGCGACTGCATTAACTTGCTGATGCACAGTTTCCATCTGACAGTCGGCTCGTTGTGTGCTGCTGGGTGACTGATTCTGTTTATTTGGCGGAGATAAACACTGATAAACTGTTAAACAAAGTTTGTGTGTGCTTGGGCATGTACTCAAACACAACTGTTTTTTTTGTGTTCTAGCCAGATGAATGGATCCCAGCTTATTATGGCAATGATTGCCTGGTGTGTGAGTGTTTGTGGGAATGTGTTAATATCGTCAAGTATTTGCCTGCAGAATTATTTAAAACATGCTCCATTAGGTGCTGCATACAGTATATGTAAACAGCAGCTTTTGAGCAAACGTTATATTGTCTGATATTAGTACGAAACTCCTACTGTATATTTTGCTTCTATACATCATATGTCAAAAGTATAACAATGTCAAAACCAAGAAAAGCACATATGCACACATATTTTGGATGTTTAATGAAAGACAAAGCATCTTGTCCTCGTACTGACGTCTCTGGTGACAACTAACAAGTTAAAAAAAAAAAAAATTACAAACATACATCCTGATTGCAAATGTAAAAACTTCAAACCTAGAATTCCACCCACTTGTTTGTCAATAACATCAATTCTGCATAATTCAGACACCCTTAAATTCAGTCACCCTGAAAGCAAAAACCCACGCGTCCTGAACGTTTGTTGATCACTTCACTTTATCATCACCTAAACGTCTCATTCAATGAAACTATGTCAGACTACAAGTGATACAGATTATTATGGTTACAAGTACAAACTAATAATATTTATATGCATATATGTTTATATATGCGTGTAGTTTCGAATAGGAAGAAGAGAATTTGTTGGACAAATGATATCTTGATGTGTCAGGTGGTCAGAGAGCTCACAGTAAAGGTCAGCTCTCACAATAATTCATTCAATCAAAATCATTTTTAGTTTCTCATTCATGCGTTTCACTGTTGGGAGGGTGATGCCACAGCAGCATATACAGCAGGGAAGACTGAACAGCAGATCCTTGCTAAGGTCCTTGTTCTTCTTCACCTTGTGTGTTTGAACCTCTGTATGTGTGTGTGTAAACTGTGTAATCCTGTTCTTGTATGTTTGTGAGTCAACATCTGTGCATCTGTGCTCCAGTATGTTCATGGGTGTACATGTGTACATGTCTTCATACATGTTTTTTTCTGTTTGATGACATATATATAATATTCTTGTATGTTTGCAATATATCTGTTTGAGTGTGTATGTGTGTGTTTGTGTGTGTGAGAGCCTTCATCCCCAGATAAGACATGGGCTGGTGGACAGCAGGGCATCTCGGCTTTGGGGAGTAACAGGCATCAGCAGGGATCTGACGCTCTATTGGTGTGTGTGTGTTTGTATGTGTATGTGTATGTGTATGTGTATGTGTATGTGTGTGTGTATGCATAAAAAAAATAAATAAATAAAAAAGCAAAGCTGCAACACATACACATGCACACACACAGCCCTCGTCTGAGGGCACTGCTGTAATTGGATGTCTGATTACTGTCAGATAGTGTGTGTAGGACAGAGAGAGAGAGGGAGAAAAAATGCCAGAAAAATGAAAGAAAATTCTTCTCTCAGGCAAAAATAGACAGTAGAGAAGAAGAAAGAGAAATCAACACTCAGAAGTCACATAGAGAGAGAGAGGGGGGAATAGATAGTACCAGACAGAGAAGTGGACATGTCCTCTCTTTGTGATCTCTGAGCTTAACGTTGACCTTGTGCTTTTTATCTGTGGTCTGACATCCAATCATTCCTCGCTTATCTCCCTCCTCCCTCGCCTCACTCTCCACATCTTTCCATCTTTCCTTCCTGTTTCCATTTCTTTCTCCACCACCTTCTGATTCCGTTCCTTCTCCCTTCATCTCTGTCTCTTCATATCTGTCCTGCCTCTCTCCCTGCTGTCCTTCATTCCTTCCGTTCCTCCGGGCTCCTCCTCATCGATGCCTGTCTCGCTCGATTCCACCTTCGGTCTCCCGCCATCCAGCAGAAAGACAGCGGGATTAATCTGATTGATTGGAATTATTGGTGATGCGTGACAGGTGGCAGAAGGTCAGACGACTCAATGGAGACATTAACTGACTTGTCTTCTGCCTGAAGACTCTCAGAACTGGTCTTCAGTTGTACTTGTAAACCCTCACCTCAGTCCTGATAGTAAACAGTTCATTTGACAGGCCACTGCACTGCCTCTGTACCTGCTGTCTGAGGACTACAAACCAATACTAGTTGCATGTGTGACATGCCAGAGTGGTTGGACAACAAAAGAGACTCTTTTCAAGTGGACTGCACATACTCACACACACACACACACACACATTCGAACAGGTTCCCCTTCTTTCTCTCCTGCACGCACACTTGACACACACACACAATTCTCCGCACAGTAGGTGTCCACTTGTCTCCCCTCAGACCTGAGCAAGTGCTGACTTCAGCGGTACTGCTCAACTCCTGTGGTGAAGACGGCTCTGCCACCGCACACACGTGCGCACACACACACACACACACACACACACACACACACACACACACACACACACACACACACACACATATATATACCCATTTTGTATGGGGTGCTGGAGGAAGTGAAATGTTAAAAGGCCAAGGCCATCTTCTGTCTCCCTCTGGCTCTCTTTCTCTAGCTCACTCTTTGTCTCCCTTATGCGTTTCTCTTCTTTCTTGAACCTCCAGATTCTCCCCCCTGTACCTCTGTCTCCTTGCTGCACAGACACACACACACACATACAGGCACAATGAAAGATGTCTATGTCTGTGCAACGTCCAGTCTGTTCTCCCTGTGCAAGTTTAGATATGTGTGTACTTGGAAGCGGCACAGTCTGTCCTCTAAATAGGGAGGAAAAGTCCTGCTTTTTAGTTTAATCCGTCTGCAGAGCTGCTGACCTGCAACTTTACCCCATATGGGTAAATTATATTGACATTCAAATTTAGTCCTATTTTCAGCTGTCAGAGTGACAACACAAAATACTGATTCTCATCAACCTCAGTGGAATAACTGTACCCCACTGTCAGTGAATTCACTACTAATACAAGACAGATACATTATGTAGGGTGCCCACAATGGCTCCTAATTTGATAAACAGTGCAGATGTACTAGAAGAAAGGGGGAGTTTCTACAATGGTTGTCATGGCTATTACTTTATATTACACTAGTGAAGGGTAGATGGATGAGAAGAGGCATTCACTGTGGTTACTACTGCAATATTAATGTAATGAAGGATAGAAGATGTCACATACTTAAGATAAATGGAGGCTAAATAGTTAAATAAACCCAACACTCATTAATACTGTGTACAGATACCTACAGGTCCAGTTTTGGACCACATCTTTCTCTCCATAAAGTATTAAAAAATTGGTAATATCATTTAGATATACCCCATAGCTTTTTTATGCAAATAAATCCTTGAACTGGTCCATGTTGTACATTGGAGGTTAAAGTTTGTGCAACACAGGGGAAAATGCAGAGTAATGCATCATTGTCCCTAGCTTGTTAGGACACCAATCTGCACAAACATTGTGAATCAGCGTCTGTGCGACAATTTTTAAATGTCAAGGATTTGTCAGCAATTGCAGCTTTTCCAGTTAATACACATTAGTACAACTACAGTTAGTGTTGTCCAAATGGGGAAAAAAGTGGATCCTGGCCACCCATGTTTTTTCTTGGGTGATCTGCCCTGCTTTGCTAGTTGGAACTATGGAACATTTACTCTACTACAGTACAGTGCACTGTACTACACTGCAGTACTAGTACTTAATCCAGGAAAGGAGTATTCCTGCAATGTCTACAATTATAATTTCAGTTAGTTGTCGCAGCCTGAAGGTTAACTCCAGTGGCTGTCACTGTATTATTAAATTCTGCTATAATATACAGAGGCTAGTCTGTGAATTAGCTTTTGAGCTAGACACCGCAAATTATTGTATTTTGTCTGAGCACCACTTGAAACATTTTATTATGTGCACAGTAGATCATTACAAATATCCAATATCTTTTCACTGCTGCAAACTGCCACCTCAATTTGTACTCTGACAACTCACCGCGCTGTGCAGACATCACTCATAATTTTTATCTCAGTGTGCATTCACACCGTGCTAAGTAAGCAAATATTTACCAGAAGTAATTCAGTTTCTGTAAACTGAAACAACTTTGGCCACCTTTCCCATACCCTTATCAGTGTTTCATTATCAGCAAATTTTAGGCAATTTCAGGCTGTAGACCGTTGCAGACTCACAAAGGCTTCTCCACCTCAGGCTGAGCTCAGGTCTGAGCAGCATCTTTTTGGGTTCGGGTTAGAACGTCTTAAATTTTGAAGCCCATTTGAGGCTCTAAGGCCTGTGTCCTTAAAGGCATATTTTAATGGGAGGATGTAAATTTCCTGGGACAGCGGTTCCGTGGGTGTTGTCAATGATTCATTAGCAAGCCTGGGGAGAAGTTTCAACTTGGAGCAAAAAAAAAATGCAGAACCCAATATTTACCGCACCACTTATTCCACACCCGAGCAAAGGAAAGGAAAAAAAAAACAGCATGGGTGTTTTGCACACAGCTCCAGTAGTGCACACAAATGCATACGAAAGCAAACGTCCATTGGTTGGCATAGACGAACTCACAAAAGCATGTGTGAGAAGCAACGCATACACACATGCACGCGCACACATTCACACGCTCACATAAATCAGTGACTTCAAAGGCCCACGCTGCAGTGCCCCAAGACGTGAACAAAGCATAGAGAAGCAGAGGGCAACTTTTAATCTTAAAGCAGTGCTAATGAGCTTTGGAGAGAAAGAAAGTGTGTCAAAATCAGTGTGTTTGTGTGCGCTTGCATATTTGTGTGAGAATTCTCTCATAGTAACTGTTCACTGGCAGGTATTTGTGTGGGTGTGAGTTTAGTGGGCGGTTTTTATCAAAGAAACAAGTGCTAAGCTGGAAAAAGAAATTAATTTCTTCTGTGTGGATTTGTTGGGAACACAGAACCTCATATTTTTTAGTCCAAGCATGAATGTTGTGCTGATAGTAACAACTGACACGGCATGTGTGTGTATGAGTGTGTGGAGAAAGACAGTGAGGATGACACAGCTATATCCTCATGGAAGAATCATTAAAGGGAATGTCTTTGATTTCACTACCTTCCTTTCATTTTGTCACACACTCACTTCTAACACAGAAATATGCATGAGGGCATAGAAACACACGCTCATCATGGTTAGCAAGAAACCACATTAATGTCTGTGTGTTTCCAAGCTGTAATGGCGATGTAAATACATAACAAGATGCATGAGTGTATCAGAGTGTGTGTGTGAATGTTGAGTGCAGGGTGTTGTAAGATGATGCAAATGAGCACTGTTTGACACATCTCTTCAAACAAGTAAGATGAAGCCAAAGGTAAAAGAGTTCTTTGTGTGCAAATTTAAGATGAAGTAGGGAAATAAAGAGCAAAAGGGAAAAAAAGAAAAGAATTTTTACAACAGAAGATGTAAAAAAGAAAAAAAGATAGGCAGACAATGCCAATAGCTAAAACTCTCAAAAGTCAGTTGTCTAGCAAGTCTGCTTGCTACAGGTGTCAGGTGTTGTTATTGTCTGTGGCATGCATATAATTGTAGTTGTGAGGAGAACCTTCAAGCCTCCATGGAGCTGTTTTTCAGCCCTTGCTGTGTCACTCCTTATAAATGCAGCCACTAGTTTGTTTCTCTTGCTGTTTCAGTGCTTTTAAAGATTTTGTCACTTTGTGATTGAGCCACTCTGGTGCTGTTATTGTATACCCCTCTAACAAATGTATTGTAAAACAGATTACATTTCCCAGGAAATAGCGCACTATGATATTTTTTTGATTCTTTTCTCACATTGTTTAGAAACTTTGGAGATGTACTCGCTGAAAGAAGTTGAAGAGAAAATGATAGAGCGAAGATACACACGGTGACATACCCCCACAGTGAATTCCTCTTTTTTTTTTTTTTTTATTTTGTTCCCCGTTCATGTCTCTTTTGGTTAATAGATGAAATGGTGCAGAGAGAGGAGCGTGTGGGAGGGAAGCAGATTGTTAATTAAATTGTGAGACAGCGGTGTTTCCCGTCCTGAAACCGAATGAATTTAATCTCAAAACAGAATGGAGTTAATTACGACTGTAAGGGTTTCATTTGGTGAAGCGCTGGACGCACTTAACATTGAATTTATCATCACTACTTCTGGTTTTTTAAACAGTTGTATAGGGGATTGTCAGAAGCCAGTGCACATTCACGTACACACACACACAAGAAATGCATGCTAATCTGCTTGGTTCCAAACTGTCTGAAGCACTGCAGTCATGTGCCTCTGAGATTATCCATTCCTTTCATCGATGCTGACGTGTTTTTCTGACAGTCAAACTTATGCTTCTGTGTTGCTGCTTGGTCCAAAGCCTGGCTTCATTTCACAAAGAGCGATGACAACAGTGCTAGTTGTACCGCAGCGTTTCCCATTCATAGGCTCAACTTGGGCGGCTCGCCCAGGTAGTCTGCAAGTGAGGCGTTAAGGGGACATCTGTAAATTGTAGCTACAGAAAATAACCCTGGTTACACTCTCCTTCTCTAAACTGCATGAGTCTCTGCATGCATATCGATCACACGCTGCGCCACACACCACCACAGGTAAATTCTCAAGCTGTGGGAAACACTGCAGTGTCAGTAAGATGTTTGCAGCAATATGCGGAAACATCTTTCCACACAATATGGGCTTAAATTCCAGGAATGCCATGTATTTGACACTCTACGCACAAGTGCCACTGCTTTCCCAACCGTTCATCACCGAGGGTAAATATACTGTGTTGTAATAACCTTAGCACCACGCAGTCAGGCTTAGCAGATTTTTTTCTTTGCCTAAGAAAACCAAAATGAAAACGAATGCTGTACAAATATTCTCTCGTTTCACCCATTTTAGATGATGGCAGACAGACAGCCAGCTCTTTGGCTGCAGCCTGTGCTCACACTCAGAGATTAAAACAACAACAACAACAACAACAAGACAGTTGCATTAATGCTGAAAATCTGTGTAAGCCTCCTTTTTTTCCACACAGAAAATTGATCAGGAATTGATTAAGAATCAGACCTATTTAGCAGGATTTACGATGGCACTAGTATCAATACAATCTTATCAGTTCCCCATCCCTGTAATCTGCTCTTGTATTCATGCAGTCCAGCTCATGGGCTGACACACTCACACAGAGAAGTAAACAAACTAGGCACACAAACACATAAAGAGGCACAAGGAGTTAGGATTCAGTCACATTCTGTTCCACATTGAAGCCTCAATAATCAGGTTATTAGAGATAAATTGAGAGCTCATTGTGTTGCTGCTCAGCGGATGTAGTTCCCATAATTCAGTTTGCCAGTTATAGATGAACGTGCTACAATTGGTGAATTATGTAATAAACCGACTGTTACTGTGATCCAATGCGGCTGAGGCCATTCTTTTATATGAAATGAATAAAGAGAATTTCTGACTGGTGTTACATTAGCATGCGCGGCGTGTGATGTGTCTCTAAATAACTAATTATCCCGTTTTTCTTTTTTTTTTTTTTTTACACAACCAAATTATGAGCCTGCGGATTGTGTGTTTGGGGGTCGGACAGAAGTGAAACGGTTGAAAATTGAAAATGATTCAACAGCTTTTTACACTTTGATTCCTCTAAATACTGTAACCAATTTTGGCTTTGTCCAACAATAGGGGACATTATTGACACATTGACTGCCAAATCACTGTGTTTACTGCTCTGTTTATTCACATGATAAGGACTATCTGATGTCAGCGATCACGGTTCTCTCTCTTTTCTTAGAAGAGAGTTGGCAGCTGGATGGTTATTTGACTTGGCCGGCAGAAAGCTTTCACGCCATGTCAGGCACCTGAAATGCAGGTTTTTAACCCACATCTTCACTAAAATCAATACTGGGGCTTGAAGTTCAGAGCAACCCTTTTTCCACATCTGACCAAACTCTTTTAATCGTACAAGGAGCTTTCCACTGAGCCTCAACACACAACACAGAAGTTTGGGCCTCAGAAACATCTTAGAAGAGATTAAGATTATTATAAGTATTATAAGATTTTTGTCATCTTTTTTTAAAACACTTTTTTTGTCTCTAACTTTGCAAAAGAAGCAAATCCTCTACTCTAAGGGTTTTGTGTTGAATCTTCCTCTTCCGAAGCCCCCTTTTCATTTAACAACTGCTGCTTTCAACTTGACGCCCTGTGAATGATTACAAAAAAAAAAAGATGCTGATTTGTTTTGTCCTGACCTAACCTCAGAGCTTTCCTTTCAACAGGCCAGCGAAGGTGCGCACTAATAACTAATTCTTGCTTTTAACAAGCTGCTTTTTTGGCACATCAAAGACCAAAGTGTTTTAGTGTGTGTGTGTGTGTGTGTGTGTGTGTATGTGTACATAAACACTTACACATAGACGCGCAGACATAATTTGATATTGTCTTTATCTGGGAAGTCTGTTCTCCGCGGGGGACATTTATTGATGATGGGGGTGAGGCTATGAAGCAAACGATGATTTAATCACTTTTATACTGCTCCAAGGACAATGGAGAGAGAGAATGCAGACATCAGCGCTTGTGCATGTGTGCATACTGTACGCCTTGTTTCCTCATAATTTACTATCGTATACAAAAGTGCATGTCAAGTTGGTGATTATCTTTGAGAAAGTGCTCCAAACCTGTCTCTCTGTGTGTGTGTGTGTGTGTGTGTGTGTGTGTTTGCATGTGAGGGGTAGAGAAGGGTGCCTGTGCAGATTTTGTCACTTTAGTGATTATCCTTGCGAGGCTTTTAATTTGAGGCTAATGAGTATTTGTTTTAGCAGTCATGCACGCTGGTGTGCATACGTCTGCGTGGGTACGAATGCGTGTGCGTGTGTGTGTGTGTGTGTGTGTGATTAAGGGGTGTGATATAGCGAAAGCGACAGACTGTACAGATGTTCAATAAATGGGTTGGAACAGGCAGGGAGGAAAGGCGACATCATTCACACTCCCTCACACACCACGCACACACAAATGCACTCTGAAAAACGACAATGAATACGTAGACTCACACATAAAAGGTGTGGATACACACGGTCACTCATATATTGTGCACTGGTTAAAGATATTGCAGCTGTAATGTATAAAAATGACATAATCCTACATACACACATACCTTTACACCTAGAGGTAAGCTAATGATATAGTAAAGAGTTAACAGTACAGAGCTTAAGAATAACGTCTGGATTAGTGCAAAACAGGATGTCATGGTGCATTCTGTGTGTTAGTGTGTGTCAGCATGTGTTAGTGTTTATGTGTGAGAAAGAGATGTGTGTTTAAAGCAGAGTCTTTTGAGTGTGTTTATGTGTGTATGTTTATGTATGTTTTTTGTGTGAGTAAATAACTGTTATTGCTGTGGCTGCTTTTTCTTTCACCCTAAACAAAGGAAATTGAAGGAGTGTGAACTGGGCACCTAGGATGTTTTCTGTCACTCACACTGTGCTCAGTGTCGTCATTTTGAATCACAGTGTTGCCCCCATTCATCTCTCCCCCTTGTGTTTCTCTGTTTTCTTTGTTGCAGTTACACCTCCCTCCTCTACCATCATTTCCTTTCAGCAAAGTCTGTCTCTTCCTTCTTCTCCTTCCTGTCCTCCTTTGCTGTTTCTCCACTCTTTCTGCCTTCATCTTTTATCCCCACTACTTTTCCTCCTCTTCCTCTCCCTCTCTCTTCCCTCCCTTCCTTTTCTAAGACTTGTTTTACTTCCCTGTGTCCACTGGGACATCATCCCTGCTCCTTTCTCTTCCAGCTTTTAGTTCTTTTATTTCCCTGCTACAATGTTGTACCTTCTTTTTCTCTACTTCCTTCATACATAGTCTCCTCTCACCTAACTCCCCAAATCTTTGTTTCATAATATGTCTTTTGTGCCATGAATGTTTAATATGGCAGTCACTGATCCTGATATTTTTAAATCTTTGCTTTTCAAGCCTATTGCTTGCTGCTGTGGTGTTTTGACATTCCCCAAAATTACTTTCTCAGAACTGTTTTGTCTTCTGTTTCATCCTTCCCCTGATTTTCTTGGATACTCTACTCAGGCCAATTATCCATTTATCACTTTATTCATCTAGAAGGACTAAGTCTGCAGGAAGTGTAAAACCTCATCGCTTTCATGCACCAGAGGTCTCGGCTTTAAGTGTTTACAACTGTTTGGAACAGTTTGGAACCGGGCAGAGGCCAAATCGAGGGAGAGCGACTGAAAATGAGTGATGAATATGAAATGAAAAAAAAAATGCAAATTTGTGACTGCAAAACCTCATAAATTCTGTCCCTCTTTCTCTCCTCTCTTTCTGTCTCAGGAGGTGTGTGTATTGCCCAGTCCTTGAAGATCCCTAGGGAGCCCAGGCCGGGGGAGTTTGACAAGATCATCAGACGCCTGCTGGAGACCTCCAATGCCAGGGCCATCATCATGTTCGCTAATGAGGACGACATACGGTACGTGCTGTGCACTTAAACAAGTGCCCCACTGCCACTGACCACAATTTCTCTGCTGCCTGCAGTTTTACTTTGAGTGTAGTAACACATTCTGTGGCATTTGTGCTTGATTGTATGAAAGAACAAAAAAAGTTAAAAGCAATAATGACCATGCGACTGTAACTACAAGACAATAATAATGTCATAGATGTTAACCTACAGGTGTATAAGGTTATACTGAAAAAACACTTGTTGAATTGACGTTTAGCCAGTTAGTCAGTTGTAGCTGTCAGCTGACTTTCCTGGGCTTCACAAATGTTTTGATTCTTTTTTTCCCCCAAACAGACGAGTTCTGGATGCAGCTAAAAGGAACAACCAGACTGGTCACTTCCTGTGGGTGGGTTCAGACAGCTGGGGGTCCAAAATCTCTCCTGTGATTGGCCAGGAGAGAGTGGCTGAGGGAGCCATCACAATTCTCCCCAAACGAGCTTCTGTGGATGGTAAGAGTGTGTGTAAAGATAACTGACACACACACACACACACACACACACACACACACACACACACACACACACACTGACTTGATGTTACGCTGTCATCACATATGCAGTCAATAACTGGGCTGTAAATTAGGGATAATCTCTTTTCATCTGCACTGTAACTTGTTCCATGCACTTGGTCTGTGTGATAAATGAAAGGAAGCAGAAGTTGTGTGTGTATTGTGTATTGTGTGTGTGCGTGCGCTCAGTCTAACACATCACTTTAAGGGGAAAGGGGGAAAGGCCAGAAACAGAAAGTGAAATACACTTGTGTTCCCTTTCTCTTGATCCCAGTGGGCAACAAGTTTTTGCCACTAGGCCAGGGAAGATATCCTCATTTGCTCCCCGTCAGAGCTCCCTATTAGATAATTGACTCCTGGAGGGACACAAAAGCGACAAGATATAAACTGGGAGCGAGGGAGAGAGAGCTTATGTCGAAGTTAAAATGAATCAAAGTCAGCTTTGGCTGTTCGGCGTGAGGGAACGCACTATGGGGTCTTCAGAACAGACAGAAAAGTTGCCGGCGAGATGAAACCAGAGGAGGATTAATGAAGAGTGCATAGGCTGAGTTACCAGTTTTATTAGGTACACGTTACAGTTGCTGCCATAGATCCTGCCTTTGTGAAGCTTTAAGTGTTCAGTTTTTGTTGACGATGTCAGAGAGGTATTGACTCAACTCTAAGGTCATTTTCAAGGCACCTAGTTAGTCCATTACCAGGAGAGGTGTTTCAAATTTTTTGTCCATCCTATTTACATTTCCGAGAGGGACATTTTATTATTTTTTACTTTACTACAGTTTAGAAATACAGAAAATCCCTACCAAAGCCTGTGTTTTATTTCCCTCCATTAACACAAAAATCTGTTTGTTTTGCATTTAAAATGTTGCATATTACACAAATGCTTTTTCGTTTAAAGGAATAGTTTCACATTTTGTAAATGCTGGAATCAGAGGACTGTTGGATTAAAAACTGGAAACGGGGAAACAGAAGTCGTAATTGCGATGTTGCCAGGCAACTGTCACTGCTCCCGGTGAAAAAAATGTCCGACACATATATCACAACATATAAAACAGGACCTTCTCATTTTTACCTTTTGTAAAGAGTCATTTTAACTCTTTGTCTTTCTTCCTGTCTCTGTGCTAAGCTAAGTTAACTGTCCTCTTAGCACACAGTGTATCACAGAGGTTGGTATCAATCTTGTCTTCTAACTCTCAGCAAGACAGCAATTTTATCATATTTCCCAAAATGTCAAGCTATTCGTTTAACCAGATATCCACGGGAACTTTGGTGCCGCTGAGGGCCCAGTGTCTCCACGTAATTGCCCACTTGGTTCATCTTTTCTTACCTAATGTGAGACACTTGCTTATATTTTTATTTTTATAAGCATCACACACAATGGGAAGCATGTGATCCCAGATGACACATGCTACACGTGGAGCTACACAGGGAGTAAACCCACTGTTCCCAGCAGTCTAACTATCAATTGAGCTACACAGGTGCACACAGCACCAATTTCCCTGACAGCAGAGGAGATTAATCAAGGCAGGTGCTGTCAGCTTTTACAGTGAGTCAGGCATGGCTCAGACTGTCCAAGTCAGTCTGATAGTCCCCACTGATTTCCCCACTCTCCACTGTTTCACATGCACTGTGTTCTTGTGAACTACAGTCCCAGCAGTATTGGAAATGACACCTTCTTTTTAATAGTGAAGTGTAAATGCTTTTTCTTCTCAGGGTATACTTGAGGTGCACAAGAACAATAAGTAGCTCTTCCTCGTTTTCAAGTTGCAAACACACCACTTATGATTTTAAGGTGGGGAATATAGCAATGTGGCCATAGAAGAAGTCTTCTAAAAAATGTTTTGCCATTTTTTCTCGTAGACAACAAAGCAAAAAGCTGTTTTCCCAATTAATTCCGATAAGAAACAAATAAGTACAAGGCATGTTCTTGTCTCCCTTGTTTCTCTTTTTCTTTCTTCATCTTAGTCTGTCAGCGTCTGGTACGCTACTTCCATTCCTTTGAGTGGAGGAATGTGTTTTTTCCTGCTTCTCTTCTCATCTCTATTTATTAAACCGGACAAGTAGCCAACATATTGTTTAAAATTTTTGCTGTGCTTGTTTCAGTACTTGATAAGAGCTGCAAATACTGGATGGCTCCATAGAAATGGCTTTTCAGTCATACTTTGGATGGATAGGCTTTTCATGACACATACCTAATATTTTTTTTAGTACAGGCAGCATCTGTGGAAAGGAAGCTCTTGACTTCTGCAGGACTGGTTCCCTCCTCACATTATACCATTAAATGAAAAAAAAAAATTGCTGGTTCACTTTTCTGTATTAACAGGTCAATTTTTTTCAGCTCAGTTTTAAAAAGGGAAAATAGAAATCCCTTTTCACCCAGTGTTTTGTATCCTTTGCCCTGTCTGTCTTCATTTACAGCATTCGACCGGTATTTCCGTAGCCGCTCGCTGTCCAACAACAGAAGAAATGTTTGGTTTGCTGAATTCTGGGAGGAAAACTTCAACTGTAAGCTGGGGATGCACGGTAAACGACCCGGTAGCCTGAAAAAATGCACAGGTAAGACACCTTGGCTTCTTATATAATGATTTTCTGTCAACCATAGGGTTTCCACCATTTGGAAAAACAAAGAACCTCACAATGGATGATAGACAAAACAGGCTGCACCTTCTCTTTGGATTTGGCAAACAACATGCAGTCTGTAATTAGGTGGATTTTGTTTGGATTGCTCAGTCGTACAAAAAGAGATAGAAATCCTCCTAGTTAGAGTGGGCTTTTATTCTTGTAACAGAGGCTGTAACAAATCGTTTTGCCAATTTCAGAGGAGGTGTTTTAACTCCACAGATGTTCTACAGGTGGTTGTAAGTTTTACCTTCCAAGAAATGTGGCAGGTGGTCAGTTATAATTGGTCGTCTCTCATCCCTGCACCACATCAACAAGATTCTTGCTTCTTTGCGCAGTGTCATTCATCCCTTTTTTTTATTATTTCACAACAAGGATTAGCTAAAATACTTAACAATGCCCAGACTCCAGCTTATGAAATCCAAGAACTGTCTGGGTTCTTTTATCTCTCTCTGAACTTTTATCTCTCAAGAACTGTCTGGGTTCTTTTATCTCTCTCTGAGATTTCTCAGCATTCCTCACAGTTGCAGTCACCAGTGAAACTAGTTCACCCTAAAAGCCACCTGTGTTTCTGGACTTTTCCAATAAGTCCAGGCCACAAAGATCTGTACAGTTATAACACATCACTGGGGATTGTCTTAAGGCTTCACTGGGGCATCCTGGCTCTGAAAATTTGTCAACAGGGACAAGCAGAGAGGTTTAAATAGTATGTATTGTAGAGTGCACTGCTGCCTCTAATAAGTACCATTAAAACACAGATCACACTAGCTGTTAGGCAGCAAGGAGCGATACAACTCACCAAGAACAGCTGTTTGTGTAGCCAGAAGTAAAAGAGAAATGAAATAATTGTTGTTGAGTCTGTGCTTGTGAATACGGTAACTGAGTCTCCTGCTTGTGTGTGTAGAGTGTGTGACACTGTGTGTGTGCATGATGTTTGGTTTGAGCCTCATTTTTGCTGTCACATCAAAATGTCTACAGCTTGTTGTTTTACACAAGGCCAAACACTGCAACTGAAGTGTAACCTGTGTGTGCCTTGTGCTTTGTGTGTGTGCGTGTGTGTGTGTACGTGATCTAGACAGGGCTGTGTGTGCACTTTTACAGTACTGATGCTTGTCACTGGAAACACAAAAGGTGTCACACTTACAGCAGAGTTAGTGATGCCGTTGGATAATTACCTGTATTCACAAACATAAAACCCTTCCAATTTTAGGTTCTGTGCGACCTTATGTGCCTGTGATTGAGTCTGTATGTTTATGTGTGTGACACTGTGAGTATTCCCCAGCTGATGACCACCATTAGTTCACATAATTAGGTTTGTAAAGGCTGTGACTCCCATTGACCGTCGATTACTAGCCACGGCATCTGTGCATGTGGGCGTGTTTGTGTCGAGGGCCTTGTAGTCGTGCGACAGAGTCCATTAATTCCAAGTGCTGAGGTTCGTGACCTCTAAATCATCAACACAAAAGCCAATCAGCAGCCCGCTGCTCAAGGTCGCTGTGGTGACACAGCTGATGGGAGGATGTGGAAATGGGTGTGATTACTGCATGTGATTGGAATGAGAAGAAGAGATAAAAGTGAGATGGCATTAACAAGTGCAAATAAGAAAATTAAGAGGAAGAAGGATGTGTGGAAGCACAAATTAGAAACAGAGACACAAAGATAATAATGAAATACATGAATAATGGAGGAAAAGCAGCAAATGAGACAGGATAAACCAACAAGTCACAGTGTGATTGAGAGCAGGAGATGGAAATGAGAGTGAAGTCAGTTCCTTCTGAGTGTGAGTAAACTTGGCCCAAACATGGCCTTAGCCCAGTCTCTTGCTGTGTTTGTGCAAGGCGCCAGGCTCTGTCATCTTTAAAAAGCGTCACTACCAACAACAAATAGGAACAGCAGGAGTCTGTCGTTGATACCAGAGCTGTGGAAATCCTCTTAAGTAAAAATAGTCAAGACTATACTCTACTTCCCTACCCAGTGGTGGAGAAGGTGTTAAGATCACTTGTTTCAATAAAAGCAGCAGCAAAAACAAAAAAAAAACGTACTTCAGGTATCAAAAGTAAAAGTGCTCATTATTCAGAAAAATGTTCCATCAGTGTTCCATTATTGTATATTGTGTCACTGATGCTGCTTTAACCCTCCTATTATGTTGCAGGTCAGTTTGATCCATGACACAATGGATGCAATTTTTTCAACATAATAGTAGGTTTAAGGTGTAAGTAGCATTTTACTTTTGCATTTGGCCACGTTAGAGCTATTTTATATTCTGTTGGGTAGTTTATTCTATCACAATGTGTCATGTTTTATAAGCTGATCTTTTTTTTTTAATGTAACATCTGTAAAGTAACTAGTGATTCAAGCAGTCAAGTGCAATATTTCCCTCTGAACCCTCTGTATATACTAGCATGACATGGAGATACTCAAGTAAAGTATTGTGTAAATTACAGTCCAAAACAACTCTTCTCTTATTACAGATGTTAACGTCTGCTGTTGTATTGCACAGTTTGAAAAAAGAATATCATATGAGCTTTCTCCTTTTTTTTTTCCAGAAGTGTAACATTATATATTCATCAGACACTGAACACATTGTATTTCCACTCAGACATTGTTAGTGCACCGGTGGCACTCTTGCAGGCAGGGCAAAAATGTGTTGCTTAAATTAGTTTAACTCTAATAGGTGACCATTAAAAGACAAAGAAAACGGCTTCCTGAATGTCTGGGAAAACTTCAGACTTGTTTTGAATCCTGTTTTTCAGTTCCAAACAATTGTTTGGTTTCCTCTGATGCTGCATCACAGGAAACCAGTGTTTCATCAGTCAGTTTTTTTTCACCACGACTGATGCATCACTCTGCTTTACTTCTGTCTTTCATTCCTACCTGCAAGATATTCTTTTAAACTGATTCTTGTGTGAATGCAGAATGAGTTGCATGAAGCTGATGCATATTTCATAGAAATGTGCCCAGTATTCAGATACAGTAATGTGGTTGTTGCATGATATCTTTCGGTGGTGTATTTGTATTTTTTTTTAAGCTACTACCACCGGTGCCAGACATCTGTTCTTTGGTCCAATAAATTCATTTTAATGATTTATTTAGAGTACATTGCCATAGCTTTCATCTCTCATCATTTCATCTTTCATCAAGAGAATACTAAGCACAAAAGAAAAGGGAAATCCAAGGCACTCAGGCTTCTGAGTGAAGTAAAAAGTGAAGTAAAAAGCTGATATGCTCGTAAGCACATCAGCCAGGACAACTCAGACACCCGAATAAAACTCTCCTCTGTTGAAAGTGTGCAGTCAGGTAAAACTGATGCCTGAGGGGAGGCTGACTGAAGCAGACACCAGATCGCAGATAATCCTACATACGCACTTACATGCTTGCAAACACTGACAAGCCCTGCAGTGGCTCCAGATAAAATCATGAATGAGTGCACAAGCTGTGTGTTAATTAATGTGGTACTTTGACATCTGATCCTCACGTCTATCTAGCTTTTTTTATTTTATTTTTTTTTTTAAATGAAGATACAGGTTTATCTACTCCTCATGAGCTCTTTCTCACAAACATTCACACAACATTTTTTTTTTTTTAAATAGACCCACTAACCTGAGCTACAACACAGAATTTTCAGAGGAATAAAATATTAGTTCTGTATTATTAAAGAACATAAGCTGGAGTTTTACTTCTGTAGTACAATGATTGGCTGAAATATACAGTACACAAACAAGGGGCAGAACAGACATGCAAGCGCATCCACACACACTTTTCCATGTAGGCTCATCAATAGATCCATTCCTACAGTGAATAGCATTGGTTGTGACAGGAGCTATAAGGCTCGGGTACACACAGAGGAACTGAAGTGCGGTGTGAGCAGGAAAGAAGGTTGTTACACTGTTGGCTGTTGTGTTTTTCTTTGTCTTTTCTCATGTATGGGTCGTGTGTCAAAGAAATGAAACCAGTATTTTATTCTTCTTTTTCTTGGCTTTGGTGATCTTTCTTTTCTTTGTTGGCTGTCAATTTTAGTCAGCTCTGCCTAACGTTTTCTCAACTTCTCTCTCAATTCCTCACCTGTCTGCTTTTTTGTTTTAGTCAGATTCCACTTTTAAGGGCTTTATTTACATAATTGTATTCATATTCTTACAGATACTAGTTCTCAGTCTTCCATTGGTTTGCTCTTAGTCAAAGCTCAGATTGTTCACATGGTCACAGAAACTAATGTGCTGTCACATTTTGTTATGTGACAGCACATTAAAATTTAGTTTGCTCTATAAACGAGGTAGACTTTTACATCGGAGCTTACATTCAAATAGATATGATGGGCGAACTCTCTTAGAAGAGCTATTTGCAAACCTATTTATAATAATGTATATTTTATGCAGCCGTGTGGTGTGCATTACTTATTAGGGATGAATCTAGTGTTGCATTCTGGATTTAATGGGTCCAGTAACACTCATTCTGGGGTCTTCCCTAGCTACTGAATGAGGGGGAAACACATGGTGCAGATACAGGCAGTGAATAGCAAACCAAATTAATAGAGGGCTTAACGCTGAAAGGGGCATGTTGGTGAAGATATGAGACACAGTACACTATTATGGCTTTTCATATATTACATTACATGGACAACAGACTGTCTATCACAACACATATTCACTCCTTTCTGTATCACAGTATGTGCTCAGGTCAAAATTGGTATTGGTTCACAAACATTGCGATGCTTCAGCAAATGACCGTACTTTTTTTTAAAACTTGAGGTCAGACCTTTAAGAAAAGTATGAGGGATACTTTACTATTAGCTAAGGGAGCCCAAGACTGTTGTCCAGGTGAGAAGGACACTTTAAGGGCGTGTGTAAAGAGCTGTAAACTATGTGAGTGAAAATCCTCACATAATAGTTTTAGCTCTCTGGTCTACTTTCCCTGATTAGATTAGGATGAGCCTGTAGTTCTTTTTGCAGCTGCCTACTAAAGGTTGTAACTTCCTTCTTAATCGGTAAACACAGAAGATTATCAAATGCTTACACACACGCGCCCACATGAAGCTTTACATTTCCCAAGTTCAACATAAATAATTAATACTTTACAGAGTTATTAATGGGAAAATTATCTTCTAAAGGATACTAGGCAACAGTTTGATGCCCTTGCTTTCTCAACACAAGGATGCTTTTCTTACTTAGTAAAAAAAATAAGAAAATTATGCTTTTGAAGATGCAAAGTCTTCATCCAACACCAGCAACGTGTGCATGGATCTGTCTGTGTGAGATGCCATTCCAAGAGTTAATTAGATCCCGACTTAGCCCAGCATGCACACATTTACCCTTGTGCACAAACACATGTTCACTGGCTGCAAAAAGACCATATCCTAACGAGGCCGATGGGGAAGGAGAGTTCTTAGGCTTGCAGGTTGGATAAACTGTTCCCTCCTCCGTGAAAAGGCCTCAGGGCCGAACAGACTAAAAGATGGAGACAAACATAGATGGAGAGCTTGATGGACAATTAGAGACAGACAGGCCCAGACAGACAGATTGCAGACTGTGAGACACAGTCAGCAACAGGCCGGCAGTATTTTATGACTCTGTGCAGCATCATTTTCAGTAGGTGAGATGAATTGGCATTTAGCTGCAGTGAAATGATCCTTTTTCATCTTCTTGTGGTTATCTAACTGTTCTCATGGATTACTCTTTGTGCAAGTGTGTGCGTGTGCGTGTGTGTGTGTGTGTGTGTGTGTGTGTGTGTGTGTGTGTGTGTGACTGAGATGTATGTAATGTACCGGTCTTCTAACACATGCATGTGTGGATATGCATGTGAGGCTTGCCATCATAGGCAGTCCTGTGATAGCCCATCTATCACTGTAAACTCACAGACCCACACATAGGGTAATCCTTCTTCAGCAGCTCTAGGGAACCCTCTGCTCACAGCGCTGCTGTCACACAATCTGCTTTGTCGTGGATACACACCCACAGCCCAGCAGTAAAACAAAGTGCCATTAGTAAAAACTTTAAAACAACATGTTGCGTTACTTTAACACAGCATTGCACCACTTTAAGATAACGTATTGCACAACCCATTCATCCTGACAATGTCTCTTTGGGGGATCTTTTCTGTGGCTCATGCTACTGTCCATACTGTCCTTATTGTTTAAGATGTTAATAGAAGAAGACACAGATGAGTTGCCACTTGGGTTCTTCATATTATCTGCCAGAGGGCAGAGTGGACCACATTAGATGTATCAGTTTCTAAATGAGGTGGTTCCCATCACACACTGATGTATGAAATTCTCTTTCTCAGAGCAGCAGAGTGATGTATCATTGTCTCCAGACAATAAAATAAGAATAGCGGTGTCATCAGAGAATTTAAATCTGTTATCTGGGAGTATGCTCACGCACTCATTTGTATTCAATGTGAAAAGCACTGGAGAGCTCACACAACTCCAGGGGACACCTGTGCTGATTGATTTGGGTTCAGAGAGGTTTTAGTTGACCTTTGCATGCTGGATACGATCTGTCAGAAACGAGAGATACCATTTAATAATAGAATGGTTGATACTCATCTGTTTCACTATCTGATTCAATAGGTAAGGCTGAGGGGTGTTAAAAGCTGAACTAAAATCAACAATAACCAGGCGTGCATAAACTTCAGTGCCAAATGCTTAAGAATCAGATGGCATCATCAGTGGACTTCCTCTGTCTGTAAGCATAATGGAAAGGATCTAACAATGAATTTATGTCTGCTGTGAATAAGGAAACCATGTATTTTTCCAAGCACTTCATCATAATTGAATTTAAAGCTATTGGTATATAATTGTTATCAGTTGGACAGGGTTTCTTATGAGCTGGTGTAATGAGGGCTGGAAGAGTGTGTGTGTGTTTGTGTGTGTGTGTGTGTGTGTGTGTGTGTGTGTGTGTGTGTGTGTGTGTGTGTGTGTGTGTGTG
>JBBMJY010000015.1:8498796-8535583 GCA_037833715.1 Toxotes lorentzi | reverse complement strand
TTTGTTTTTTGTTGATGGCAGATGACGATTTGGTCAGGCATCACTCTGAACCTGCAGGGTTCAGTTTTTCACCCCCCCCCCCCCCCCCCCTCCACCACTTCCTCAAATGCTGACAAATTTAAGTGGGCGAAAAACATTTACTCATTTCCTCCTAAATAAAATTCAGACACCTCATTTTAATATTCTCTTATTAATCCTTCTTTCCCCTTGATGCTTCTGTACCTGCTTCCTAGTATGACTTTTCATTTCCTGTGTTCCCCTGTCAAGTATTGTGTGGAATGCATAATGCCTGATGGCTTAGAGAGCAGGAAAGCAAGGAATACAGAAAAGGGAGTCGTACTGTGAGGATTACACAAATGCTTGTCTGATTTAGTTTCAGAGGTAACACTGTAATTGCTTCAGTGTGCCTGTGCGGGAATGTGTGCAAAAATCTGTGTCAGTGTTTGTTGTTTCTCGTGCTATCTCTCTCTGCCATCGCAAAACGTGTCGAAAACCAATTCACGGGCAGGCGCTGATTGCTCTTTCATACTGCAGCAGCAGGTTGGTGCTCAGGTGTGGTTCTCTGTTATTGCTGGCCTAGAGGGTAGAGAAATCATCCCATAACTACAAGGTCACAAACTTTAAATCCAGATGAAAGCCTTCTCACTTACTGAAAGTTGCACTGCACAAAATGTGCTGCAGCCGTCTCTGGGTCTATTTTGAAAGAACATGGAAAACTAGATTATATAAAGCTAAAATGATATGGGAATACCTGTCTGACATGTAAGTTATCGAGCAGGCACCTGCCTCAGATTTACTCTGCGTAAAGTTCGTGATAAAAGCATCACCTACAGTAAAGACCTGAACTGCATCATACTGCCTATGTAGCTGTTTGCCTTTCACAGTGTCTGTCTACATCACATCCACAAATTTCAGAACTCTTAGATGTATAATTTACTGATCAGAGACATGAAGTCTTAAAATAGCTATGGTGTGAATAAATGATAGCACACTCCACACACAATGATCCCTGAGAATAAAGGAAGGCTTGGGCCTTGAACCTTGATATACAGTTAAGGAATTAATGAAGAGGTGGAGGCCATGAATCATCCCGGAGAGCGGGAGTTTGACAAAGTATTCAGAGAGTGTACTGCTTCATCACTGATATATCACCATATCACCATATTTCTTTCACTTATGTCTCACAGTTTGTGATGGAGGTTCACTGGTTCATACTAGTTAAAAAGCAGTTACAGTAAATCCTGAAGTCTAATATATATACCCGTTATCTGGATTTTTCCAGAATCCTGTGTTCAAACCTATCAGTAATTTTTTAAAGTCACAGAGATGGGTCCCACCCGGGTGCTTTTCCCACAGAGAACACTCAGTTCAATACCTTTTTATTTTCCACTGCAGAGTTTTGACGTGATGATTTATATTAAATTGTAAAAATGAACTTTAGTGGCTTTTGAAATTTAGGCCATGTCATCAAAAAGCTTGTCAAGTATTGGCATCTTTCTAATGGCAGTTATCAAAGATAACAGATGAAATATCTTCTAAGAAACTTTCTCTTGGGCACTTTGTCTGTTTCTTTGTTCTTAAATGTTTCAAAGGCCTGAGTCTCTGTGGGATTTATCTGAAGGGCAGAAGCAGAATGATGGGGTTTTCTGGGTTGTTTACATCGAAAGAAGCCTGCAAGATTTAAAGCTTTTAAGCCAGATACTTTGTGCTTGTTTATGTGTAAATGCCTGGTTATATTTGTGTTTTCCAATTAAAAGTAGTTTTGTTATTGATCTATTTAGGCTTGACAGGACATTGAGATCACTAAAGAAGAAAAGGAGCAAAAAGGCTAGCTCTATTTCTCTCTGTGTGTGTTTGTGGCACTTAAATGGAGAGGGAGAGAATAAGTTAAAGTAGCTGGAGCATGGATTCTTTTTCTCTCTGCTCTATCTGGATCCATACCAGATCACCTTTCGAGCAGCTACACGAGAGAACAAGACAGTGAGAGGGATGGGATCATTGCAAATTGTTAGGGCAGTGATTGTTCTCCTGCTGAAAGCCAAGTTAACTTACAAAGTGAAGACTAACAAGCAAGACTGACAGAAGAAGAAAGAGAGGTGCAGAACATCAAGATGAGAAAGCAAAGTAAGAGACAGCAAGCAGAATAGGAATTGTCCTCCTGTTGGACCTCGTGGGGGACACCCCCTCAAATAAGATGGTTAGACCTTTTCTTCATGTAAGGTTCCGACTGAGCTCAAATACTTTGATTAATCATTGATATAATTTTTCACAACTGGAAGGCTGCCCTGCTGTTTAGAGAGGTTAAATAATAACAACAATAATAATAATAGTCCCCCATGACAATAAAAAAACACTTCTGCCCTACAGGAAAATCATTTAGCATTAAACAATGTATTCAAGCAGTGGTTTGAAATCATATTTAAATATTTATTGATGTTTCAACAAGATTATATAGATTATACAGAGAAAATACAAAAAAAAATAAATAGGTTACCTTAAAACCACCTACTGGAATTACCCCAGAAGTACTGTACAGACACACAGACACACACAGACAGACAAACAGAGGCTGGTGCAGTGCAGAGCAAGTAAGACAAACCATAAGGAAACGAACCCTGGAGCAGCAGTGACACACCACGCTGTCCAGCTTTTATTTGTTGGTAAGTTTATTGGCATATGCAGTCAAACACCCACATTCCTCCATATAAAAATCATGCAGAGATACTTGCACACACACTCAAAGAGCAAGGTTATTACAAGTTATTGTATCTAAAACTAAAGAATAACTTAATTTCATTTTTTGACATCATAATCTTGACTGTCTACTTTCAAGCTTTCTCTGAAGCTTACAATTGCTTTATTTCACTCATTTTGAATGTGTCACCAGCAAATTAACATCTTAGAGTATTGACGTGGAAAATTTGAAGACATTGTACATTAGTTTTAATCAAATGTGTGCAAAAGTCTGAGCCGTCCATGTCTATGTAGGATAGTCACTAAAGAGGGAGAGAAAGAGAGAGAGAGGAGGAGATCTAACCAACAGAGTGTAACGTCATGCTGCAGTGGGCAGAGCAATCGGCAATCAAAGTACATAAAAAGATGGAATGATGTGATTCTATCTGTTGAATCAGCTGCTTGATTAACAGCCGCCTTCCAAAGACACAAGGACATTCTTGACCCAAAAGAAACACAGTGAACAGCCCAGAAAACTTAGCTGGAACTGAACCGAAATTAAAGAGAAACCCTGAAAGTAAAGTGCAAAGAAGAGGTAATTTATTTGAAAAAATACACTAAAATAACTTATATATAACACACACACACACACACACCAAACAACATAATTTCACCAGTATGTGTGTTTTAGTTGTTGATTACAAATAGAAGTTGTTTCTTAGAAGAAACTTGCTTGTTTGCTTTTCTGTTTTCTCACTTCTTGTCCAGTCTTGTGTGTACACACAGAGACACTTTGGCCCCTTACCAAATCTCTTGGTTTTATTGCTTGTAAGTACGTCCCACTGTGGCTTTTCAAATGTACACCTTGCTAATGTTTCTTGCTTCATCTCTCCCTCTCTCTCTTCTGTTTCTTTTTTCCGCTGCCATGTCTCTGTCCTTCACTTGTCTCCTCCATTTTCTCCCTCTTGTGTTCTCACTCCTACTCCCTAATGGCATTGACTCATCAGCTGAAGACTACAGTTTTCACCTGTTCTCTTAAGCCCTTTCCATTTTTTATACCCTCTTAGGATTTGAGTGAAGTGTCATGTTTGGATTTTAAATTTATGAGAAGATTAAGTTATTTTGGAAGTAAGACCTTGCCACATGCTTTGTGCCACTTTGCTAGTTCAGCTCTGAGTTACTAATACAGTAACAACAGGCATACATATTGTATTCTGCAATATCATGTAATAACACAGTGTGTGTTTTAGACATAGAGTGTGATGCTGCTGGTATAATCATACTGAGCAGTTTAGATTTGGAAACTTTGCAGAGCAAAATGAGAAAGAAAAAAAGAAAAGTGGTGGCAGGAGCCTATTTTTGTATTTAACACAAGCGTGTGTGTTTGTCATGCAAAAAAACTCCCATTGTCATCTTACCACTGCCAGGTTATATCTCCTGCCAGCAGACAAGATGGACATCGCCATGGGAACCAACTTGCACTAATTAGAGCAGCTTGACTTTGAGATGATGAACTCTATACCTGGCTGAACAACCGCAGGGAGAAAGAGATGTAGGGAGGGACTGTGGTGAAGGGAGACGGAGAAGGCAGGACTAACCAGCTGGGGGATGATCAAGCTCACTTGCTCATAATGACCTCAGAGAGAAAGAGAGAGGGACCTTAACTCCTTTGGAGAGCATGAACCTGACCAGGCATTAATGATCTTGGAGAGAGGAGGACGGAGCAAACGAGACACAGAGGGTTATGGGAGTAGACAGTCTACCTGGGCAAAATGACCTTGGAGGGAGATGGAGGGATGAACATATGGACAAAAGAAAAGGGAGGGATACAGCTGGAATTGAGAGGGAATCAGGTCATAGGTGGGGAACAAAAGATGGAAGGCAGGGTCAGGAAACACTCTCTTTCACCATTATGACTTTGGAGAGAGTTTGTCTATAGCACTTGCTTTGTCTCTCTTGCCAACAATGAGAAACGGTGTGTGGGGGAAGAGAGATAAAAGAAAGATGAACTTCGCTTGGCCAATAACAGCGCTGGCTAGAAGAAAACTTTATTAGAAGGAAGAGTCATCTGCAGTGTCTATCCATTTGGCAAGGACAGAGAAATGGAAACTCAGTGCTTGGTAAGAGTAAAAAATTGAGCGATGTAGTACTTCAGGACAAGCTGAGTAAAATGACCTTTAAAAGAAGGAAAAGAAATGGATAGAGACAGAGACGATGCGCTGACGGGGATATATCAAACTTTACAAGAGCATGATGACCTTGAGAAGCAAGAAACTACAAGAAAACAATGAAAAGGATGAATTTTATATTATACAGTGTATGACTTAGAAAGAAAGAGATGGCAGAGCGTGTCCATCGTGAGAGAAAAATAGCAGATAAATGGTGAAACAGTAGGAACTCTGAGATGCTAAACTTTCCTGGGTCAGGGCAACATTAGGAAGGCCAGGATGTTCGAAAACATTTGTTTTTTGTTTTTTTTTTTTCATTTTTTGACTTTCATCCTTTGTAAGTAGTTGTTGATGAACGAAGTGGAACATTTTTGGCAAGTCTCATGCTGTGGTTTGGATGTCAGAAGTTTTTTTTTTTTTTTTTTTTTTTAATTGCTGCAATTGTCATGTAATAAACGCACAATCGCACAATAGCAGCTGGTGTCCTTTCCCTTGCCAGTTTTTTTGTTGCCTCCAAGCCTCTCTCTCTTAATTTGTGCTCAGTTGAGCTAATCACACAGCACAGGTATGAAACAGTTATTTGATCACTTTAGTAGGTCTCAGTTTAGCAGCTCAAAAATAATTGTTTTGGTTAGCATACAACATTTAAAACCCTCAATTAAATCATTCTGCTGTTGTTGTGAACTTGTCTGACAGCAGAACAGAAACAAAACCCCCTTAGTGACAGCACCTGTGTGAAAAGAGAGAGCAGTCCTGGCTGTAGAAAGAGGGGTGTCTGAGTGACTCAACCAAACCAAGACAATGAGCTTAGGACTGCAGCTGCAGACTGGAGCTGTCAAATAGGCTCGGAAAATGTGGTTACTAAACTGTAATGCATTTTAGAATAGGAAAACGCAAATTTGCATGCATTTGAGGAATATTTGTTCTTTACAGGGTACATTATGTACGGCGCTAGAGACACGAGGTGATGAGCTTAGCTTAGCATAAAGACTGAAAGTAGGTGGAAAGTCAGAAATCTGCCCCACCAGCACTTTTAAGTATCTTGTATGTTTAAGCTGTATACAAACAGAAATGTAAAAGCAACATTTTTTGGTTTCTTATATAGTGAAATTTTATCTATTTTAATTTTTTTTTTTTTTTTTTTTTTAAATTTGGAGATCACTAGGCTAGCTCTTTCCCCATTCCCCAGTATCTAAGCTAAGCTAAGTCGACTGTCCCCTTCACACTTAATGGACAGAAATAAGAGTGATCTTGTCAACTAACTCTTGCAGTTCCTTTAAACTATTTCCCATCATTACAATAACCCAAATAGCAGATAATATCAGGTTTCAGTTATTATACATTGTTGATCTTTCAGTAATACACAGTTTCTTACAGGCCTTTTGTGTGTTCACTCTGCCAAACAAACATGAACATAACTCCTCACATGCAATTTCCTACTTACTACCTACTGCTTGTAAGTGAGCAGCAGGAATTAAGTGGAAGATTATTGACACAATGTCCAATCTTGCACAGGTGGTATCACCTTGTCTGCCCTGGTAGCGCTCCCTCACAGTGAATGCCCCACACGCAATTTATTTCCACTTAAACCTGGAGCTCTCTACTTGGTTGGATGGTGAATAATTTCAGTGTGGTGACAGACAGACAGACAGACAGACAGACAGACAGACAGACAGACAGTCGTATTATAATAGTAGAATGTCAGCACATATATTGTCAGTAAACTGACAGCTCATTTTTTTTGGAGTGTATGTAAAGCTGCTGTTACGTTTCTTTTTGCTATTACCCTCTCCGTTTTACATATCACCTTTTGCCACTGCACTGGGATAATTTCTGCCACAGGATCATTTGCTGAATATAATTTTAGATAAGAAAACAGAATAAGAATTGGCAGATAGAAAAGCAATCAGACAGAAAGCCGAAATGAATACAGTAGACAGGCAGACATGCGTCCGCACAGAAACAAAAACAAGCCCGAACTGGAGCTGAATTGAGTTTGAGGAAATGAGAGACAGGAATGATAATTTCTTATTGCATATCCTAAGACACCACTAAATCTCACATCTGTTCAGCTTCAGTTTTATTTTTTTTTTCACACCTAGTATATATATTTTTTTGTCAAGAATGTGCTGTTGATGGAGATTAGATTTAACCAGAAACAATGTGAGTCTGTCAGCTGTAGAGACAGAAAAATACAAACACACCAAATCTTGTGACAGACAGCAAGGTGCAGGCAACACACATATACTATATCTTCTGCATTTGTAATTCTGATTCTATGTTTATGCTTTGTCACAACATACTGTATGTTCAGGATGGATGCAAAGACAAATGAGATGGGATGTAAGGACTTAGCAGTGATGGATGAATAGTAAACAGTGTAAGAGCACGGATGTATCGACTTCTATATGTGCTGCTCTTGTTGTGTGTTTAATGTGTGTGTATGTGTTTGCGCATACATGCATTGAATTTAGTTTGCACCATTGCCACACTCACAGACAGTCAATACACAGAAATAAGTTTAAAAAGCCTGGACATTCTTTCCGCACACATAAACAGTGAAAAAAACACACTTATATATAGTAACTATATAGTCACTATCATATAGGACTGTGTCTCGTGGGCTTCTTCATGAGACTGAAACCAGTGTAATATCATTATCAGTGCTACTCGGGCTTTTTCTTTCACCCTCATTCTCCCCCTTTTCCTCTGCCAGGTTTGGTAATGTAAATCCTTGTTTCTCGTTTTGTTTATTTCTCCTCTCTCTTGCTTTCATTCTCTCTAAATTGTATTTCTATCCCCGTTCAGGCTGTTTTGTCTCCTTTGATCAACTTAATAGAGGCCCTCTCCCTCTGTTTTTATGGCCTTTCTTTCTTTTTTTTTTTACTCCTCTCTTTCCCATTTTTCTAAGACTGTGGCCAATGCAGATCATAATACAAATGGAAATTAAGTTGGTGTGTCTGTGTGCAGTGTCTTTTCGCTAAATATCCTCTCTTTTTACCCTTTCTCGACCATCTTTCCTTTCCATCCTCCCTCCCTCTGTCTTTATCTCACTTTCAGTATTTAGCCAAAGTGTTTTATTCTTACACACACTGAGGACCATTTAGATCTGGATCCTCTTCAAACATGTATTGGTTCTTTTGCCTGTTCCATTATCTGCTCTGTTTTTTCTCTCAGACAAACTATCTCCTTGCCCATTTTTTCTTTTTCTTTTTTTTTTTTTAGCTTCTCAGACAAGGCATAGTGATAACAGAGCTGCTGAGAGGAGAGGGGATGATGTTAGAGGGAGAGATGGATGGATGGGGGAGAAGAGGGAAAGTTAGAGTGCTTTGGAAAGGAGGAGAGGAAGGGAGAAAATGGGTAGTTTTAAAGATAGTGAGCAGTAGGATGAAGCAAGGCTTGGAGGTAAATAGGCAGAGGAGGGGACAGAGGGGCAAAATATGTTTTGAACGGGAGAGGGGAGGAAGGAGGAACAGCTGCTGTGGAAGGAGGGAGGGTTGGCCGTGAGGATAGTTTTATAGCAAGCAGTCAAAACTGGCTCGGAAAGGGCTGTGAACAGACTGCAGAGCTAGTCTATTTATGTGACAGAAAATTCAGAAAGGAGGAGAAAAGAGTACAGAAATGAGGATTAGAGTTAGCCAGCTGCTCAGTTTGAGTTACCTCCTCCACTGGAGACCACAGTGACAGCGTTTTTGTGCTATGAGTTCAGGCTTCATTATTACTTTCCTCCTGTCATTTCTTATTCTCTCTTTGTGTTTGTTTCACTGTCCGTTTGTGCCTTTGTCTGTTGTTCTCCCCTATTAGTGCTATATATCAATACATCACACAAGATGGGAGACTGTTTGCAAAAACTCAGACCACACACATGCAGACACGTGCAGACTGATGTTTTATTAATGCACGCTGCAGTATAGTATTTGCATCTCCCTGTTATAAACCTTTAGTTTCTGGTATGAAGGCTTCCTATTCATCCTCAGTGTTGTGTTTCTACAGTGAACCAGGCGAGGCTCAGGGCTTTTCTAACAACTCCTTCTGCTTCTTCCTCTCTAACTCTTTCCTTTCTCTATCCATCTTTCTTTTTTCCCCCCTCTTCTTTTCTCTAACTGTATCTGTAGTTGTAGTAACAGGGAGAGGTCTAAGACTATTCATATACCCCTCTCCTTCCATCTGCCTGTTTCTATCTCTGTCTGCCGGGGAGGTTTTGAGGCATATGCTAATTGATCTTTTCACACAGTCTGTCGTTCTCTTTTTTTTTTTTTGCTCTCCATGCTCCCCCCTTCCCTCCATCTCTCTTTCCTCCCTTTCTCTTTCAAACTAAGAAAGTTTTTCAGCTGTCTTGCTATGTGATATTCACACATACTCTCCCTTTTCTCATCCCCATTTTCCCTCTCTTCTTTTGCTTTTAAGTCGATCCATGTGTCTCTGCGTCTGTCTGTCAGAAAGACGGGGTTTGATGCTTTCCTGCAGACCTGCTCACTCTCTTATTTCACTCCTGTCTTCCTCTATCACTCATTTTTCCTCCATCTTTTCTTCCCCCTCTCCTTCCTTTCTGTGGCTGTTAAGTAAGCTAAGGGTTGAATTGTTTCTGCTGCTGTGCTGGCTTTTTTTTTTTTTTTGTCATATTCCTCACCCTAATTTCTCTTTTCTTCTGCTCAGCTCTCTCCTGGGTTAGTATGATTTAAATGGGTGTGACTGCCATTGAATACATTTGAACTTAGTGGCAAAGCAAATCAGTTCTTCATCTACTATTATTACCGTATCACTTTCATGTCAGCCTTAATCTCCCTCTGTCAGTTTGTCTCTGTCTGCAAGTCAATTTCAGCTAAATTTAAATTCACTTCGGCTTCATTGCATGAAAACGTTTATTCATTATTGGATATCCTTTTACATTATTGAAACAAAAGGTCATGACCTGTGAGCTTGCTTAGCAAATCTTGCGGAAAGTTGCTAGAGCTATAGGTTTCTTATGATATTCTATTGTTGATCCCCAAAAGGAAAGCCACAGACTCTGCAGGGAAGCTACAGAGCGGTGCCTCCGGCAGGCAGGGAAACTTGTATCTTGCTCGAGGACACTTCAGCAGAGCCTATGATGCCTTGCTGATGCTGCTTTGAGAAAACCTGGAGAGTTAATAAAATAAGTCCAGGAAAACGTTTGCTTATTTAGGGACATGTACACACACACACACACACTCCCCATACCTTCAAGTAGAAGTATTAGTCATTCTCACCAAGCTCGAGCTGCGCAATCCCAGCATCCAACCGCCGCCTAATAAGAAACTCAAACTCAGAGATTTCATTGTTATTTCCATAAATCAGAGCAGGTGAAACAATGCACTTTGTTAACATGCATCTGCCCTCTGGCCTTTACAGCATTTCTGTGTCATTCAGGATCTTGTCGGCTTGCTCTAGGCTATGTAAAATTAATGCACATAAGGCCAAGAAGAAATTAGCATCTCTAGAATTTACCTTGTCCCCACAGAATAGGAACTTTGAGGTATAAGACAATGTTGCTGCTGTTTGTTATGTTTTGTTACAGTACAGAAATGGTACAGTATATCAAAATGCACTTGAAATATGATTAATGGTGAAACAACAAGCACTAATTTTCAGGTTGTGACAGAAAAATTTTCTGCAGTGCAGCATCTTCCTTTGAATAACTGAACATAATAGGTGTCACTACAGGGTGAGGTGGAGGTGTGTTGCCAGGGCAACAGGTAGATCATTTATTTTTTCAGGGTCATGCTAACTAAAGCGTAAGTTGTGAAAATCTACATGTTGATATGTCACTGCTCCCACACTGATGACTCACAGTGCAGCCAGAGCACATTAACACTTTAACACAGGTTTAATGTTTGCGGGTTTTTCCTCTTCCCTGATTGGACTAAGTTAGTCCAATCAGGGAAGAATAGGGGATAGTTAGGGGAAGGGGAATAGGGGAAGTTAATTTATCTTTTCCTCACCCAGCAGACAAATAAGTTCACTGTGATTAAATGTTCCTAAAATGAAACCATAAAAGGTCCATTATTATTTTATGTTAGATAATTTGAGATGCATTTTTAATAACTCGTTAAAGTTCCATAGGCCCCTGTTGCACGTACACTCACTGAGCCAACTTTTCTAAAAATGTTATGACGAATAAACAAAGCAAAACTCAAATAGAAATTCATTAGGCCAGTAAGCCTGTCCATACATCTCTTAAACCAAAACATTAATCAGAACTGATGAGGGTTTGTCAGTTACCTGTTTTTCCAGCACATTGGCTGGTTAATGCCAGCTCCTGTCATGCCTATTGTATGTGTGTTTGTAGTAATTGCTGCTGCTTTTAAAACGTTGCTGTTTTTATCCATCTTACTCAGAAATTTCCAGCAAATGATACAAACACTATGAGATTGAATAATCATTTTCTACTCAAGATAACTACTGCTTTCAGAGCAAACAGTGTGCTTTTGCTCTGCATAATTTAAAGTACCTGCCAGCATGTCTGTGCTCCAGACAACTATTCTAGTTGCTGCATCCCTAACTAGGTCTAAAGAGGCATGATGTAAAGGGAAAATTAGAGGAAAGTCAGCCAACAGAGCGCTGAGGAAAAGATGACATGCCAATCACTGGGTGAGAAATAAACCTTTTTCTCTTTTACTCATTTATCATTGTTGGCTACAGAATGGCCAATCAAGCAGCTCAAATAAACCAGTCAACCCAGGCAGGGCCTTTTTGGTGAGTCCTGCATTGTACAATCTGTGATGAATTCAGTAAATTGCTTAATTGCCTCTCTTTTTTATTTGGCCCCGTTTATGTTTTTAACCCCATATTTATTTGTTTATTTCATTTTATTCTCTAGAACACTGTTTGAGGTTTGGGATGGAGGGAGAAGAGAAGAAAGAAGCAGGCTGAGATGAATTGATAAAACAAGGAAGAAAGGAGTCAGTTCAAGTGGGACCAAATAACATGTGAGGGGTGGTAGATGTAAGGAAAGAAACCCAGTAAAACCAAACAGCACAATATTTCATTTCATCTCTACACTCAACTGTATTTGTCCTGCAAACCATCTGAATGAGCTATGTTATCTGCACTGCACAATTGCCAAGCTTTGAAAAGTGCTATATTAATAAAGTTATTATTAATTATTAAAGGGAAAAAGATGAAACAAGAGATGATGATATAAAGTAGGCCAAAGCACCAAAAGAAAATGGACACTATGGGTGAAAGAAAACAGAAAAGAACAATGATAATGAGAAAGAAAAGCATATTTGGTGGTTGTGGTTCTCAGTCTGACGGGCATGAACATTTCCTCTGACTAATTCCCTCTTACTGGGATAAGGTAAACAGAAAAATCCATTCGTGTTTAATGTGCACTCATTTAGCACAGAGGGTGGGAAAGAGGCAGAAGAGACAATGAAGAGAAAATGAGGTCTGAGACAAGAGGGAGGGAGAAAATTAGGGAGAGAGGAAGTGACACAGGAATGGAGACACTGGGAGTCGATGGAGGTGGTTTGTGAAGGACTGACAGTGCAAGGCTAGTTGTTAACGTGTTGCTATGTGGCTGCTAAGCTGCTTTTAGATGTTTTGATGTTCAGGTAGGTTGGGGTAGGGTGTTACTAAGTGGTTTTAGTACTGTCCTTGAGGCTAGGTGGTTGCTAGGATGTTGCCAAGAATTTTATAGTATATTTTGGGAGCTTGCTTTGGTGAGTCTCTGTTGTTTTATGGTAATAACCAAGTGTTTTCGGAGGTATATAAGACAGTTGGGTGAATGTGGGTGATAGAGTATATTGTGTGAAAACTTCAGTGGAATCATTCTGTGCTCACTACACAGCAACCATACATATTAACTGAGAGGTTTTTCAGTGCTATAATTCTTTCTCTTTTCCTTCTCCTCCACTTGTGTCCTTCTCAAGTTAGCTTTTTACTTTTAACTCACACATTCTTTCTGTTGCTTTGAATTTCTTTCTGTTATATATAGATATTTTCTCCTTTTAGCATAAGTGCATTCCTTCTTCCTTTGTATCTCTCATGCTCTCTGTTGTCTGTTTTCATCCACTTCATCGTTTTCTAATCTTCGTCTTCACACTGTTTCCCTCTTGCCTTGCCTCAAACTGGTAACCATTTTTATATATATCCTCAGCATCATCCCACCATATCAATGACTTATAGTACACAGGTAGAATTTCCATAATGCGGTGCTTTCTCCACATGTGCTCTGTAATTGGATTTCCTTTGTGGTACGCCAGATTCAGCAATTTGATTTGATTGTATCGCTACATCAAAAGAAAGACAGCCAGTAAGACAGAGAGGGAGAGGGATAAAAAGTTTGTGTTAAGCCTTATTGCTGGTGAGAAAACTAAACCTCAGAGGACATAAACTTATCCATGCATGTGCATATTCAATCACATTACGCTTCTGCTCTCACCCATACACACACATGTACATGCAGGTACAAGAGAAAACAGCCTAGACTGAAGAATAAAGGTGACTGTGGCTTTGTTCTCCCACTGCCTGAGAAAATATTACTTCATTAAGTTTATATGTAAAGAGGCATAATGTTATCATTCTTTTTCAGCTCACTCTAAATATTAACATCTTGGTACCATGTTAACATGGTGATCAGTCTGATATTTGTGTCTTTATTTCTTTGAAGGAAAAGCGGCTCTGAGAGGACACATCTTCCCATAATTTATCAAAGATTTGACCAAATATCATTTAACTTTTGTCCTTTTTAACTTTACAGGAGTTGTGGTCGTTCCTGTAGTGATCAATAACAAACAGAGCCATTTGAGCATAAATCAAAATGTAACAGTATCATATTGGATGACCAAGTTGACCCTCTCTCCAAAATCTACTGTCTCTGTTCCAGGAAGTGCTGGTACACCAGTGGTTTTCAATGAGAATGGAGATGCTCCAGGAAGATACGATATCTTCCAGTACCAGATCACCAACAGATCAACCGCGGAGTACAGAGTCATCGGCTCCTGGACCAATAAACTGCACCTTAAAGTGAGATTTTTATGTAAACATTGCATTGGCACACAGAGGACATCCGACACCTGCATCATAGAAACAAGTATGACAACCAGTTGTTGGCAATGAAGACAAAACAGTTATAATTAAAAGAAGAAGAGTAAAAGCAAAATCTAGAGAGAACAAACTAAAAGGGATCGTGGCAATTAAAGCATTATCTAAAGAGCTTGCCAAAAAATTATTTGTAATTATATATTAATTATATATTAAGATGTTTAGAAATTATAGCCAAAGAAAAAAATTGTTGTAGATGTGTTGCCAGCTCATTTAATGTTGGTCACAATCCAAAATGATTTGAATGATTTGAGTGTGTTATTGAAGCTTCTGAGGGATTATAGACCAAATACCCCTGCAGAGTGAAAGTTCAACATCAGTGTGACCAGCTGCCATGAATTAAAAATCTCCAGTGACTGGGCTGGGTTTATTTTGTTTGTGTGTCTCGCTGTGAATGATTATTTGGTTGTTGTTGTTTTTTTACCTCATAACTTATTTCTCTAGTGTCCTTCTAAAATAGGTGTCAAACTGGATGGTGTTAAAGGACTCAAAATAATTCATTTCATTATCAGAGGTCTTCCACCAAAAGGTGATTTATTTCTAGTATGGGCTGAACAGCACAAGCCTAATGTTATTACTTTATCAGAAACTTGGCTCACCAACAGAATATCAAACAGTGAAAATGAACTCAGAAACTGTGGCACTGGGGGGTGGTGGTGTAGCCTCTAACCTGGTTTCTGAACTATCCCTGATGCGGAGCCTTCGCATTTTGAGCGTATTTTTGTAAAGGTAACCCTGCATGAGAACAGGTACATATCTGTTGGAAACATTTATAGATCTCCCTCTGCACCTGCCGAGTCCTTTAACTGCATGATCTCTACTGGAAATTCTATTACCTGCAGAAATTAAATTATTATATGACGTGACTTCAGTAAGAATTGGGTTGATAAATCTTCTAGTAAAGTTAAAAGAAAAAAAACAGTTGAACCGGTTTAGAATCAGTTAATACGTGAGCCCACTTGGGTTACAGCTACGTCAGTCTCTGCTTGACTGGATACTGGTCTCATGGCCTGACTATGGCTTTCACTCATTTAAATGCCATATTAATTGTAATGTGAAGAACAATACAATTATATACAATTATATAAATATATATTTGACCATCATCTTTCCACTTATTCAAAAATGCCCTGTCTTCTTATTATATCAGAGGATCAGTTGTACATGCCCATAATGACTCCTCTATGATTATGTTTTATAACTTTATTACTTAATGCAATCGCTGACATTTATATTTTTAATGCACACAAACGCCTTGAGCAATGCTGGAGCGCTTGGTGTTATAAACACACCTAGGACTTCATTAGAAAGGCCAGATGACAGATGAGAAGACTAATAGGCATGAAATACTTTCTGGTTGATGGATGACCTGGCTGACTGAGAAAGAGAGAGACAGAGAGAGACAGAGAGAGAGAGAGACACACTGCAGCAACACAACAGACAACACATAGTTAAAGCATGCACGATTGGACACTTGGACAGTTGACAAATTAACAGATGTATTTGATTTGTTTAAAAATCCAGTCCAGCAGAGTTAGTGATGGCAGCAGGTGAAAGTTTTCATGATCAACAAACTTTTTGGACGTGCATCAGTATGAAGAGAGGACAGCCAAGTAAATGTTAGGTTGGACATACAATATTTGGACACATATATGCAGGTAGGTTGATGTTTATAATTAAGCAGAATGCTATTATTGTGTCACCTAAGTAATTAGTAGAAGAGCGGTTCATGACTGGGCCTATGGTGTTTTGGTTGGTGCATTATTCATGGTAATCGTAACAAAATTAGGTGTCTGTATCTGTGTGTATGTAAGGACGCTGCTAAGGCTATGAATAAACAATGAACAAAAATAGTCAATAAATAGGGAAAAAACGGCATTCAACAAAAACACTTTAAAAGTTTCAAACAATGCTAATTTGCACTCTTGCACACACACAGACACACACACACAATCACACTTTTTTATCATTAGCGTATTTCTCCTGACAGATGTGTTTGCAGCACAGTAACCCAATAATGCGTGTGTGTGTGTTTCTATGTGTGTCAATGATCAAATCAGGTCCATTTCCTCTGTCCCTGATGAGTTTTTCCTCCTAACTAGTTTTTGTTGGACTGGTACAATGAGTGCCTTAAAACAGTAATGCTCCATTTTTCTCAGCACCCTCGGCAAACGGATGAACCTCAGGGACTCAGTGTAATGACAGAGTTTATTACAAACACTTGCACACATAACGACAAATTAAAACGCACATGCACACACACAGTCTCACACATACCAGACGTACGGAAAGCTCAGGGATTCACTTTAATGCCAGCATGACACAAGCACAAACAAACAAAATCCACACACGGAAGAACATATGCACGCACACAAACACACACACACACACAGACACACACACACAGAAGGAAATACAGATGGCCTTTTTGTGCCAGATCTGATTATGGTCTGATTGCTGGCTTCCACACTAGTTGGTGTTAGTTTTGTGCCCGGCAGTGCTCCAGAAAACGATCAGAGGATCTGCTTGTGCTAATTGCTCTCCAAGTTGCCCTGAAGACACACTTTCTGCAGGTACAGGAAAAACTTGAGTTTGAATGGACTGTTGACACACAGTAATGTCAGCTTAAGCAGATGGCTGCCACTCTTGGAGCTGTGTATAATATCCCTCAAGAACGTGGGGAGTTTTATTTTGCAACCTGAACACACATATAATTTCAGGTTAATGCTGTTGCACTTCAGAGAACGGTTTACCATGTGGACAAATCTCATGCATATTGTCTACATGTTTAGGTGGAGGCCATGCGTTGGAGGACAGGTGACCCATCCCTCCCGGCATCTGTGTGCAGCATCCCGTGCCGTGCAGGCGAAAGGAAGAAAGTGGTGAAAGGTGTGCCCTGTTGCTGGCACTGTGAGCGCTGTGAGGGATACCACTATCAGGTAAACGTCTGGAGAAATAGCTGTCAGGACTTGTGGATTTGATCCAAAACAGTGGGATAGGCCGCCCACACACACACCGCAACTGATACTGTACCGATCACTATACTGTAAAGATTTGCAGAAAACTGATGATCAAATTTCAGAAGTTATGTCAGTGAATAGAAGGTGATACTGGAGACTTTCTACCAAATTGTATGACATCTACTCTGGTGATACTTGCATTACATAGTTCACTGGTCTCCAACCACCTCAAACGTAACTCACTCAGTAATGGAGGATTTAGTGAAAACACACACTGTACTGTTGACGCTGTCTTTTTCAAACCTTGATACCAGGCACGAAAGCGTCTAGCGCAATACATTCTGATCATTGCAGTTTGGCAATCAAAGGCAGGGTGATTGTGTAGAAAATGAACTGATAATGACTTTTTGCATCAGTGCTGCTTCGCTGTAGCTCTTAATATTGTTTGTGCAAAGTCACAGCAAGAAAAGTGATTTCCCTGACTTGTAAATTACCTCAACTGTTTGTGTTGTAAATGCTGGGAAGGCCTTCAGAAGCTCTCAGCCTAATCAGTTCATATGTGGAAAAATCATCTGTCAATAAAAATGTAGATTTTGGCCAAGCGTCTGACCTTGGTTGAACCTCCTTCCTCTGCTTTGCGATTAAAGCCAGAATCAGTCATACTTTACTATAAATCAGCTCCAAGTTGTGTTTGTGGTAACATCACTTTGCCATTATAAACATGCCAGTCTTGCTCTTCAGTGGATTTCTGTTCCCCTGTGTGGAGATCAGGATTTTTTTTTCAACTCATTTCAGGTAACCAAAAAAAAAACAAAAAAACGGTAACCCATTTTAAATTTACATATGCTGGAAAAACCCCACAGATGCCATTATAGCAAATGAAAGTATGTCATTTGAGGTGAGGGGAAATGGCTCTGATCACACATTATACGAATACATTCCCCATGTTAATTATATTTCGGTCAGGGACAATTTGGCAGCCCATCATCCTTCTTATTGAGTTAGAAAAATCCATGAACGAGCCGGTATGTGTGCAAAGAATTTCCTCGTTCGAGAACCAATAAGGGAAAAAGAAAATATCGGCCATAAGAGCAGCAGGCGATGCTTGTCAGAGAGAGCAATCAATACTCATTTTGCAGATACATGCAGTTGCTGTAAAATCAATAATCTGTTGACACATTTACTATAGATTTGGGATTTTAGCAGAATGGAAAATAGTAGAAAATAGTACAGCAGCATGACATAAACAAGTAAGGGAATTATAGAGCAAGTGTACAAAAGTGTGTAAAATGTTTGCTTTTTTTCTTATTAATGAGTCAGTTTACAGATGTAGGTAAATCATAGTTGCTCAGCCTCAGCTACTTGGTAAATGAATCAGCTGTTGAAATGTTTTTTGATGACAGCATGAGGGATTTACAATATATTTACATATATGGGAAGATATGCACAGATTTATGTCAGGTTTTTTAAAACTGGTTTCAAAACCTTACTCGGCTGTGCTTTGGTGGTAGTTACTGTGAACTAAAAGAGGGTTGAATTTGGTTCCCCTCAGATTTGCCTAAGCTTTGGCCCTAAGCTATATTTGATTTAACATCTTTTCAACATCTTCTTTTCCTTTTCTGCTCATCAATCTGTCTCAAAATGTTCAGAAATTTCCCTATCACCCCAAAGAATCCAGAGTTATCAAAACCATAGCTACTAATCATTATATTCCTATTGGAAAAGTTCAGAAGCACTAATCAGGAAAACTGGAAACTCCTATTGGCTAAAAATGAACTTCAGTATTTCCATGCATGACCAGTGAGGTTCAGGTTCATGGTTCATACTCTAATTGATTTTATGAGAGGGAGGGAGAAGTTTAAACTCAAACTATCATTTAAAAAACATATTTTGATTAACTGACACATTAGAACACAGTTTAGCATTGTTTCAAAGAAACAGCATTTAATATATATTAACTGTGTCTCCCTCAGGCTTCAGAGTTCACCTGTGAGCTGTGTCCATATGAGATGCGACCTGACGCCAACCGCACTGGCTGCGTTCCCATCCCGATCATCAAGTTGGAGTGGCACTCCCCCTGGGCCATCGTCCCCGTCTTCATCTCCATGCTGGGGATTATCGCCACCTCTTTCGTCATCGTCACCTTTGTCCGTTACAACGACACCCCCATCGTACGAGCGTCGGGCCGGGAGATGAGCTATGTGCTGCTAACAGGAATCTTTCTGTGTTACGCCATCACGTTCCTGATGATTGCGACGCCGGACGTGGGAGTGTGTTCGTTCAGGAGGATTTTCTTGGGATTGGGGATGTGTTTCAGCTATGCGGCCCTGCTCACCAAGACCAACAGGATACACCGCATCTTTGAACAAGGGAAGAAGTCTGTAACAGCACCCAGGTAAAGATAAAACCTGTCTGTCATTATACACACTCTCTGTTTGCCCTCTGTGTGGATGTGTGTTCGGTACACATAGATTTTGACGGGTGACGTGTCACTGAAGGTCGCTCTAAGTGTGTGTTTTTTTTTTGCACTCAGGTGCGTGTATACACATGATGATTTAACCTCTATGTCTCCCTTACTAAGGTTCTTACAATCATTATTCATCTTTTTTTTTTCATACATTATGTATGACGGTCATGAACCCACACTCACCTATTGTACTGTTTGTACTCAGCGTGAGTGACTCTGGGAGAGAGCTTTGACTAAGTGGCTAAAATGTTAATTCAGGATTTAATAGTTCTCCGGTTCGTGTCCCTGATGTCCAGATGGTCATCTGTTTTTCCCTCAGTGCCACCCAGCTGTAAGAGGTAGTGTTATTGTACAACTATTACTCGTACATATAAAGATTTCTTTTTTAAATTTCTAAATTTCTTGCCTGCTTTTCAGGAAAACCAGGACTAATTATTTAGTTTTTTTTTCCGTTGTAACTTAACTCTCACCGTTATGCTTGAAGGTAAACAAGCATATAATTGATATATACATTGAATAAAACCTGCAACACAGATTAAGATGCGAAATGATGCAGTTAAGATCACTGAAGACTTTCTATAGAAAAGATCTTGAGGCTCTTTTTCAGATTCCAGTGTGTTGTGCCTCCAGGTTGTCAGACACTGAGCATCCTTTGAGCCTGAGAGCTTGAAGGAGCAGTTTGTTTCTTCACTACGGTTGTGGGCGAATACTAAGCTTTTTATTGGGTATTATTTGCCTCCACTTTTTTTTTTTTTTCTCTCTGACATCCTAGGTGATCATCACATTTCCTCCATCTAGTGCTTGCTATATTTTACTTCAACTGCCTCTCACTGCCCTTGTTTTCTTTTTTTTTTTTTGGCCTCAAATGTCATCCTTACCTTTTCCCTGATCTCCCTCCACCTCTTAATGTAGGTTTGTGGGAGTGTTTTGCTGCATGTAAAGGAATATAATATATTGCTGCTGTCAAGTGCAAAGCTTGTATCGACTTTTAAAGTACAATGAAAAACAGCCTCATTGTCAGGATTTTTGAGTTATATTTAATGTATTTGTACAAGACTATTGACCAATAGGAAATTTACGTAAAAATTATACATAAAATGACTAAAATTCTTTTCATTTAGTGGTGATGCCTTTTTTTTTTTTTTCAAATGCCATAATATTTCTGTGAGAGCAAACTTTCGAGTGTAGGTTGCCCCACTTGAATTGAAACCCCAGCAGCCTTATTCCCTTGCTGTGCCACCTCCTCATATTAGTGATGTTCTCCTTCCCAGGTTCATCTCTCCTGCCTCCCAGCTTGTCATCACCTTCTCCCTGATCTCAGTTCAGCTCCTGGGCGTCTTCGTCTGGTTCGCGGTGGACCCTCCCCACACTGTCGTGGACTATGGCGAGCAGCGGACCCAGGACCCCATGTCGGCACGCGGCGTCCTCAAGTGTGACATCTCGGACCTGTCGCTTATCTGCTCCCTGGGTTATTCCATCCTGCTGATGGTCACGTGCACAGTTTACGCCATCAAGACCCGAGGTGTTCCCGAAACCTTCAACGAGGCCAAGCCCATCGGGTTTACCATGTACACCACTTGTATCATCTGGCTGGCGTTCATACCCATCTTCTTTGGCACGTCGCAGTCTGCAGAGAGGGTGAGTGTGTGCAGATTTGTGTGATTTTTATGTCAACCTAACCTGCATACTTAAACTTCTGTTTTTAACATTTTCTTTGTGAACTACAGTCTACAGAGAGTGTGAGTATATAGTCGATGTCTGTACTTCATCCCCATCGTCTTTAGAATTTCTGTGTCTGCAAAGAGGATGAGACCATGGTGTGTGTTTGCTAGTCTACTCATCTCTCTGTTGGATTACCCTGTATATGGCCTGTCTGGGATTTAAAGCAATTTTTTGTTGACTCCATCGAGAGATGCAGTGGAGGGTGATTTTTGTGTGACAATTTGTATATCTTGTATAGGATCATAATACCCAGACAGGTGGGCTGTGATGGTGTGTTTTTATGGGCTTTCTGTGAGCACGACTAAACTCTCTTGAGCCCGTTTTGCAGCATTTTTGAGTTTTAGAATTACTTTTTTTTTTTTAAAGTCATACATTTGCATGTATTGCTATGCCAATAGCTACGCTTTCTCTCGCTCTCCGAAAACCTTCTGGAGATCAAAACGACATCTCTTGGCATTGAGAGATAGATATGTTTTACAGCTGTAGCTGGCTTGAAGTTCAAAATCTCCTGACAATTTCTTGCGAGTACAAGAGGATTTTCTGTCTGGCTGATTGACTGGATCCATGCCCTGGTCCAGGCTTTTAGAGCTTATTCCTCCTACCTTTAGTCAATTATTGATGTCTGTACGATGTGAATAAGATGGAACTTTCACTAGGTGCTGGCGTGTGTCTGGATGTTCATGAGCAGCCTTTACTGTACATCCAGGGTTCACATTATGAATTGTATGATTTTAATACGGATGTACAACACATTTGTTGCACATATACTGTGTCATTTGGATATTTTGGATATTTTGGATAGGACTTTGTATTTGACAGGTGTATTGTCAAATATAGCATAGTGTGCACAAAACACTATAGAGATACAAATAACAAACCTTAAGCTGTTCAGGAGACATAGGTTATTAATCAATTTAATGTACAGCTCCAAATGACTTGCTACTATAGTATGTGTGCCTTTTGTGTGGGTGTATTTGGGGGGGAAACAAAAAGTGTCCTTGAGATAGCCATCAGCACAATCTCAAATGTCAATATCCTGTCTCATTGTCATCCACTTCTACATGCATACAGTATATCTATGTGTTCACTGAGGGTTCAAGTCTTCCTTTCCTCTCCCTCAATAAAAGAAACAACTCTTATAATCAGGCAACTTTATTTTCCCACTTTCCCTGTGTCTCAGTCCCCTTTTCCTTTCAAGGTGGTTGCCCACCTCTGTCGCGTGGCCAAAAGCTGGCTTCAAAGCGATACAGTCTAATCACACATCAGGAAAATCATACTCTAGCTGGATGTTTTATATGGTATTTCTTTTGCTCGGTGTCATTTCATTTTTCCTCAAAGAAGTCGGGGAGCTCTTAGCTATCGAGGCTGGAAGTTTTTAAATGAGTCAGTAAGGTTTATTTTTTTCTTTTATTCTTTCGTGACCTTTTTCATTTCACCATTCCAGCAACAGGATGCGGTATAATTACAATCATAAGGAAAATGTTAGTTATTCGCTTTCCTCAGACAGAAGCTCTAATCCAGCGGTGGGTTTCAAACAGGTAGGATAGAGAAACTGCTTATGTTGTACGAGTCCATGACCTTGCATATATTGTACTGTGCTTGTGACCATTCATAGATGCTGATGTGTGGTGGCACCTTTAGGGTGTGTCGATGCATCTGTGTGTGCATGCATGCGTGCGTGAATGTGTTCTGATGGGCTGAGCAGCATCCGTGCCATGTTTGTTCAGCTAATTTGTCCACCAGCGACGTAATGTGTATTTGCATTTGAGTGTGTTTGTCTGGTGTGTTGTATTTAATTGGAATATCCACAAGTGCACATTTGTGTGTCTGTGTATGTTGTTTCTAATTGGAATATCCTCTGGAGTGTGTGGCAGCTGGCTTGCTAGCAGAGAGGGAAGAAGAGAAGGAGGAGTGAAAGGAATAAACAGGTAATGATGTGACTCGCTGATGGGGCTTTAATGAGGAGAGCTCCATCAAGGGCATAGGTTTGGTTTGAGAAAGCGGGGGGCGGGGTGGAAGGATGGGGCAACTCGCAGCAACTGTTCATTTGTTAATGGCAGCGAGGTTGTGACGACGTGTCTTTTCAGGCTAGCTGTGATGGAACACATCTCTGTGGGAGCATTTTAATCTTTTGCCTTGACAAAGGAAAAATCTTACTTCAAGGTCCACTTACTTGCTTTTTTTGCAAACCTTTTAAGTGCATAAAAAGGTCTTTTAACTGCTGTTGGAGTTTGCTCAGTTGTCACTGAGGTGGCTGATGCTCAGCAGGTAGAATGTGTCTTCCATTAATTGCAGGGCTTGCTGTTCCTCTGCGTCTCCCATCCACGTGTCTATGAATCGTCAGTGACCGAGACACTAAGTTTCTATTATGGCTAGCGTGGTAGGTGTGTGTGTGTGTGTGTGTGAGTGTGAGTGAGTGAGTCAGAGGCAGATTGCAAAGTGCTTTTGGAGATATGTGAAAGAAATTTCAGTCCCTGTCTCAGTTTAAAGATAATCTCTGGGTTCCGATGTGGATGTCCTCAGTGTCCATCTTTCTCCAGACTTCACCTGACTCCTGGTCACTGATTCTGAACACAAGACAAGCAGCATTCAGCAGTTCTGGTCTGGTCTTGAGCACTTGTTTCTGGTGTTCATTCAGTGTCTTAGCCAGGGCCCTTTCCCCATTGTGGTGTTCCCTACTGTTGTTGCATGTAATGTCATATGCAGCTGGTTTTCCTACTTGGGAGGTCCATTCTTTAGCTCTGAAAAAAGCTAGTACGTTGACCTACTGAGCATCTACCTGTTTGATGTTTTGGGATCCATCTCCAGGTCCGTGCTCTGGTTCCTTTTTCCTGCCCATGGGCCTTGCAGCATCCATATTCATGAGACCATTACGTGCGTTTTTTTTTTAGCTTTTGAATCATTGGAAGAGCAGCAACCTTCCTGTCCCCAGGTCAGTGTTTGAAAAGTTAAAGAATCCTGTGCTGACTGGGAGAAGGGCTGCATCCCTCTGTGTGGTACAGTGAGATCAGCAGTATAGTCACAGTGGAGAAGAAAAGAGTGGTGAAGCCTTTAGAGCCCAGCAGAGGGTACAGTCTGTGCTCAAACAACAAGGGTTACAATCCCCCTAAAGAAATACAGTATTCCCTCTTGGCTCCAGAGTTGAATAAAAAGGCCTGCATACAGTATGTAAGACCTAATTGTCTTTCTGTACTCTCTTAGAATTAATTTACGTGATTCCTTTTCTGACAAATGGAGATTATGCCATGTCCTCATCTTCTCTGCTCACCCACTCACTGTCACATGCTTCTCGTTTGCTCTTGTGCACTTACATTTGTTTAGTCCCTGCCACAACCTGCTCTCTTATGTTCCTAATCTCGTGTTTCTGCCTTCTCCCCTGACTTAACGCCTCTCCTTTCATCCGTCTCCGTTGCTCGCGGTCTGTCCCCTCGCACTCCTCCCCTCTGAATACTCAACATGGCTCTGACTCACAGAGGGTAGAGAAGAGAGGGATGGGGACATGCAGGGGGACAGTGAGACACAGAATAAGAATGCGAGAGATAAATCAAGAAAGGGAGGGAGAGAGGGATTCTTAACCATCACCAGCCAGGGAAGTATTGTTTTGAAATAGGTCATGCTACCATGCAGAGGCTGCTGGCTCCAACAGCTTTTGCCGCACCCTGCAGAAACAGGAAAGGTTGTGTGTGTGTGCATGTGTGTGTTGTGTGCATGTGTGCTTCCCTCTGCCTCTCTCTGCTTGTTATAAAGCAGTAACCACAGGGTACATCCTCTGCCCAGCTATGTCTCTCTGTGTCTGCCTCATCATACCTTTGCCTGACCCCTCAGACAGAGGACCATCTTTCTTTTTTTCTTTTTCTTTTCTTTCTCTCTCGCTTCTCTCCTCTCTCTCTTTCTCTGTATCAGTATCTCTCTTTCTTTCTCCCTGTGAGCTACCTCACCTGTTCTCCAGATGTCTTAAATATGGTCAACTTGTTATCTCCTGCCTCCAACAGAGAAAGAAGCAACCACCCTGCTGCTACCCTCAAACCCACTGACTGAGTGTGCGTGTGTGCAGGCGTGTGTCCTTTTTTCACAGCATGCATGTTTTTGCTATGTTTGTCCTTGTGTCATTATTGTATGTGCACCAGTTGCTCGCACAGACAGAGACATATTTGAGTTGTAAATTGATGTAGGAGCTTTTTATATCATCCTCTGTTAAAATGCCTAATATGCAAATAGAAGATCTGCCTTCCTCTCCATCCAGAGGAAACTCTCTGCTAAAATCCGACGTTTTAATGGGAACCTGAGTTTTTTTCTGTTCTTGGAAATGAACATGGCCACCTTGGTTTACACCAGGTTTATAGTAGAGCCTAAATCCAGCTTGGGAGAGGACTGAATTCTGCAGTGTTGTAATAGAGGGACACGAGTTCTGTACCGTATAAATCTGCTTGTTCAGTCACTGGAGCTGCTATTCATACACACCTCTGCACTCTCCGTCTCTCAAGGCCTCCCATTCACATTATCACGCTCGTACACACACCCATCCACCCACACACACTCACACACATGCACATGCTGCTGCCTAATCTAAGGCCAAAATGAGACCCACGAGTCTTAACCTCAAAATGGCCCCTTTAAAAAGTGAAGAATGGCAAATGGCCTCACTTTAACTAACATTCTTCATTTTTTTTTCTCGCTCCCTTTTGCAATTGCATTTGGTCCTCAAAGGTATATAAAGAACACAAACAATCTATCCACCTGCCTCACAAATCTGTCTCTGCCCCTCACGACACACACACATACATGTATACACACAGTGTCACGGCTCACCGTCCTCACACAGATTTATGGCCGCGACTGTGATCTCGGTGGAGAACCAGTGACTGCCCAGATCCTTACTGAGGAGTAACCGTCGGTAATCAATCTACAGTAATCTGAAGAGGGTTGAGAGAGACAGGGAGGCAGAATGAAAGCGACACAATGAGAGAGAGGGTGAGAACGATGTTGAAAAAGAGAAAGATGGAGGACGAAGGAAGGAGTTAGAGGAAAAGAAAGGGAGGCAAAATGCAGCAAAGGAAGAGTGAATCAGAGAGCGTGGGAGGGCAGAGTGAGAGCGACATTAACAACTAATAGCAGACAGAGCAAGTCAAAGGAGGGTGAGATTTACACAACCATCAGGCGCTAAAGATGAGAGGAAGAGAGGCAAGCCAATATTAGAGAGAAAGAGTAAGAGAGAGAGATCAAAGAAGAGTAATATTGAAACACATAGCAATACAAAGAGACAGAAAGCGGGATGAAAAAGAAAAAGAGAAACAGAGAAATGACTGAATCCTTCAAGAATCAGACAGATACCCAAAGGTGAATTTGCATTACGTTAATTATTGTGATCGCAAGATTGTGAGTTCTTGGAGGGACTGCATTAAGCCTCCAATTAAATTCACAAGTATAAAGCTTGTACGCATCAACCCCATATACAGCACCACTGAAAGCAGTGTGAGCATTTAAATAGGAGCATGTATGTATAGGATGCTTGAGGGAAAAGTAGGTTGCTTTTTCCAAGGCTTGGACACAAAACTGCATGAGCTGTACAACAACGCCCCACAGCTTATGAAATGCAGATTAGGTATGTAGTGAACAGAAGTAATGTCAATACTCCTGCACTATGGATAGGATTGTGTGAAGATTTTAACATGGCAAACAGCAGAGAAATTCTTATCCAGCATGTGTTAGATTATATGATTAAGAAAAAAAAAATTCGCTCAATATCAAGACTATGGATGAAAAATGCAAACTTTCTTGGTATGGATTGGAATTTAAAACATGTATAGACCTTTATTTTGACAGCCAAGGTAACATATTAGGAAACATTCTGATATTCCGACACATAAGCTTATAACTCCTACAGTGACACTGTACCGGGATCAACAGAACACGTACAGGGTGCAGATCACTTCTGAGACAATGTTACTTTCCTTTGCTGGATTTATACATCATGTCGTCTTTATTCTGACAGAATTTTATCAATCCTTGGGGTGATTATCTTCAACAGGCTGTGTGGAGGAAAAAAAAAAAGAAAAAACCTTTCATTCATTTTTGAAGGAATGGGTTTTGCAATCTTTTGCAGGATTCTGGTGGGATTTGGTTGTTTGGCTGGAAATGGGGAGAGACAGACAGCAAGTGTCATATCCTGACATCAAACAGGGAGATGTTGAAGGATGAGGGGGACGCCCAAGGGGGACCTCACACAGTGATGCTTGCGCTCGCAGACACACTGCACTGTATGCATACACACCGCATGCTCCACGCTCGCAAAGACATACATCTAAGTACACTAACATGCACACACACACAGAGAGAAGCTATCCTCTGGGGAGCAATGGGATAGGAAAAGAACACTATAAATCCAAACTTCTCAGCAAAATTCCCCTTTAATCCCAATGCGACAGTCATTTCCATCACATTTACATCTGTGTAACAACGCTCAAATACCAAATGTCAGCTGGTCTCCTGTTTATCCTGTTGTTTTACACCTCCACTGTAGCTGTTGTTATTTCTCCACATACAGTGGTGTCAGAGTATTCAGACCACATTCACTTTTTGCACTTCATTGTGTTGTAGATTAAATTTTAAATGGAAAAAATGTTCAAATCAATCTACACTCACACATTATGACAAGGTGAAAACGTGTTTTTAGAAATTATTGCCACTCTATTAAAAATCAAAAACTGAAATCTCTCTTTTACAAAAGAATCCAGACCCTTAATTCTTTACTTTGTTGAAGCCTCTTTGGCAGTAATTACAGCTTTGAGTGTTCTTGGCTGCGTCTCTGCAAGATTTGCACACCTGGATTTGGGCAGTTTATCCGATTTTATTCTGGCAGATCCTCTGAAGCTCCATCAGATTGGATGGGAAGTATCTGTAAGCTGCAATTTTCAGGTCTCTCCACAGATGTTCTATGGCCGGACCACTGAAGGACAGTCAGATACTTCCATCCCAAAGCAGCTCCAGCTTTTTTTGGGGGGTTTATGCTTCAGGTCATTGTTGTACTGAGAGGTGAACTGTTACCCCCGTCTCCATAGCATGTTGCTTCTACCACCATTCTTCACCATAGGGATGGTATGAAGAGCAGTATTTTTTATTAGCTGGACACAGAGTTCTGCCCAAAGGGTTCAACAAGGGTTTTGTCTCATCAGACCCAAAGAATCTTCTTCCTCACGCTCTCACAGTCCTTTGATGCCCTTTGGCAACGGGCCGTCCTATACTTTTTACTCAAAGTGGCTATCCACTAGCATCTAGCCACTCTGACATGAAGGCTGGATTGATTGAGTGCTGCTGAGATGGTCGTCCTTCCGTCAGGTTCTTTCATCTCTAAGGACTCCTGAAGTTCTGTTTGAAGTTCTTGGTCACCTCCTTGACTGAGCCCCTTCTTGCCCAGAAGGACAACCCCAGGAAGGGTCCTTCTGGTTCCAAACTCCATTTCACAATTATTGAGGCCACTGCGCTCGTGGGAACACTCAATACTTTAGAAATTATTTTTAATGATTGCCCTGATCCATGCCTCGCCACAGTTTTATAGCGGAGGTCTACAGAGAGTTCCAGTCAATTCAGTTTGCCACAGGTGGACTCCATTCGAGTTCTAGATTATCTTGAGGATAATTAAAGCAAAGATGATGCACCTGAACACAGTTTAGAGTGCTACAGCAAAGCGTCTGAATACCTTTGTAGATGGAGGAGATTTCACTTTGTCATTATGGGTTACTGAGAGTAGATTAAAGGGCAAAACAGACTGCATGACAAAGCAAAAAAGCCTTGACAGACACTGTAGCTAATTAACTGGTTGTGCTGGCACTCTTTTTCTTCTTATAAATTCTGATTATTTTTTACAGTCAGTTAACAAAGAAACTGTAAAATGTGAATGCAAATGCATTTTGTTTTATGTAAATCATACCATATTAATTAACCATGAGGATGATAATTAAGGCAAAATTACAAACATTGAAAAATTGCTAAATTAAGCTATTTCTGATGCCCCAGTTTAATTAGTGCTGTACTATTGATCCCGAGAGAAATTCAAAGTTTGTTGCCTTTCAAGCTGTTGCTGTGCAGATGCAATAAGCTGGCATCCAGTTGCTGGCAATAGATAGGAAATACTTGGCTTTAGGAATTTGGTGCTCTGTCAAACTCTAGGCTTCAGGCAGCATTCAGGTCTGAATCAGGGATAAAAAGTCTGGTCAGCAGAGAGTTGTGAGGTGCTGCTGTGAAGTTTGAATTTTTTATTCCGGTCTGTGCTTCCAGATGAAGTGAAGTATATTATATTTCCTGCTGGGGTTTTAACGTGTTCCTCCTTATTAAGTGTTGTGCACCTTTTAGTGTGGACCACTAGAAAGGAGCACACACTTTTGGTCATTTGTGTGTATGTGTGTGTGTGTACCGCAGTAGCAGCTTCAAGACTGTGTGTTCTGTTATTTGAATTAAAGAGCATTAGCACAAGTTGTAGAAAAGGTTATACATTACATCCTCGAGTCAGAGAACAGTTGACCACTGTTTACTTGCATTTCTTAGCTGGCTGCACATTAAGTCTTAACATCACTTATTTCAGCTATTACTACCAGAGCATTCTTCTCTACAGTTAAAAATAATTAGGCAACATGGTCACAACATCATTAAAACAGTAAGGAAACTATTAAGGCAACATTATCTTGATAACTTTGTAAGGCATGGGGGACTTGTGACATTTTCTTCGTCAGGAATTTCAAAGCAGGAGGAATTAGAGGAGTCAGTGGACTGTTCTGAACAAAAACATAATTAACACAAGTAGAGTAGTGTGAGTCCACAGGTGTGTCCCCTTAAATAAAGTTACAGGAATGCAATGATTTTATTACCTTGACTTCTCTTTCTTGCAATAATTTCATTAGAATTACAAAAGAGGGTTGGGACTGTGTAGTGCGACTCAGTATTACAGTGGGAAACTGTTTTGCAGCTCAGTTTCTGTCAAGACTGCAGCTGCATTCATCTGCAGAACCAGGCACATTTAACATCCGTGACAGAAGAGCAGACACACAGTTGCTCCCATTTTACAAGCTCAAGGTGTGACACATTTTTTTCCCCCCTTACAATTTGGACAGCAGTCTGCTGACTGGGTATTTTAATTGGTTGGAGCTGTGCACAGTGGGGCCACAATCATGTCAGTTAGGAAAGAGAGAGAGAGGGAGTTTCACAGCAGGGCCACCCTCACAAGGTTTCATTACAATGAAACCTCTGAGCACGGCTCAGAATCTGTTTGACTTGAGACCACTGGCTGAACCTCGTACAGATCTGCAAGTCAATAAGAGCTACACTAACAAGCTGTGGCAGAGCAAATACAGATGTAACATTATTTCAAGAAGTAGCCTGTGCACTCTTGACACTTGCACAGACCTTAGACCGGTATAGATTAGATGGAGCAAAAAATGCCTCGTAAGTGCTGTTTTGTAGAAGATAATGAGGCACTCATGGACAATAGTGACCATGCTTGGGCCCAATTAAGCTGCACTGACACAAAGTTAAAATATTATGTTGGAGAGTCCTGTGTCAGTGCTTTTTTTTTAAAGACTTTTTCATCAAAGCACCATGTTTGAAAAATATGTGTGATGGGTATGTGGAGAAGTGCAACTTGGGGATTTAACAAGCTCCGAATGAAAAAAAGCATCTTGAGAAAGAGAGACTAAAACAAAGCGACAGACGTAACTCTGTCATGCACAAGAATTTAAAAAACACTCCTCTCACCTTTTAAGTAATTTTTTTTTTATTGAGAAAGAATGGGTTCCTAAATAATATCCTTCTGAACTACTGTGGCTGGTGGTTTGAATTGAACACTTCACTGTAATTGATGTAACAACTATCTAGTTGATTCCTCTGTGGCTATGACCTGATGGTTTTGAGATTATTTTAAGACAGCCTAGACATCTTTTTTGTGTTGTTGGGAAAAAGAAAATCTATTTACCCTGCTGGATTCAGTGAAAAGAAACTTTATTTGTATTATATGAGTTGAACAGATTACATAATTGCAGTGTGATATTTTGAACTGCACTTGGTTTTTGAAGCTAATACATTTCCTTTAGTGATATTGAAAGTAGAACTCTGATGGTTTAATACTTCTATATTTCAAAGGATTAAAAAAAGTTGTAATTAAATACTATAATGATGCTTAATTGTGAGTTGTCCTCTCCTGATTGATTGTCATTTGATGGATTTGCTTTTTTTTTTAATTGCCAAACAAAAACAGTGTCTTACCTCACTATTTTCAGGGGAAAGTAATCACTTAGACATTAAGAGATTGTGAAACTGGCGTGACTAAAAGCAAAGACTGCCAGCTCTCAGCAGGCTTTTGTTGTTCTACACATGGCTGTATTGCTAAGAAGCTTAAAATTATGGTGATCCATGAGGGACGACGCATTTTACTGCCTGTTGAAAGTTTCTCAGAAGAAGAGCGTCAGGTAAATGAAACATAAAATGAAACTCAAGTCGCAGCAAGCAGATAAATAAATAAAATAAAAAGGTAGAAATCTTAGATGTTTTATGTTTTTTCTTTCTCTCAGTACAGTGGAAGTATTTCTTTTTAGAGTTTCCTCCGTATAACACAACAATTTCAGTTTGATTTAATTTTGAGTGAGGAGCTGCAGATCAAAAACTTGGGACTGTTTGAAACCTCTGCAGCCTTCTTTGTGGACTGGTCTGAGCATATGATCAAACACAACTCCACCTAGCTTTGAAGACATAAACGGGCTCACCGAGAGAAACATATGAGAACCCAGTCGCACTACAAAGAGCCATTCAGTTGTAGAAGTTTGGTAACATAGTGACTGCTAACCAGGCAACTTGAGACAAAGGAGCTGGTAAATTAGCTGCTATGATGCCAGCTGACGCCAAGTTAAAGATCTTGCTTGTTGGTTTGGTTGCTAACGGGCTCACACAGTTTAATCAAAAGATTTGTATTCATACCATCAACTAAAGTCTCACGTCCAATAAACATTGTTCTTTTGCGGAGCAGTTTGTATAGTAACAGAGGACACTAAATAAAATTGGATGTTGGGACACAGCTTAATAAGCTAAGATAGCTTCCTCCACTTAGGGCTCTGCTCCCTTAGACGTCCTCACTTTCAACATAGCTTGTTACTGGTTGGTGGCGCAGATTTGTGGGTCACAGATCATCTCAAATCCACTGATCGCAGAGATTTCATTGAAATGAACTGATTTTGCTGCAAGATTTTGCTGTTTTAAATATGTGATCAGGCCTTAAGTGTAAAAAAATCACATATTTTCAAGATATATATATAATGTAGACACATGATGTACTGTTATGGATTTAAAAAAAAAAAAAGGGTAGCATTTAATATAAGTATTCATTCCTTGAATATTTACTTGGTGTTTTAACAAACAAGTGGCAGAAGTGGCTCGGTCATGACTGCCTCTGTTTTCTTTTTTTGAAAAATAAATAAAAATAAAATCCCTTCACCCTCCCGCGGCTCAGGTGATTAAAATGATGAGTGGTCCCATGTTGTGAGCGGAGAAAAACAGGCACTGTCAATTAGACACCCAGAGAGACACACACACATACACACCCAGGAGGGTTTGACACTAAATGGCAGTGTGAAGTTCGTTAAGGGGCCCTCAGGTGATCTGAAATGTTACTCTGCTCATAAAAAGGTTTTGTTAGGACAGGGACCTATGAAGGACATCGCTACACTCATTATCAAAGTGCGCAGACAGCCGCATCTTCAATGATGCACAGCTGAGATGCAGAGAAATAAAGATGGTGAGGAGATACTATAGACAAACAGAACACAGGACGGAGTTTGAGAAGGTAGAAAGATGAAGGAGGAGAGACTTAAGAGGTGAGGACAGAGGAAAACATTCCAGAGGGAGATTCACAGTAGTTTGAGATGCAGTGCAGTGCACCAACCAATCATTAGAGATAGTGTGGGCCGAAGTGAGGGAATGAAAGGGAAAGAATGGAGAGATGGAACGAAAGACATTGTTGGGAATTAAAGATGACATGCACAATGCTTTCTCTGCCCTCTGTTTTTATTTTCCCAATCTCTCTTTCTCTCTGCCCATTAGCTGACTCGGGACATGAAGCACAGCGAACACTAGCCATTTCTTTTCAAACGAGAGCTGGGAGACAAAAAGGGAGGAGAGTGACGTTTGGCAAGAGATCTCAGTGACTCCGCGGCAACAGAGAGTTGAACACAAGTTCATCTTAATGCAAATGAGCAGCAATTTGGTGCCCAAGTGAAGGACAGATGTTCTGCCGTTGACGATCAGTTTCCACCAATCGGTTGCAATCTGTTGGAAAATATGATTCCAGAAGTGTCTTTCTCTGTGGTTGAAGACGTGTCCTGTCTATCTTCAGGGACATCAGTAAAAACAGTACGTGTGAAAGAAGGTTTTCAGAGCTTGCAGGGATTCCTAATGAGGGTAACTGTAATGTACACGATTGTGATCAGTGAAATGATCTGCAGTGAATGAAGGCTTTTAACAATGCCAGCAAGGGACATCGGGCGTCTAGTCGACCGCTTGGCAGCACAACAAAACCCTGGCGCGGGTGTCCTGTGGGCAAAAACTTCTTTCTATCACGAACAACATGCCCATGGTTAAAAGTGCTTCATGACTTTGTTCCTCAGTTCAGTCACTGTCCTTCTGCGCTCATTTGTCATCACCCCGTCTTTCTCTTTATCACTTTTTCCTCTTTATTTCTCCACCTCTCCTTCTCTCCACCGTCCTCTTCCACTTCCTGTCAGCCGCTGATTGTTCTCCCAAATGCCTCTTTCCTCATTTGTCGTTCTCTGTCTTACTGAACTCTTGATTAGTCTCTGTCCCACTTACCCGTACTGTCTTTCATATTCACACCATCTGTGTCTCTCTCTTCCTCTTTTTCTGTATCTTTCTAACTCCCCCTCTCTCTGCTTTTGGCAAAGTTCGCCATGTTGCTGGCTAGAGCTCTTTGATTACACCACCCTTTACTCGCTCTGTGGTACGTGTGAAAGGAGTTGCAATAATCATAGAAGCAGTGTAATGACTGAGCATGTTTGATGTCTTGGTTCATCAAGCATGACAAGCTAAGATGTGTGTGTGTGTGTGTGTGTGTGTGTGTGTGTGTGTGTGTGTGTGTGTGTGTGTGTGTGTATGCGCGTGTGCGCTCTTTCTCTTCTTATAACCCATGTGTTGTATGTTATGAGTCATACTAGTATGAATACATGCTTCTCTGTGTGCACACCCACCCCTTCAGACCACTTGTGTAGGAGATATTGCTGCATTATGCCTCAGTCTGACACAAGCACTCCTGCTTTCAAGAGCAGTGATTAAACTACCTCACCGTGAGTGCCGTTGAATGCAGATCCTCTGAAAGCCAAGTGGTGTTGTCGAGGGAGAGTCCATAGAGTGTGCGGAGGAAAAACTCCATGACCTGTCTTTGTTTTACACAACATGTGTTTAAGGGATTAAGTTAATTTGTACATGTCACCTGTGTCACCGCTCTGCATTCACGTTGTAGTTCAGTGTCATTTATGGTGCAGCCAAGCCAACCCAGAATATCCATCAACATTAGCTGTCATGCCTCAGCTATCATGTGGGTGTTCTGTGAAAAGGAGGTGTCTCTCTGTGTATATATATAGTTAACCAATTGATGGGTGGCCTAACCATCAAGCTGGCTGTCTCTCAGTATCAGGATTAGAACAGCTGTTCAGCATTAGCGACTTACATTCAGTGGTAATGTTCACTGCACTGCACGGATGATGTTCATATTGCCTGTGAGAAGTGTGTTTGCATCCAGAAAGCTGATTTCTAACAACCACCTCGTTGCTGTGGAGAAAAAACAACGGCAGGATGTGAGTTTGAGTTTGAAACAGGACGAACAAATGTAAATAAGTAAACCGTGTCTTTGTGTTCAGGATTAACTGAGTCATGACTCAGAGATTGAGTCTGATTTTTGGCACAAGTTGAAGCAATTGGACACTAATGATTTTAAATCCAAGGAGATTTGAATCGAGGGCAAGTGGACTTGAAAGTATCTGCAACCAAGTCCAGTTGCCCTCGACTCAATTCTTGTTGGATTTAAAAGACAGACACGGCCAGTAAAAACTTTATGGATTTTTTGATGGCCCACCGGCCCACCGCTGGACTTGGTTGTAGATACTTTCAAATATCTTGCCCTCAATTCAACTTTTCTTGGATAAGCATGACCTGGATGACTGAGAATCTTCACAGACATAAGGGTTTTAAAGTACCTTAACTACCTCCTTGAGCTGTATGTCAAAGCTGCTGCTGCTAATCTCTTTGCTGCTGCACCTACCTTCTCTGGTCAGATACACACTCTTTCCCTCCCAAAGCGTCCCCTCTCAGGGAATGTATTTGTGATATGAATGAGATTTTATTTGTTTCTTCTGCCTCATCATATCGCTCAATTCTCGATTGTCTAAGATATGTTTAATGTCAAATAACAGCACAAGTTATGATTGTTTTAGGGAAAATAATCGTATAAATAAATCATGTATTAAATGTCAAAATGTGATAGATACCATCTAATAATAGTGGTGTATCCTCAGGCTTTGTGTCAAGACAATGGTCCAAAACTCACTTGGTCGCTCTGCAGCTCAGAGCACTTCACTGACACCTGAGTACATCTGGCCAGCAAACCGGCTCAACAGGCTGAGATTCTCTCTTCCTCTCCTGTCCAAGCACGAACTGAACCATGGCTATGGCTCGCTTTCATCCTCCATGTGCTGCCGTTGCCCTGGCAACCGACCAAAACAGCCTCCTCAGTCTGAGTGGTGTGGGATCATCAGAGTGGCTTCAACTGTGCAATTTTGCACTGTGGCTCAATCTCAATCTATATTAAAAACAATATGACAGAGAAGAGTCAGCAGTTTTTGGGGGGATCACAAATATTGTGAGAGGAGCAACAATATTTGCAATCATTTCAATACAGTTTGTTTAAAAACAAAATCTGGGAAACATTACTTCTGCAAATGTGTTCAATATGATGTAAGGTTCCTTAGGAAAGCAATAAAGCGATCCGCGAGGTTGTGCTATCTGTGGTTATAAATGATGGCAATCAACAGTGCTAAAAGGTGGGGGTGGAACAACAGTGGACCTATCCTTTAAGCATTAATTGAAAAATAACAAGCTGTTCAGTGTGTAAAAGTCCTTCCATAAGCAGTTTTCTCATAAACACAAAATGAAATGAGTCCCCTGGAAATTATAATAAAAGCAATGCTGTGTTATCAGCACATCACTGCTAATTCGACTAATTCAATATTACTCACTGACACTGACCAGCAGTTTAGCAAAGGCATCACTTCCTCTAACCTGAGGGCTAAAAGTAAGAGCAACACTAGTGTGTGTTATTCTCCACCCCCCCCCACCGCCTGCTCCCCCCTTCTCTCTCCCCAGGTGTTAAAAGCACATCAGCCATCACTCCATCCCTCTGTTCCTCTCTCTGAATCTCTTCCTATCACGGACCAGAGAGTCTGCATCTGTAAATGTTTTAAACCTTGAGGGAACACATTGTATGCAGCCATCCGTAGCTGATCGTCTACTTTCTGAGTGTGACTTTTGGGATAATAGAGCGCTCTTCCGATGCAAACAGTTTTCGCTATTATCAGCTGAGGACAGAAAGGTAGAGGAGGACAGTCTTCAGTTTGTATGTGTGTGTGTGTGTGTGTGTGTGTGTGTGTGTGTGTGTGTGTGTGTGTGTGTGTGTGTGTGTGTGTGTG
>JBBMJY010000015.1:8472634-8498696 GCA_037833715.1 Toxotes lorentzi | reverse complement strand
TGTGTGTGTGTGTGTGTGTGTGTGTGTGTGTGTGTGTGTGTGTGTGTGTGTGTGTGTGTGTGTGTGTGTCTTTGTGTAAATAACGGCTGGAAGCCACAACTTTGGACCAAAGGCTAGATGTAATGGAAGCGGCTATCAGCAGACTTACTGCTGTTTTGATAAAAGCAAGTTCACTGCTTGGGGGAATCTCTCTTTTCCTCTCATTTTCACTGTCATTCTGCCTTTTTTTTCTGTAGGTTATTCCATTTTCAGTCTTTTCTTCGTTGACTCTCTCTCAGTCTTTTTTCTCTATCTCAGTTTCATTCCCCCGTCTTCCACTGAAAACATGTTTTCATGTTTTTGTGTCTCCATCTGTTCCTCTCTGATATAGACACTCACTGATCTCCTGTATCAGTACAATTCAATTGAGTGCAATGTGCTGGCAGGAAATATGAAAGACAAGCAATATGGCAAAGTACAAATAAATCCACAATGAATCCACAGATTACCCCTTATATTTTCCCCCCTTTGCCTAATTGGTGATCTGTCTTGCACAGCTGTAAAGTTCAGTTCCGTGTTAGAGCTTTGTGTTGTGTGCTTGTGTGTTATCTTGTGGCTGAGGGGGAAGTCAGCAGATGGGAGTGGCGTGTAAACGGCTATCAGAGCCTGTAGGCAAGCTGCAGGCAGAGCTCTTTACCTCTGGCCAACACACGCTGTGATTCTGCCACAGGAATGTCATCCATAAAAAAAGAAAAGAAAGAAAGACTGTGTGTGTGTGTGATTTTCCATCTTAAGTTATTAATTTTTTTTTTATGTGAATTCAGGTTTCCCCGCATTCACTGCTGTGCATTTAATTGCAACGCCTGTATTTAATAAATGCAACACACCCACATGCTGATGTGTGTGTGTGTGTGTCCATTCGCATCCAGTTTATTGGCTGTGCACTCCGTTTTGCCTTTGGCTACTGTCAATGTTATCAACTTACACCTTCAGGCAGGTGTGTGTTTTCTTTTTCCACTATATATGTGAGGACCAGTTTGAGTTTGAGACTTTGAGGCCGAGGACATTTTGGGAAAGTGACGCCATTTTGGCGTCTTCAAAAACCTGTTTGAAGGTTGAGTTTTTGGTTTAGTGTTTAGGATTGGGTTTAGGTCAAGCAGATTGGGATTAGATATTATTAAAGTCAGTGATGGTCATCATAAGTATAGAAATACAAAAAGTCTGTGAATTTCAACCACCTCCTAACACACCATCACACAGTCAAAAGGGGCAATTCAGGTATTTTCATCTATTTAAAGTATTAGTTTGTTAGTTTTATTCTGTCTCTGTTGAATGCTAAATCCAATTTGCCAGTGAGCTCTTTTCGAGGCAGGAATCATGGTCTGGTCAGGCTTTTGTTGAGAAATTGGACACCTTTCACTAAAGGACGTATTACTGCAGACAGACTTTTCTTCATTTGAAGAACATAAAACTATTCATTTTCGGTCTGGTTAAACACATTCATAACAAGGCAGCTTAGGGCTGTTGCTAATTATTGAGAATCCTGAAGTCATATCCTCTTTATTTGTTTTGTAATGTTCATTTCCGAATTCCGTTTTTTTCACCAATGGCCAAATGTCTTCTCAAAATGAGACTCCTTCTAGAGGCATATTTACAGCATTTACAGCCTACAATGAATTCTGAATTAAATTACCAAATGAAAAAAAGGAAAAGAAAAATGTGCATACCCTGCCCAAGACTCTGCTCCCCGCATTACCTTACTGAATGTCTTGGTCTTAGTATAATAAAGTTCCTGATGTTTCCATAGTATCAGATATCCAGTTATAGTATGTGTATGCATATGTTAGTCCCACATGTATGTTTATTTATTAATAAAATGATTCATGTCATGGTTAGGTAACTTTCTAATAAGCAGCTTTATATAAAGGGAGTTAGTTCTTCTTGTTTGAACAAGACTAATGTGAAGCAGGGCTTCTATACATTATTACTTTATCAGTTATCTTTCTTGTATGTCACACGTGTACCATGAAAGTGTACAGAATCTGCTCTTGTTCATAAATGAAAGTGAAGTGAGCAGTGGGGAGATCAGACGATCACACTGCAGCCCTCGTGCGGTTTTCTGAAAAGGTGTGCAGCCACTGCAGAGTTATCGGTGGAGTTGTAGTTTATCTCTGTTCTACTTTCTGCTTCTCGTCAGGCTGTAAGACTGCCTCAGTCAGTGTGCCTGTGCACTTCTTGACAATGTAGAGTTGGCCACTGTCTGTTCCACTGTCTCCTCCTCACTTGATCAGTGTCTCCTCGAGTCATTTACCTCTGCTCTTCTCCTCACTTGCCCCCTTCCCATAACTTCATTTTTTATTTCATGTTTCTTCTGCCCCTTTCTTCTCTCACCATACTTTGCCCGTACCCCTCCTTCCTCGGCCTTTCTCTCTCCGTATGCCGTAGACAGTGCTCGCCTGATAAGCCCCATGTCTTGAGAGCTTGTCAGCTCTGTCAGGGGTGTGGGTGAAGCCTGTCATTACATCTGTCCTCCTCCAAACTACTCTCTGAAACTCACTAAGGACCTGAGGACTATAGTGCACAGTCCACTGCAGTGTATATCTATGTGTGTGTGTCTGCACGACTGTCTTGTTTTATTATAACTGTGTTCCAACTTACTTGGCAGAATCGATGTGGTCTTATGAAATAGTCTAATTCAGTAGGGTGTATATAACAATATTGACTGTCTGCCTACAGTACATGCTATTGTATCTGTCCCTCAGTCAACTTACTATTCCCTTTCACTACTGCCTGCCACCTAGTCCACTATACAGGACAGCATCTGTCTGTCTGTCTGCCTGTCTGATTGACAGAACTACACTGAGTTTTAGGGGAAAGCTGTAGTTCAGCAACAGCTCAAAAAAATAAAGTTTTCTATTCCTGTAGGGTCTCATATCGGCCAAACTTCATCTGCTAGATACTCAAGCTTTCAGAAAACAGGTCTGAAAGTAAATTTACTGTAGTTTTTGTCATTATCAGCTTACTTGCTGCAACAAACCACACCCTGTTTCAGCCTGCCAAAAAAATTGCTAAGAATAATTTCACATTCTTAGACAAAGAGACGAGCTCTGCGCCACACGGGCAATTAAGCAACTTCATTGCTGCCATCATTTCATATACCATTTGATCAACCTGCCTGTGTGTCACTGTAGCTGTCACTGCACAAATTTTCTGCTAATTTCACTCTTGTTAGACCATCCTTTACTTCCTCTCTTCCCCCCCGTCCCATCTGTCCTCCTCCTCCTCTTTCCCTCGTCAGACATAACCTGTAGTTGGACGATTACACAGACTCTCTGACAACTTGAAATGTGATAAATGACTCTCTCTTTCTCTCTCTCTCTGTCTCTCTTTTTCTCTCTTTCTTTCTGCGTGTATGTCTCTCTCTCTCTCTCTCTAATTCTAGATGTACATCCAAACCACCACCCTGACTATCTCCCTCAGCCTGTCTGCCTCTGTGTCTCTGGGGATGCTCTACATGCCCAAGGTCTACATAATCCTCTTCCACCCTGAGCAGAACGTACCCAAACGAAAACGCAGCTTCAAGGTGAGGAGGACCTCAGTGTGCACAGTGAAATACTTTAATTTCAATAAAATCTTCCATATCTTTATTGGTTTGATTTGATATTTTGGCTGATCGAAGGAGGATCATAAATCTATGGATCTACATTAGACTAAGAAGGAAGCCAGAACTTGTGTGGACCTACACAATACTAATAGTCTTCATTTACAATAAATGGACATCTCATTGTGAATTTACAATTATACAGGCAATCGTGACAGCTGCCACCATGTCGGGAAAACTGACCCAGAAAGGAGGAGATCGGCCCAACGGAGAGGTGAAGACTGAGCTGTGTGAGAGCATGGAGACCAACAGTGAGTAAGAGAACACCAAAATTTTATAATTATACATATAATAAACATAAAATCATCAGAAATGGGACTAAGTAATCTAGGCTCAAAGGTTCAATAACTAGCTTTTTAAAACACACACACACGAACACACACACGTATAAAAAACCTAGCACATTTATTTTTCACACACCTAGTCCAGCAGTCGTGGAGCATATGGATCCCCACTTTGTAGAAGTGGTAGACCCCTGCTTCCTATGGATCTGGTGTTCAGGGCCTGTTCTTGTGCTGCTATGATCAGAGCCTCTGTGCTGTCCTTCAGGAGGGCCTTTATAAACCACTGGTAGGATTTCGTGATGCCAGCCAATTCCTCTATGTGCTGATGATACATCCCATGGAGGGGCTTGGTCTTCCACGATATTTTCTGTTCCCCCTCATCACCCTCTGTCTTCTGCTGCCTGAGGCACACTGTTAGCAGTTGATCCCGGGGGGCCATCTTCCTGATGCATTTGTGTGGGTTTGATTATGATGCAGCTGTTCAAATTAGGTGATTTAGTCTCACAGTCAAATCATTTTTCTCATCCCTCCTGTGTGTAATACATTTATATTTTCATTTTAATTGCTTGTCATTGAAATAGATCCAAGCAAACACACATACAAAAAACACACAAAACAAACAAACAAGCAAATAATTTCCCTTGTGTACATTTACGCTTACATACGCATTGCACCTAAAGTTTTTGTTTTGCTTTAATTTAGGAAAAGTTTGGTTTAAATGTGAAAATTAATTTCACGCCTGACTTTTTTTTAGCATGGCAAAAGAGCTGCCACAGTGACAGTTTTTGGATAGCATGGTGTGTTTTCTCTGAGCTCTGACAGTGAAGCGCTGTTACATCCACTTCAAAGCTCTATTTTATGTGGAGCCGGTTCTCCTGTGTCAGCAATCTGCAGATGAAATGACAGCGTTGTGTGTCTGCATGTGTATGTGCGCCTCAGTGTGTGCATGCGTGTTGGACTGGGTGTGGGTGTGTGTGCATATGCTTGCTTTTCTTCGCATCTCCATAAATCTATATCAGTCTAGTCCTTTGATGTTCATGTGTCGGTTTCTGTCATGGGTTGCGTGTGCACAATATGTGTGCCAGTCGATCTTCGTCTGTAATCAAATGTGCATGTTTACAGTCTAAGCCATTCTTAACGCGTACATCTGTGCAGTCTGTGGATACTGTATGCAGTTGCATAATCGGTTTCAGACCTGTGAAGACAAACCATGCTTATCTGGGGGGCACTTTATTAGGATCAGTGATCAGGAAGAGGGTCACAGTTATTTTATATAGCCAACAGTTAAAAAGCTTAGTCATCTCCTCACTTACTTTGCAAGACGTTTGCAAATGAGAAGTTCCATATGGTCCAGGACCAACATTTTGCTGAAGAGTGCTCTTCAGAAAATATCAATAAAAACATTTTTGTCTGAAATAAATGGAAGAGAATTGCATGCACTAAGACTAATTTCTTTGATATTTATATATTTTTTTCATCGTGGAGCCGTTTTCCATTATTCCAGCAGTGTGATGGTGAAAAAGAAGTGAAAGACATAAAAAATAATAAGAAAAGGGTTGTATGAAAGCATCAGGATATAACAGTAGCGCAGTTAAAGGCCTGCGGTTGCTGCAAAAACATTGACATTTACCATGGAATGCTTGAGGGGACACAAGACATAATGGGTTTGACAAAAAGCCCCGACAACTCAGGTGGACTATGGATGTGACACTGTTACGTGACCGTCTGTAGAAAAATCTGCTCTCAACTGCTTTCTTCTCTGTTTCTTTCCCTCTTTTTTCCTCTCCATCCCTCCAATCTCTCTCTTTCACTATATCTTTTCAATCTCATCCTATTTCACTCCACTCCTCATTTCTTATCCTCACTTTATCACTCATTCATGTTTTTTTCTATCATCTTCATCCTCCTTCATCAATACTCCTCCCACTTATACTTTTTCTCTACCTCCACTCCTCCCTCCATCTTCCACCCTTTCCACCCTTCATGCAGCTTCATCAACTAAGACGACATATGTCAGCTACAGCAATCATGCCATTTGAAGGGACCACAGAAGACGGAGAAGGGGATTGGACAGGAGAGGGGGCGTGTCTTGGGGCAGGGCCAAGCAAAAGAAGAAGCCGTCATTCAAAGCCTATTGGCTGGAGAACTGGTGGACAGACTGAGCCCCCAATGGAATCCAAGCATGAGACATTTTGTATTGTTCCGCATCAAACCACAGAGAGTTGGGACCACATAAACAGCCAGTCAGTGTGCCTGCTTTTCCGCTGCTCACAGCTCATTGGTCCTACCATGAACTTACCTGTTTAAAAAAAAAAAAAAAGAAAGAAACAACATGAAAAAAGTGACATACCATAGGACACTGTGGTGGACAACAGTGTAACTATTAAAAATGACAAAAATTACCCCCCAAAAAAATAAAAATAAAAATAAAAATGAAAAAAAAAATATATATAAAGAAAAAAACTCAGAAACCATGTAGACATTATATCTAAAAGGGCAAAGGTGGGGCCGGGAAAGAGATTTAACAGATTACATTTTAAAAGATATTTAAAAAGAGAAATGTAAGAGAAAATCTATGAGACTCAAACATGTTTGTTGTTATTCTCTACTTGTAAGTATTTTTGTGGTTGTGACGATTTTTTCATTCTTGTCTCACCGTTGTCTGATGGATCGCCCTTGCATAATGAGATGAGTGTGTTTCCTCCTGCTGTCTTGGCTAACCGGGTTGTAGCCTTGGGTCGTGAACCTGTAAAATGCCATGGTTGAAGCATGCCAGTTTTTATACAAAAAGGAGATTTATTTATAATAAAGGAATGTTTTGCAAATGTGTAGATTGGTGGTTGTGCTTTTGGGGGCTGAGGGTGACCTGTTGAATTTGAGGAGTGATCGGTTTTTCAGATTAAAAACGTCAGGCACAACTGTTTGTTTCAACAGAAGTTTTTTCCCTATTGTGTTTAACATTTTATATGAGACTTACATAAAACATTTTGGCAGAAAACATGTATTTCTAAGGATATTTTAGCACAGTTTGTTCTGTTTATTCATTTATATCTATTTACGGCTGTTACGTCTCCTCTGAAACTCTCCTTCTCCCAAAAGAATAGAAGTTGATAGGAGGCAAATACCAGGAGGAAGGCTGTGAAGGAGAGTATGAAAGTGAATAAGAGAGAATGAGATATATATTAGAGCAAAGTGGACCAAATTCCCCTCTCTGAACACCTGCAGCAATCCACCTGATGTCCAACCTTCAACAATACAGGAGAACTGAGAAAGAAACAGTCAGCTGCACTATTGAATCCGTTCTCGTTGGAGAGAAACAATCGATAATGCTGAAGGCAAAGTGAAAGGACAAATCACATCATTTAGGTGAGGATGGTGTGCCCTGCCCACACACACACACACACTCATCAAATGAAAATGTGTAAACTTCTGAGTCTGTTCTTGTGAATTTCTGGAATTTATTTTGTAGTATATTTGCAGTCTCTCTTGGATGCCATGAAATATTCCTTTGATGACTCGGCTGACATGTTGACTAAACAGAAACTATAAACCCATGCCTTTTTCCATAAGCATAAAATCTGAGGTACAATTTCTGCAGCTGGTATGGTGTATATTCCTAACTGCTAAATCCCAAATACCCTTGAGCAAAACACTAAAATTTCTACCTGCTTATTTACAGGAAGCTACTTGGGAAAGATTTGTGTTTCATGACCCAAAGGCCCATGGACCTTGTTCATAAGCCAAATACTTACTTTTACAGACAGATGTGTTGCCAGCAAACTACAGTGGTAGTTTTTGTGTCCACCATGACCATGTCCACATTGGTTTATATAATTTGTACAGCTCAACAGCAGTGTTTGCAACAAAGATTACTAGTCTTTGTTTCATGTTAAGGACTTCAGTATAAAAGCACATAAACTAAATTTGTTTTAGTGTTTGTGGTTCCTCTTACTCTTCAGCAGTAGTCCAGAACTATATATTTGTCACATAGGTTTAAAAAGGAGCAGTGGAGACTGTGAGAACTAATCAGAGCAGTCATTGTGATTTGTTTAGAGTTTCTTGTTGAGTTGGATGGAAATTTTTATCCATACTATCACATCTATGAGATTTAAGAGGCACCGGTGTGCTTTGAGCTGCATTCTAATGTGAGCATGCTAACAATGACAATGCTAACAAAACCACAAACGTCAGCCATCAATGGTGGATCAGTGATGGTTTGGTGGTCCATCAGAGTTAGTAGGATTAATCCTCTGGAGGCTAAAAAAAAGTCTGTACAGCATTTCATGACAATCCATCCAATAGTTAGTGAGATATTTCAGTCTCGACCATAGTGATGGTCCAACTGACAGAATGACATTGGCATCCCTAGAGCTACTTTCATTGGAGACTACGGGTCCGGATCCAGATGTCCTGTTCACGGCTGATATACCAGGTGAGCTCTGCTGTCTTGTCTTGTCCAGTGCTGCGTTATGCCCTTCCTTGAGCTATTCGTTATTTCTGTTTGTGTTCTTATTATAATGATCATGATTTATTATTATTATTATTATTATTATTATTATTATCATTATTTTTTATTATTATCATTATTTTTTAATGGGACAGTGTGGAATGTCCAGGGATTCAAAATGTCGTCCAGGCCTCACAGCGCTCACGAAGCGCAACACTGAAGATTCACTCACTGCCTTCCTGTGTTTGACAGTGGGCATGCTAAAGTATATCTGTGGCACATCAACACCGTGGTGACAGCTCACGGGACCTGACCGTGGCAACAGGTTTGTTCAGAACAGCGTAGCTGGCTACAAGCACGGTGCTGACATCACAATGGATGAACAGCTGTTCCCCACCAAGGCCTGGTGCAAATATATTCAGTATCTCATAAATTTGAATTTGAATTTTGGCTTGCTGTGGATATCCAAACAAAATAAATGCAGAACGGACCTGAACAGAGGTCAGGTCATGGGAGAGAGTGAGGCACTGAGACTTGCAGAGTCATTCCAAGAAATATTACCAAACTGGCCAACACCTTCCAGGCCAAGAAGACCAGCCTAGTTGGCACCCTGGGGCAAATGAAGTGTGAGTTGCCCCAGGTCAGATGGCAAGGAAGTACTCTAAGGCGGTACACGTAAATGGCCAGTGGCTGTGTTACATAACATCTTTAACCTGGTTGGGATCAATGCCCACATCATCTTCAAGGAGTGCACCAGCAGCAAAATAGCCTGGAGGAAGTTATGCAGTAACTGGCAGAGGAGCTGAGAGCGGAGTTCATGAAGGGGAAAAGGGCAGCATGGCAGTTGGCACAAGGTCCCGCAATCAAACTAAAACACACAACACCTGCTGCGAATGCAAGAAACCCATGTGTAGAAACTGTGAGCAGAAGAGAGGGCACTTATTTAAAGCTTGAATAGCCAAGCACAATATTGACGTCATTATTTTAGATTTCGATCAGCTCATTTCCTATGTATTTTCTATGTAATAAATTTGTTATAAATGTTAAAATAAAAATAATAATCTTTAATTTTTTTTTCTTGCTCTTAATGAATTTCTCTATGGAAAAATACTGATGTGAATATATGCAATAATTACAGTTTACTATATGCAGTGATAGGAATGTTGATAAATGTATAACTAAACTTGTTCAGATTACTTATTTTGTTATTATTATTCTTTATTATTCTAGTATTTATGGAATTCCAATTCTTCTTCGTGTTTATTGGTCAGACTTCCCTATCTGAAGCAGATGGTAATTCCAGTTTGCTGTCTTGCAGTTCATTCATGTTAACAAAGGTAAATCTGTCAGAGAATCTCCCAGTGTTTGTTGCAAGAATCCAGATGGTGGATGTTTTGACCTCGTTGTCACTTAGTGAGTGATGCAGCTGGTTTGTGTACAGGATGGATTTGGTGTGATTAATTATCAGTGAATCAGACTGACAAAAGTGACAGAGCACAGGTGTGGGAGGCTGATCATCAGCCAACCATGACCCATTTCTTACATTTTTATTTTATTTTATTTTATTTTACAGACCCTTTTCTGAAGGTCTGTGAGAACAGCATTGTTGTAGACTACTGTGCAATAAAGGCCAATGCTATATGTAACAACTTTGACAATATATGACATCTCCAGGGGTCTTATGAAAGAAATATCCTATGATCAAATTTCATTTTAAGAAGCAATTGCAGCGGATACCCTTAATCATGTAGTTATCATAAAACAGCCACTTTGACATGCAAATGATCTTATCTCTATGCAAATTTGAGACTAGATGTAAGTGAAAATTCTGCTGGTTATTTTAGGTCAAGGTGCTTTAGGTGTCAGTGCAAATCCCCCGAGCCCAAACTCAGCTGTTCAGCACAGCTCATTACAGGTGTAAGGCAGCAAACAGAGCACCCAGACTGTGTGTGCACTGTGCAGGGAATAAGCAGGCTGATTACTGTCATCGCATTACTTACAAAACAATCTGTGTACATAAAAATATTGTACATAATTGTACATAAAAACAATTCAGGATAATTCAATATTACAATTAGTTTTGTTTGCATGTAAAATCATAAATTCTGAGCCAGATTTGAAAAGTAATACATATGTAATATTATTATAGTGAAAAAGTTCGGAATGACTATTAGATAGAGCATTTATCCAAAAAGTGCCCTGTTTTTTTTGTGTAAATTTGTCCCTGTTTTGGAGGGGACAGTCCACTGGGAAATGTTGTGTGCACTCAAACTTAAGTTCATTTGGATTTTTATTATTAAAAAGGTATTTCAAGGGTATTTAAGACAGAATTACCCTTCATAAAATGAGCTTAATTTGTTTTTGTTCTAAGCGTTCTATTTCACATTGGTTATAAAACACTGGATTTTTATGAATCAAGAATTGAATCTATATATTACAGTTAATCAGACACATTTTCAGAACAGATCACAGGTCAGCCTGCATTGCTGAACACTCAGGAACCGAAGTGTGGCCTTTTCATGCATTGACCTTAGCGCTGAATTATGGGCTCTCTAAAGGTGACCTGATTAGGCAATCTTCCAGTGGGACCTTGTTAGGTAAAAGAGCACCTAATGGCCACTCTTGTTAAGAGAAAGCAGTGCCTCACTGCACAAGCTATAATGCTGGACATCAGGTTTAACAACTGTAGTTTTCTCTCTTATGAAAATACTCTTTTCCATCCTTATGTTTTTGTTTTCTTGCAGTGTTGTGACGCAGTTCACTAATTTCCATTGCAAACCGTACTGTAGGCAGTGCAGGACGTGCTCTCCAACAGAGGCAGTAATCCATGTTGTCTCCAGCCCACTAATTCAATTACTAATCTCAGACTGCTGCCAGTGTGGCCAATGAAACAGAAAACAGTGGGCGGCTGAAGAAAGCTGCTCTCTTTGCAAAATCACACCTCTTCCCACTTGAAATAGATGTGTTTAAGAGTGTGTGTGTGTGTGTATGTACATGTACATGCACGTGTGTTGTTTGTGTTGAAAGAGAAAAAAAAAAAACAGATGGTCCACCACTGTGTGTCCATGTAGATTGAGAAATGAAGCTTCAATGCAGAGCGGCTGATCAGCTTGCTGGATGCTGTTACCATAGCATCCAGACCAGATGTCAGAGCGAGTCAGGGTCTGGCTCGTGTTAATCAACCATCTCAGAGTCAGTACCAAGAATCACACTGACTGTTAAACAAGGACTGAAAAACTTAGTGCCACCATAGACTTTGAGTAGTTTATTAAGCTTTCTGCAGGCAGTCCGAGTTAGAGGTGTTCTCCTTTGAGGCTGATTGACATTACCACTTTATGATGCTTCGTAAAATGAAATTAATGAAGACATCTCGTAGTCTTTCCCCTGCAGCTCTGTTATGTAATCACTATCATCAAAAGACAGGTTGATCCAGCCACAGTTTGACACAAGTAAAATTTAAGTTGTGCACAAGTAACTTTACCTGAATGTATAAAAATGACACATATATGACATTTCAACTTACAAGTCTTGTGCTCATTTCTTTTCTGTCCAGTGTTATGCTCCTATTTCATTGGCTAGCTTAGAAACACTTCACCCCATCAGAAACTAAACAAATAAGAACATTTTATGTCTGGTTGTGTCACTGTTAATTTTTATCCTTGTTTCACTGCGCTAGAATTAACCATTTTCCAAGCCCCACAACCATTAGTCGCTGTTGTGGGTCAGGTTGTGTGTTTTCACAGAGCATGTATGTGGTTTACCTTACTAAATTTGTAATTTTGATGCAATTGCTGCTCATTTCTAGATGGTAATCCTCAATTGTGCCAGCAGAAATGAAGTCTAGAGCCAACTGGTCCTAGTCTTACGTGAATGAAGAGGAAATAGGCTATGCATCAGTCTTTCATTCTAACATGACCCTGTTTAGCTGATGAACCTGCTTGTATGTTTTCACTTTTAACGTTACAAGAGAAAAGGCCTTTAGGCTGAGGGCTAACTGATGTGTTTGGGAAATGTAACACTATCTTAGGAGATGCTGACCGGGGTTGCTGGAGTGTAAACTTCCGGAAATCCAATGAAGAGCAGGGCAGAGCTGCAAATGTTCTGCAGCTAACACCGTTAGCTTTATGTCAGAACAGATAAACACAAATAATCCTTTCCTGTCACTTATGCTGTTGTGCTTCTGAATTTGGAAAGAGCTAAAAAGAGACACCACCCTAGTGCACACCTGCTCAGCAGAATGTTGAATTATCCAAAACATGACGGAGCTGAACTGGGGTTTGTTCTCGTAAAGGGTTTAGCTAACGGTCAGTGGAGTAGTTTTTGTTTTCCTGTTCTGTTTTTTTCTTCTCTGACCTTCTCTTCTTCTACAGAATTTGCATAAATGAAGGTTAGTATCTGTAAAAACTATTTCCGACTGTAATTTTTAAACATTATAGCATAACTTCTAGTCCCTAAGACGACTTGTAGCGGTTTAAACCAAGTTTAAATGACTTTACTCTTCTCTCCTCAGACACTAGAATAGAACTGAATTGCTCCATGCAGATTTACTGTAAAACTGTTCTTCCTATCCTAAACCTTCAGCAGATAACCATGTAATCTGGAGTTTAAAAGAAAATTGTTTTTGTATTGAATTTATTCATTTATTCACATATAATTTTTATTCAATTTGGCCCAAGTGGAAGCATATTCGTTTTATTTTATTTTTTTGTTTGTTTGTTTCCTTCTTTATCTCATCAATAATAGGATTTACTGGCATTGGAGAGTCAAAAATAGTTTTTCTAGAGAATGACAGTTCTCATTTTTTATTTTCTTATTTCTGGTTCAGAATTATATTTAGTACAACACTTCTTTGCAAGCGTGCGTGTGTGTGTGTGTGTGTGTGTGTGAGTGAGTGCATCATCTTAATTATAGAAAGTTGGGGAACAACAAGTTTAATTTCAAAGCTTTCAGGTGCTACAGCAACAAACAGATTTTCCCCTTGCTACTCAACACACACTGTAGAGTCATATGCACACACAGTTATCTACATAAACAGAGAAGTATTTGCAGATATTGCAAGTCAGTCTATCCCTTAACAGTAGCAGCTTCAAGACATAAAGTCTTCAGAAACATTGGCACGTACACAAATACAGAATCTAAATTAAATAGAGAATAATGAAAATGTGGCCTTCTCATTATTTGTAGTGATAACAATGAGCCTTTACCAAAATCACAAACTCACCTACCTGTTACCTATTATATTGTTAGTGTCATATCATTTCACAGTACCCAGTTTTTGCAGGTCGTCTTTTGGGACACATAAACGCATCAACTGCCCTGTGGCAGTGTGTGTGTGTGGTTGTGTTCACTTCCAGTCCTGCCTATTTGTGAGACTGTGTGCACAATGGTTCCTGTCAGTCCTCTGTGCATGTGTGTGTATGCGTGTATAAACATACCCCGGTGAGGAGACGGGACACCTGGGAGAGATGCCAACGACAGAAATGTCTCACCTGTCAATCAAGCGCTCCCCACACTGTCGTGCTGGGGAGGAGGAAGAGGAGGAGGAGGATGAGAAATCTGAAATGCTTCCATCCCCTTAATGAGGAAGGCCTCCGCTGGGGAGTTAAGAATGTTTAAGGAACGGAAGAGTGATTTGAGAGGGAAAACAAAGAAAAACAGTGCAACACGGCCTGTTTCCCTGTTTTTAAGGTTTCTCAGGCAGCATGTGAAACCTCCCAGCCGAGACTTTATCGTAATTAGCTCTGTCAGATGGCCTGTGCCAGGGGAAGCTATTACCTTAAATAGAATCACCAGTGATACGGATCCTGGTTCTTACAGATGTTTGCATGCCTGTTGAAGATACAGCTGGCTGCTGCCGGTGTGGGCACTTTTCCAGTTTTGTGAGCCCGATTACTGATGCAGAATTAAAATAGATAAATTGGAAGCTCTCAATAGAAAGTGTTGGACATAGAAACATACAGTAACTCAGTGTTACAAACAGTAAACAAACTTCATTAGAAAAGAACACAAAATATCTCTGAAATATGTGTGTGTATCATATGTTGTTCCATACTGTTTTCTGTGGTATGAACAAGTGCAGTTGAAATAAGACAGTACTGATTTGCTAGCCTAGAAAATTGACTCACAGGATGTGAGATGCATCCAAGTGGCTTTTTCCCTCACAGAGAACAGTCAAGCCAGAGTTAAGCTGTTTCCTTTATCTCCAGATTTCAACCAATTCAAACTCAAATAGTTACCATATAAGCACTGCTGATTCATCTCAGCAGCTCTCAACATTTAACCACTTTTCTGTGAGAGTATCATGTAATTAATTTGAAATTTTACACTTGATGTACTTCTTACACATTACAGTTCATGTAAGTACTGATGTTAAAGCTTCCAAATTCTTGATATTTGCTAGCGTTTGACCAGGTATTGTTTTAAATGTTTGAAAGAACCACCAAATTAGTTAATTTTGCAAATTAGTACAACCACTTCCTACAAGTGGCAGCCCGGCAGCTTGTGTGCAACTGGTTTTTAGTTTATAGGTCACAATTTAACTGCAGTAGTAGTGTCTCTGAATAGTTTTATTTGCTGTGCAGTTTGTCACATTTCGAAATGCTGAGTGTTTTCAAAACACCATCTGCTAACAGCACATAGGTTAGGACACCTTTTGATCTCTCTGTTTTTTGTATTCATGTGGTTGTTCATGAATAAGGAATGCTAATAGAGTTATTTATATGCAGAGAGAAATTAAGACCAAATTTAGCTGCTTTCTGAATTCACAGGTACATATGACAGTTATCGAAAGGTATGGCTTGATCCCTGATGCATCATGTACTCTACAGATATGCTTTCAAAATAGGAAAGAAAGTATGTATCCTGATTTCCCAGATCAGATTTTACCTGTTTGGATATTGATAAGCGGGATGTGCATAACTGCCAGCTTCCACTCCAAATCCATCTGTCCAATGATGTGCTGTCTTACAAATAAAGCTAAAACCTGCATGTGACTAATAGAGGAGCAGCAGATAACACTATAATCCTGTGTCCTTCTCTTTTGGTATCATAACAGGACATCTGTTGCCGAGGGGCAGATTATCCACAGGACTCTAAGGTCACATGTTGACAAGATTATGAGGTGCAAGGGTGGCAGGTCTGTGGCTAACACCTATAGAAGCAGCTGTCGAGTTGACTCACAGTTGTTAATAGCTACTGTGTTGCCTGTGTGGTGTTAGCATCTGGTGTATGGCTTGGTGGAAGATAGCTACCCTAAATCTTGTGAAGAGAAGCAGAGGAAGGGGTGCCATAATTTCAGGATGAAGAAAGAGAGAGGAAAGGCGGAGGAGGTTGCGGAGAAGAGGAGGCTGAGGATAAAATTTGGAGTAATACAGGATAAAAGAATACACAATGAAAGGATTTCTGGCTACAGAGATATATACGAAAACCATACATGTGTTACTCTGACATCCCTCTGTTTATAGCAGTCTACATGTGGCTTAATGCTCCCTGAAAACTGAAAATTAGGTGATGGCAGAGGGAGGGTATGAATGAGAGAACTCCTCTCAATTTATGGCTTGCGACGTGGCAGCACGCTTAGCCCCTGATTAGAGCTTGCTACATGTGGTTAACATCTGCTGTAGCATGCGGCTGTATAAATATTAGCTGGCAAGCTAAGCTTTGAGGAGGGAACTGTAAAGGAGGAGCAGGTGCTTTTACAAGTCCCGCTCTATATCAGGAATTACCGCACTGTTCCAGTTCTCAGCCAGCTTTTTGTGCAAATCTGATTTAGCTGGATTATATTTACACCTTTGAAACGTGCCTGTGGTATATATTGGCCGTGGAATTTTGGGGATCTTTGACTTGTCTTTTCAGAGCAGGATAAACCTACAAACAGGTTAGACAAAAAAAAAAAGAAAAAATGCTGCACTGTACTGATGTCAACAAAAGCAGCGACCAGTTCAAAAACAGAAGAAAAGATCTGACTGTCCACAGACCAAGTTCAAATGTTACTTACATTACCGTAAAATCTCTTTTCCAAGGATGATAGCTCAAAAGTGATAATAAGAATGGGTGACAGGATAAAAAAAATTCACTGGAGGGTGAGGAACTTCCTAAAAACATGACTGATTTCTTGTGCATCTGTGGACTCCATGTCTCGATGAGTCAGTCTGATAGAAAAAAAAACAAACACTCCTTTCCCTCCCATCTGCTTGACAATAGGACTTAATTTCAAATCACGAATACGTCTTCCTGATGAGCGTAATTGCTTTTCAGACTGTTCTTTGCCAGAGAGATCCTTGACACTGGAAATGAAGCTGACACACAATCTTGTCCTCCATTGTACTTGGGAGTCCAATACACACAAGGTTTTGTCAGTGATTTGTCACAGCTCTTTGTCTCCGAACAATGGGTGACTTTGCTGTTGTTAGTGGTGCTGACCCAAACTTTCGCCTTACAGTTTAGTATAATTGAACAGCAGCGGCGAGAGGTAAGGTGGAGGAGAGCAAATTCAAATTTTGACATGTGAAGGATTGTGTCAAATCACATATTAACGGAATATGTAGAAAGACTTTGAAGCAGTTTGTCGGGGTTACATTGAGCTTTTATTAAATTTTGTATAGCAGAAATCACATGTATCTTCCGCCACTGGCTGAGATGAGGTTCTTTCAGACTCTAATAGTATAACAATAGTCTGTGAAATCTGCAGGAGCCTCTCATTTTCTTTAAACGTGATATGTTTTATTAAATTTTTTTGAGCCATTTTTATCCCATTATTGTCATCCACTCAGTATGTGGCAGCTTGTGTTGGTTAGTTTGACCAAAGTGAAATATCTCAACAACTCTTGGATGGATTACAATGAAACATAAACAGTCCCCAGAGGATGAATCCTGACTTTTCGTAGACTTTTTTTCTTGTTGTTTGTTGCTTATTTGATTTGTAAAGGTAGTGATTATTTCCTTAGAGCTGAATAGGTCTTTGCTGTTATGCTGTCTTTAAACAGAATCAAATTACATTTAGATTGCTGTAAAATCAATTGGAGTCATTTTACAGATTTTTGTCTTGTCTCTGTGTTGTTTCAGAAGACAGTGATTGTCAGATTTCAAAAAGCCTTTCCTCCATATCAGGTTTTGAACAAACCCAAATAGCAGCTTGCACCAAAGTTCAAATGGTTCAAAATGACCACAATGACTCAGATGAGTTTTCCAGCATTTTGGAGAACTATCTGAACGCCCCTCTCATTACAGAATCAGATATTCTGTGCAGAACATCAATAGTGATTGTCAGGAAGGGTGGGCTAAATGTGCCTGAACCTCCTGAAATCTAAGTCTGACCTTTGAGAGCCCTCTGATCAATGAAAAATTCAATAGTTCTCATTTTCATTAGAGACTGTTAATCTGTGGTCTTTCACGCTGGAAAACCTGAGATTCTTTTAAGGCATAGAAACGACCCAGATCAAAGATTCTGAATATTAACAAAAAATTCAGCTGTATTGCAAAAATTCAATCTTTGACTTTAAAATGTCCACAACACCCAAGCCCATACGTGCACATCTATGCACATAAAATAAGAGAGCACAAAGAAGTGGATGACAAATAAAAAAGCTTGCCAACTCATCTGTTGGAAAACACACCTGAGCTGAATGAGAAAGTGAGTGAGTGACTTAAATGCGACCTGCTGTATGTAGTGGAATGAGGTGGAATATTAAACCAACTTGTCTTGGTGATAGGTGATAGTCTATTGTAAGGGAGAAAAGAGATTGTATTAAGCCAGGAAAGGAGAAAGAGTGACGAGAGTGAAGGGAGAGAGGGGGAAAAAAGACTTCAGATTAAATACAAATGCAGACGTTATGTTTTTCATTTGTTTTTTTGTTTCTCTCTTTGTTGTCACTTACTGGCACTGTCTAATAAAGTAGAAGTTCTTATTGAATTTATTCAAAACATCTCACTATATCAGATAGAAAGCTGCACAACATGTTGCCCCGATGTATCAGACTCAAAGTGTCTCGGGGCCACTGGTGGTATTGTCATCTCGAAGAAAGGCCACTTCAATGTTCAAGACCTATGCTTCATATCAACTTTGTTTTCGCAACCAAATAAAACCCCCTCTCTTCATTTCAAGAGCTGCCTGGGCATGTACAGGCAACTTTGACTTTTGCCATTATTTTGTGCTAAAAAATACTGGCTTTTTTAAAAAAAAAAAATAGAACTGTGGTTTTATTTTCTTTATATAGTTTAACTTATTATGAAACAACTAGAAAAGGTAATTAAATTAAAAAATAATTTTGAATTTTGATTATATTTTGAGGGTAGGGTGGGGGGTGGGGGGGCAGGGGGCAGGAAATGGCCCACAGGACAGCGGTTTAAGACTTAAATTCTCAAAAATGATTGAATGATTTAAAGGTGAAAAGAAAGTAAGAAAAAGCTCTTGTCTTTGACAGAGTATATGATCATGGTGAACAGATTTCCGACTTGGCAGAGGCATTTCTGCTGCTCACGAGCATGCCCTTGCAGCATGACGCAAATGAAAGACATGTGTTTAGTGCCAGAATCAGCTCACGAAGCCAAGATTCCTGCTAAAAAAAAAAAAAAAAAAAATTAAAATTAAAATCCCCACGCAGGTTGAGAGCAGGGGGAAACCCAACTGAGCGGAAAACAATTCTCTCAGCTTGTGGCTTGGATGCTGGAGGAAGGATAGCACATGCTGTACTGTTTGAAGATTAGCTACTATTGTCGCTGCCAGTGACTGAGACATGAGAATAAAAGCACGATGGGCACCACTGATAGAACATTATCAGAGAAGCCAATGGACCTTTTGTTGTTAATAGACCTTCAATTCAACCAATTCAATATAATTATGGACTATTCAGACACAGTGTGGGCACAATGCTGGAGTAAAACCAAATTATTTCAAATCAAAGTAAAGGATGTTCATGGTGCCTTAAACCTTTTCATGTCCTTATCAAGACAAGTTGTTGCAGTTACTGAACTTAGTATTTTTAGATGCTTGCTTTTTGGGATCCTATGAAGATCATCATGTCACATTTAGAGCACAGATTCTATGTTTAACAGTGTCATTGTAAATATAATACGTGTGTTCCCACACACGTATTATATTAGCACTTACATCACCAACATTGTACTCTATGTTTTCTTAGGAAGTGAAAAATGGTTTGACACAAAGGCAAATGAATTCAGTAATTCAAGAACAGCTTTCATTGAAGTTAGTGAAGACTTTCTGCTGCTGTGATGAAAGTGCCGGGTCACCGAAATAAAACTCTTTTTTTTTTTCTTCACACAGTTCCAGTGTTCATTGTTTCCTTCATCTCTGAGAACTTTATGTATTCATCACCAGCGAGAAGCAATCTGTTAGAGCATGCAAATTCAATTTTTCTCTATTACCTTTTGTGCACCACTGCATTAAATGAAAGGTTTAATGTTTGGCTTTTCATATAAATTAGCATGAAAGTCAACATAGTGGTTCTCGACTGTTATAATTGTCTTGAGATGGTCATAACAGGCTCCAAGGCTACGACAGAGCTGCTTATTAAAGATGAAGTGAGGCCAATCAGTGCAGTAAAAAATTAAATTTAAATGGGGTGCTTTTGTGCTTGTGAATCTTTCTGTAACCATAGCAACATAGTGACCTTCTTATGATATTCAGAGCTATTGATAAACCTAAGCATAAGCTTTACAGAGGTCTAAGGGAAAGCAGAGCTTTTTAAGCTGCAGACCAAAGAGAGAAGGGAGGAGACCACTGATAAAAGTGTGGCTTCTCTTTGGATTTCACTGCAATCAAATGGACTCTGTGGTTTCCCCCTCTCTTTAATGCACCTTGGTTTCTCAGAGTCTAAGTTGAAATGAACAGCAGTGGACTTTGTGTGCTTTTTCAAGTTCCTCTCACGAACTTGTCCCTCAAAGTCATGCAGCTATATTTCCCATTAATGCTTTGCTCATTGAGCCCAAAGAGTTGTGATGCACTTTGGTTCAACCTGGAAAATCATACTTATGTTGTGTGTGGACAGATATGTCTATACTATATATTTTTGTGACTTTTGTGTGTTATTATGTGTGTATCAATTTGAAAGCACATGGACACATGTATTGTCTTCACTGTATCTGCTTCTCAAACTACTCTTATTCTCTTTTGCTCACCCATAAGGTCGGAGAATGGGTCAAAAAGAGAAAGGAAATACCAGAAACATTTTAGTCATCAGATGGGTTGTACCTTTAAAAGCTCCAACCCATTATCGTAATGGCGTTTGATTCTGAAAAATGGATGCCCCTGAAGAATTGCCCATTGTGAGGCCACAATTTTATACGTACAAGCCCCTTCCTCTGCCCTGCCACGTCAAGGCATTTCATCTAATGGCTGAAATGGCACTCCTCCACTCTCCTTTTCAGAGGGACCATTCAGAAAGTGCCAAAAGGCATCTCACTGCAGACCTGGTGATTGGTCATGTCATGCCATGCCTGTTGGGTGTGTCATTGAGTTGCCTGTTTGAGTGTGGAAGTGGGCACACACAAGAATACAAAAGGGTTGTGTGTGCTGTGTGTGTGCATAATCATGTTTCTGTTTTGTATGTGCGTGTGGGGTACATGTGTTAAAGCATTAAGAGTCTGCAGGAGCAGGTTGAAAGTTTTTGTGTTTTACAGAGGAAATGCAAAGCAATGGGCTTTGCTTTCTTTAACTAGTGGTACATGATGATTATGGCACACAGAGGACAGGCAGCTTAAAATACAAAAATAACAGTGATGTGTTTCCAAAACTGACAAAGAAAAATGCGAAAACTTCACAAATCAGAGTTTTAAAATGGGGATCTATGTCACACTAGTGAGAACACAGAACCAACACAGATATATGCAGAATACAGTCACGTCTGCCATCAGCTCTCCTAACACAACACAATACACTGTACAAAGTAGATATAGTACAGTACATGTACTGCATATGTGTGTATCTGAAGTCCCAGTATTTATGTGAGTAAATAAGTATATTCTTCAGTATGTACATTATTTTGACTTACTATTGTTATTGATTATTTAAATAAAATCAAACTAAACCCAGAGCTAAAACGATTTTCAGTTCTCTCTTAGCAACAAGGAAAAACACAGCACTCTTTCCTCCAAGCACAATGTTTACTGAGCAAATAGGTTGTGAGTAAGTGGACACAAAACTTTTCCTTTATGTAATACATTTCTACTTAGTACATGATTTACTTTCTCAGTAAACCCACTCACAGGTAGAGGATTTATTATGCATGTTAAGTGAACAAGTGATACCAAAACTATTTCTGTATACTATAGTAGAATGCAAGTGAGTGAAAACAGTTGTAAAATAGAAAAAAAAAAAAAAATCAAAATTATACTTTGCAGATTTGCTTTGACACCAATAATTTCTTCAGAGCAAACCTTCACAGCCATGCACAGCACCTCAGGGCACTGGAAAGCATTTTGATGTTATTTTACAGGCGCCACTGAACTTGAGCTTGGCTGAGAGAGGGAAATATGTCAACCCCCATTGCTTCACACGTATCATCACAAACGTTGTGAGAGCAGCTTACAGATGAAGAATTTCCTTAGGAACTTTCTGAGTAAAGATATTTGCTTAATAGTTTTTTTAAATAACTTTTTTTGGTACTTTTTGTAGCTATATGCATCTGTGCAGCTATATGCATCATGAGTCTCAATTTTAACCTTTATTTATTTATTTATTTTTGGCGCAGGTATCTAACTCCAAACATCCTCTTATTTAAAGAGCTTCCCAGTTAAGCTGCAGTCCTGTATCGTTGATCACTGAAATGATAGTCATAAAAGATTCCTTTGCTTTCAGCCATCCCTACGGGTGCTGCCAACAATTATGCTTCCCTTTGGAAGAAGTCACACAGCGTGCTGGTGTGTCAGACTTAAAGGTAATGTCAGTAAATCATTACCCAGTTATTATAAGAAATTAGTCTGATTACCACAAGCAGACTGAACAGTGCTGAAAGTTTGCCTGCCTCAATCAGCCTCAACGCAGAGCTTCGCAAAGCAGGTACCGTTTTTTTTGTTTGTTTGTTTTTTTTTAGTTTTCCAGTAATTCATAACTTTGTTCAAGCTCCTGTACTCGAACTATTCTGCACAGATGGATCACATTGTTTGGTAAGCTCATGGGAAGGCGTAGTCACTTCATCAAGGGCTGTGATCTGCTTTACTCTGTTGTCTGCTTCTCTAAAGGAATAGTTTGATATTTTTGGGAAATGTGCTCGTTGGCTTCCTTGCTGGGAGTTAGATGTGCAGATGAATTAATACCACTCTTACATTTCTCCATTAGATACAATCGACAGGATTGTAGGATTAAAGGAACAAAATAGAACATGTTAATTAATGACCTTTAAACGGGCTGCTTGGCCTATTTTTTCTCAGTTTAGCTGCTTCGCCCTGTTTCCACTCTGTATGCTAAGCTAACTAGCAGCTGGCTATGGCTTCATATTTAGCACACAAGCTTTTTTTTCTGTCCAACTTGACATCCTACATCCTACCTACATCCTCTCTTCTTATCTGTCTTTTTTTTTACTCTCTTTGTCTTAATCACTTCTTACCCATCACTTCTTCCATCACTTTCACTCCCTCCTGCTCCACTCTCTCTGCAACCAAACCTGCTCTGAGTCGCTCTTCATGTCCATCTTTCTGTCTCTCTCTCACAGACACACACACACACACACACACACTCACTCTCTCTCTCTCTCTCTCTCTCTCTCTCTTCTCCTACCCTTTCTAATCAATAATGGATAGGGCCACACAGCGATAGGGCTTCTCTCCTCCTTTTGACCAACTCAGATTCTGTGTGAGAGTGCAACATCTATCAAGACTGTTACACTGCCGACCCCTGCTGCTGCTGCAACTTGATTAGAAGGTCGGACTCTGTGTGTGTGTGTGTGTGTGTGTGTGTGTGCGTGTGTGTGTGTGTGTGTGTGTGTGTGTGTGAGTGTGTGCGCAAACTCGCACAAGGGCAGGTGGAGCAATTTGATAACGTCATGTTAGGCCGGGCGCTTTACATTTCTATTCATAAGCCCCCAGGGAGACACCACTCCTGCACAATACGCAGCTTCACATCAGCCCTGCATTACAAAATCTGAGTAAATGCTACAGTGATTATGGTGAGTTAAAGCACTCTGCTTACCACACAGCAGGTGATGAGGCAAGACTAAAACCTGAGCTAATCCACACAGTGCTATCTCTGCTCAGGAGGAGGAACAGAATACGATTAGTTTACTCCTACTTTTAATTACAGGTAGTCCACTTTGTAGCAAGCATACACCAAAAAAAGTATAGTGCAGTTTTGTCAAATATGTGGCAGCAGAAAATGTTAAAATTAATTGACTGACATGCCATGAGCATGATTAAAAATGTTTTTACCTCTCTTTTAAGTTATCATTGTAGGGCTAAGATTAGATTTCCACATCAGACGGGCACTGTAGGGATAAATGTGTGGCTTAGAGGCAAACTTGCAGAATGTGTTATAGGCGCTTGGATATGGCATGCACCACCAGTGTAGAATTTGATAGGGGAAAAGAAACTGCACCCATATCATCACAGAGAAAATTAGATATATTAGCTTATATCATCACCTCAAGTCAAGTTTATTATAGACCTTAATCACAGTTATGGAACGAAATGTCTTTAAAAACCTCAGATTATGAAACAAATGAAAAAAGCAACTTCTTGTTCTTTAGTACCATCTGCAAACGATAACTGTGCATCCCACTTAATTAAAATAGGTTGGAGATAAAAATGAGAAAAAAAGAAATGCCTCATAATTCTTTCAAAATGATATTTGTGGAAACAAAGTGTGTACCTGCGTGCATACAGCATGTGTATGTTTGCAGACTTTGCAGTGTTTTGTAATTGTGTGCCAGTTCTGTTAAATCTGTGAATAATCACCAGGCAAAGAGGACACGGTTTTGCAAAAGAGTTGGACAAGTATCTTTAAAGTCTATTTTTAAATTTCTTTCATGGATTTTATTTCTTTTAGAGTTCTATCTGCAGATCCACTTACCTTTACTTGAACTCCTTGATTTTCATATTTAACAAGTTAAGTTTTTGGTTTTGTTTTGTTGTTGTTTTTTTTACACTCTGTGCTAATGTGTCTTTCTGAATGTCTGATTGTCTTTTGGTGCTCATCTGTCTGTCTGTCTGTTTCTGTGTCTTTTCCTATTTGTACCTGTGTATGTGTGAATCTTTGTGTGTCAGAGTTACTAAGCTAGCAGTGTCAGGTAGACAAGGTGTTTCCCTCTGGGAGCCAATGTAGTTTGCTTTGTCCTTTTCGTGCTGTGGGGGCCGTGACAGCACTCTACCTGAGGCCATGATTAGCTGATACCCACAAGGCAAAGAGTGTGGGATGGAGGGATGCAGAGCAGGTTCAGGACAGCCAAAATGGAGCAGGGGAAAGAGACAAAAGAGATAAAGATAAAGATAAGAAAACAGGATGGGAGGATGGAATGTGAAGAGGCATTAATACAGATAGTGAGAAGGAGGCCAGAGCAGAAGGGAAGTCCATATTCAAATGGATACCATAGCTAAGAGGGAAAGAAGTAGGGAGATATGAAAGAGAGTAGAAAGAAAGAATTGAAGGGAGAAAGGAGGAATGTGGATTATTAAGAGACATGAGCAGACAAGTCATGAGAGAGTGAAGTGATGAGAGGTGTGAGGGAGAAAAAAAGACGGAGATTGAAACAGGCAACTGACAAAGGAAGAAACAACCTGCTGAATATGGTCAGGATTTAAAAAAAATAAAATAAATAAATCCATGTGTTTTACCTCTCCCAAGGAGGCTATGTTTTCACCTGTCTGTTTGTTTATTTGTTAGCTGGATTGCACAAAAATTACTGAACCGATTTGCACCAAACTTGGTAGAGGGATGAGACATGGACCAGGGAAGAACCCATTAAATTTTGGTGCAGGTCTGGTATGGATCCAGTTTTATCAGTTCCCCTAACATTTGCAAGATAGGGCATTTTTCTACATTTTCGTCGATAGTTGGCCTTTGCGGAGGTATGCGCTCTGCTGAGTGCCATTCTAGTTTTATAAACTGTAATTGACTCTCTGTCCTGCCGCTGTATAGAGCAGCAGTCAGAAGAAGCAGCCAGGCCAGGAATCCTTTTGAAGGGAGTTCTTTGATGCAACTCGTCTTTTTTTTTTTCTTTTTCTTTATTATCCGCAGTCATTCATCATAACCTCTGCCCCAACGGCTGAACAGTTTCATCATGGCACATGTGTGGGAGTCTGTGTGTGTATGTAACTATAGTGTGGGCTTCATTGGACGCAGTCTGTGTGTGAGTACCAATGCGTAAATTTGTGTGTGTGTATGCGTGGCGTCTGACACGCTGAAAGGATATTTCACATGAGGTTAGGTTGTTCGCTCCCCCATGGCAACAAAAATTGGCAAGCAGCTCATCTCGTGTGTGAGCGTGGATGTATCTGCTCATGTATGTGTGATAAGAAGACAAAGAGAAACCCACTGAGATCTACAGCAGTGTTGCATGCATGCTTGCCTGCATTGTTGAATCATGCAGCTGATATGAAGTTGGATGTAGCAGAAGAATGAGGGGCAAAAAAGACAAGGTGTAGGATTGCAAATAAACTAAATAGCTTTTCTAGAAAAAGGGAAGGAGAATGCCAGAGAATATGGTTGAATCCAAAATACAGAGAAGTGAAAGAGTGAGAGTCGTG
>JBBMJY010000015.1:8458877-8472534 GCA_037833715.1 Toxotes lorentzi | reverse complement strand
GATGTAAAACAGAAAATGAAAGAATTACAGTATTTGGTGTCTAGGTTATGTTACTTTAAATCATATTACAAACTTCCTTCAAAACCTCATTAATTCAACATGAGCACTGTGCCAAGCTTCTATGGGTCAGAAAGGTGCAGAGTGTATGGGGCATCTATTCTAGGAGCCTCATTGTTATGGCAGCTGTAAGCTTCACACACTTATATTCATAGAAGAGGCAACAGGGGCTTCAGTGCAATTGTGGCAAGTTCTGACCTCAGTTTAATCCACTGGAATAGCACAGGATGTTAATGTGTATTTAATTTATCATTTTAGGTTAAAAGCAGTTTCGCCTTGTGTTATGTTGTAATAGTTGTGATTCACTGACAAATTGGTGACGCACAGGCCTGTATTCATTCTTTTTCTCCTCTTGGGTGCTTTGCAGATGGGAAATAACACACAAACCCCCGCTGACAGTGCGAGCAGGTGACACTGCATGAGAGTTGACAGGTGCTGGCAGTCTCTTTCTCCCATGTGCAGCATGCAGGGAACACAGAGCTTGACTCATTTTTGCTCAAGTTTCCAGTTTTGCTTTTGAAGGTGAAAAAAAAATCCTTCTGATGTGAAAGATTGAGCTTGTTGTGAAGTGAATGCAATCAGCATACACACGGTTTCACTAATAAAGGGAGAACTACCTACAGAAGCCTTTTCCTGGTCTGGTTAAAATTCTCATGAATGTTGATGCCCACTGTTTGAAGCATTTAGACTGTTGTCATGAAAAAGCAGGAAAGCCTAACCATCACACCTCTGTTCAGCCAAAATGTTTCAAGCATTCATTCTTTGCTGGTGGAAGTATCAACTTCTCCCTGATGTTAAAAGGCAGCTTTAATTTTGGCAAATCAAATGACCACCAAATATGAGGCCTAATGCAGCATCGTGCAGTAAACATTTCAACATTTGCCTTTTTGCATCTTCTTCATCTCTTTCATTTTCAAAATACTTCATATTTTTTTCCTTGTGTTGTGTCTCTAAATCCCAAAGTAACTTAGACGGTGTCATAACGTGATTGAGAGGTGCTGTAGAGCTGAAAAACAGAAAAGAGGAAGATGGAGAGGAAGGTCATGGATCTATGCCTTTATGTTACAAAGGGAAAGAGAAAGGAGGAAAGAGATGGGCAAGAAATGTATTAACTTTACGTAGAGGACACAGGAAGTGAAAAAATAATTTGAGATAGACTGCAGAACTCACCGTGTGCTTGTAAAGGAGCAGGGTGGTATACAATTGAAAGTGATTGGAGGAAACGGGATTGTGAGATGCAGGTAGTAAGGTATGAAGACACTACGCCTGAAATAGATTTGTTGCTAACCTACACTCACTGAGCAGTTTATTAGGAACGCGTGGTAGGGTCAGACCAGGCTATGTTTTTCCAGTCTTCAACTGTCCAGGTTTGGTGAGTCTGTGTCCACTGCAGCCTCAGATTTCTGCTCTTGGCTGACAGGAGTGGAACCTGATGTGGTCTTTTGCTGCCCAAACTGCTAAAGGTTGGACGTGTTGTGCTTTCTGAGAAGTTGTTGTGCTCACCTCAGTTGTAAAGAGTGGTTCTCTGAGTTACCGTAGACTTTCTGTCAACTGAAACATGTCTGACTGTTCTCCTGCGCCCTCTGCTTATGATCATATTTTCTCCCCATTCTGATGTTTCATGTTAACCTGAAGCTCCTGAAAATCTGCCTGATTTTATGCACCGCACCACTGCCACATGATTGGCTGATTGGATAATTACATGAATGAGCAGGTTTACAGATGTTCCTAGATTCAAAGATGGGGCTAAGCTGAACCAGGTGCAGGTCTTACTTAGGACTCGACACACCTACACATATGCATCACCCAGTCGAAGACACATGGATGCAATCTTCAACTAAATGAGTTACACACTCCTACATCTACATTTGCTATTCTACATCTTGTTTTCTTTCATATCTCAGAGGACATATCAAGCAGCTCATTGTTTTCATTACAGGCCTTTCAGGGACTAGTTATGTTTATAACAACCAATATAGTCTGCAGATGTGATGTATAATTCTGCTGCATGGCTCTTGTCCAAAACTGTGATATTGGCCTGCTGTTTCCCTCCACAGCTTTCCAGTTATTGAACTCTGTTGCACCCTGTTCAGACTTTTTGGTGATTTTTTGACTTTAAATAAACTTCTAAATCCTTTAGTCTTTCAAAACACTCAGAGTTTGTTTGTACATCCAAGGCATAACGGGGTGGTGTAATGTTAAAAGAGGTGATCAATTGTTAGGATAGCTAACATTCATCCTGCTGAAGTGTCCTTGAGCAACACACTGAACCAGTACATGGCTGACAGTAGAGTTCTGTTGTAGGATGGTGGTATCGGTTTCTAAAAGTGTGTTGCTAACATACATAGATATACATCTCCTAATGCATCTAGAAGTGGCATGAGCAGTAGACTGCGATGATTCAATGCTGTTTTTATTTTCTTTAAGGAGAACATTGCCCTGCAGTTCCTGAGGTGCTGATCTGTATGCTGTGGTCTTCGCCTGAAATCTCATCTCCCTAGAAAGAGTTAAGCTAAACACAATCTTCTAATGGGAATAATACAGACTCCCACTATAACTGTCTCGCCGCATAAGCTGTTATCATGCAGATTGTTTGAATACACGCACTTCTGTGTTCCTTTTCCTTGTGCTAATTCTATTTAATCAGTCCCTACAAATGATAATTATAAATCAATAATCAAATGTAAGTAATGCACTCTGAATGTCCCAGTGAATGTTGTGAGTCACAAATGAATTGTGAAATATCAGCTCAAAATGCAAAAAGTGGGTAATGAACCGACTTTGCAAGCTCAGCAGCAAGCGTTTAAATGCAATCAGTTGTTTGTGTGAGTGTGTGTGTAAACGTGTGTGTGCGTGCATAAACATATTTTTGACACATGCATGCCAGTGCATGTTTGTATGCGCTTCTGTTGTGCGTTTGTGTGTGTGAATGTATGCGATTGCCTCACGTGGTAGTAGCTAATTGCCCTGTTTTCACAGTAACAGGATAATTTACAGACATGGCCATGATTGTTCAATTGGTGGCAATTAAAAATGATAACTCTAGTGAACCACTGACAACATACATTAATGTCAACACGAGAGACGCTAATTGACAGTGAAACCCTTGCGATATAACCTATAACCTATGCTATATCAGTGAAGGCATGTTGTGTTGCATTACAAAGAAACTAATTTTAAATCTGACAATTTTGACTGACACTGATCACTGTAATTAGTTCTTAGGGCAGTGGAAGTCAGGTAGGCATCTGTTGCCATCTGTTATTATTAAAAGCCCCACATTGTCATTTATGGGAATTACCCTGAACTGAACGTTGTCCGTATATCTGACCTCACGCCACTGACAAATTAAAGGATATTTCGCAGTATTTACACAACATCATACAGTAGTGACTTTGTAATTATTGTTTAGGATAAATAGATAAAATAAATGAGATCTAAATGAGAGCTTACTGAGCTTGCTCATCGCTGTTGTTACAAATGCTAGTACTGATTATATTTTCAAACATAGCCTTTATACTAAGGGGAAGTAACAAACAATATTATGTCTAGTTAATCTGAATACTTGACAACTTTATTTTGAATAAATGTATTAATCACTCTTCTTCTTACTTGCAAAATATACAACTAAAGTGTTCCCAGTGTCAGTGATCCCTCATATCATATTTTGTGAAGGCGTATCCAGGCAAGTGGTCCATACTCCTCCCATGCAACTGTGTCTGGCTGTCCTGTTCTTTTTCAGAATATTTTAACATGCAGGAGACTTGGTGCAGCAGCAACCCTCCAATTAAAGGATTTTTTAGCTATGTGCTGGTAAGGTTTGTAAATACAATTTTTAAAAAAGCTGAATATAATGCAAATGCTGTGAATATGTTACTTTTTGAAGGAGAATGTGAAAACATTTGAGAAAAATCAACAACAGACAATGGGTCTTACCTCTTACCAGCAAAAATATTCTTTTAAAAAAAAATAAAATCCTTCAACACAGTGGGAAATCAGTGCATCTGGTATCTGATACACACGTTTCTGTGCCTTGCTGCTTGTTAAATTTCTGAAGTACACACACCAGAGACACTTGCAAATTGGATTTGTATTTGTGTTGTCAGAGGGGTGGTGGGACAACTTGTGGTTGGGTGTCTATAGTCTTGTAAAAGGGAACTGCAGGAGAAATGTGGCTGTTTTCTAAATCTGTTATAGAGAGACTGGATGGTAAGGTACGGCAGGAGGGCAAGGAATAAAGGAAGGAGGAAGAATAGTGAGAAAGGGAGCGACAAGCTTGGATAGTGTGAACTTTTCACTTCAGTGCTGCAGTGTGCACAGACATGAATGTGCAGACAGAAAATGAAGCATGAATACCCACGAATGAACACAACAATAAAGGTGAACAGTGGTGGGTTGGGGCTAGTTTGAACTTCCCGAAGGAATAGCTCCACACACACACACACACACACACACACACACACACACACACACACACACACACACACACACATACATCTACCTCTGCATCAACTCTACTGCTATGACCTGTTGGCAGCTCTGATGGCCAATTTCCAATGTAAATTAGCCGTCTCTACGCTGAACATGTCTGAAATGCCATTACTCATGCAGATATTGTGAAATCAGCCATTAGTGGCAGAAACCTCATGAAAGGTTGTTAGGGTCTGGACTGGAATACTAATTATGGAAGAGCTTCACTGCTGAGGCAAGGGGCAGGGACTTCAGCAGCCACTGGTGACCAACTAGCAATTATAATAAACATCTTAAATCCATTCACTGCACTATACTCAGTGTGTATGTGTGTGTGCGTCTGTGTGTGTGTGCGCACCTTTTCTGAGCTTTCTGTAAAGTGAGGATACACCCACAGCTTAAGTATGTGTGCACTTTCAAATCTGTCTCTGCAGTAAAGAAAATATTCTAAGCCAATTGTTTGGTTTGATACATTATGAAAGTAACAGAAAATAGAAAACATACAGCAAAAGCAGACAAGAGTCGGCCAGCTAACAGCTGTGTCATTTTGCTTCTCAGTCTGAGTGTAAGAAATCTGGGACACACATAGAGGCTGCATTGTCTGATACTTCTGTTATAACTGAGCACTGGGGGAGATTGTACAATAGTAACATATTCCTGGTGACTCAGTATGAATTATTAATTTGACACCAAACATTGCATGGAAAGTAATTGCACTATATTGAACTATAAAAAGGTTTTTCTCATACTTTATTGTCCATCAAATGGGATGCACCCTAACCCTACTGACTCCTCAAAATATTTGATTTGGTGAATTTCAGAGCTCAGTATTGGCCGCAGCAGATTCCACCAGCAGTTGAAATCCATTATCTAAGCGGAAATACAAATATAACAAGGTAAAAATATGTACTTTACACTGTTATGTTGTCTTATAATTCATATCAGTAGATTGTTATCACTGATGCATTGAGTGCACTTAAACGCATATACAGCACTTTTGGAGCTGATCCACTGAACATCTGATTACTCTAATGGTGACATAGGTGATAAGGGCTCATCGGTGTGTGTGAGCACTTAATAGTGCGAGTTCAGACCTGGGATTGTAGGATGTAATAGGCTGGCTAGCTGCTGCAGAGAGAGTGTGGCGTGAGTGTATGTGTGTGTGCACGTTTGGAGCGCTATGCTAAATATGTCCACTCATCTCTAGTGTCACCAGGAGCCCGGGGCTCACACCATGACGTTAATAGTTTGACAGGCCCCACTGCTCGTCTCGCATTCCCTACCTCCATCTGCTCCTCTTTTTCTACTTCCCTCTGGCTCTTCCACTCTTTCTTTCTTTCTATCACTTTGTGTTCCTGACTCTTTCTCTTCATCTCTATGTGCCTTTGGACAAATATGGGCCACGGCCATGATGCAACCTGCGTGGAAAAAAGTATTAAGACGAACTAGAGACCATCTTGTCCGTGATTCCAGCAGGGGTTTATATGTCTGTTTAGGGTTAGGGTAAGGGTTTTTGTCAACTCAATAGCATCACAACCATGCAAGATGCTGCCATGAAATTTTACAGATGTGTAGCTGAGCACATAAAAGGTAATGTACTTTGCCCAGGCTTTTGCCAGTACTCTCCATTTAGTGCCTTACTATCCATGCAGACCAATACCTTTAATTGTTGAGACACTGCAGGTGTAATAAGGCAGAAACAACTAACATCCCTCCTTCTCCTCGGGGAGGGGGGGTAGGGGATGGGGGTTGGGTCGTGCCATGTGAAGTATATCTGTCCAGTGTGTCTATAGTGGCTTTACCCACTCCTTACCCTATCATATCTCTAAGGGGGAGCCCAGCCACTCTATGGGGGGTCCTTTTCTCCACTTGTATCCACAGTGTTTTTCTCTCAGTCACTAACCGATGCTCGTGATCATAGGTGAGGGTTGAAACGTAGATTGACTGGTAAATAACGCGTTTCACTCTTCAGCTGAACTGCTCACACAAAACATACACCATGTGAAGACGGGTTACAAGTAAACATGGCTTTATCTTTAATGTTAACCAGAAAAAAGGTCGGGAACCTCTGTTCTCGAGCTCTGCCTATGTCTCTAATTTCAGCCCCAGCCCAACTCAGTGTGTTATACTGATACTAGTTATATGACTACTGTCATGTCAGTAGTTTAGAATGAAGAACTATGTGCTGGTGTCCACACAGTGTGCTTTATGTATCTGTGTTCTGTTCGTTTCCAGGTAGAACTAAACCGGTCCCCGGGTCATCCTCCAGCAGTCCTGATGCATCTAAACAAAATTAGTTTTGTCGTTCTGACAGCTTTACTTTCCTGTTGTGTCACAAACAAAAATTGACTTTAGTGTTGCTAGGCTCTATGTTTCAGGTGTCTGATGGATATATATTATATTGTATATGGAATATCATTTTTTCCGTCCTAGTCTAATCCAATAAATCTTCTCTGTCTGGGTTGTGAGAACCAAGACTAAGGAGTATTTCCATAGACATTATGTCTCAAACTGTTGTGTTATTTCACTATAATGCATTAGTTGGAGAATTTGTTAAAGGACATTTAGAAATATTTGAGATATAAACATTGAACTAAGATGAATACTCTAAGACTCACTGAGAAACAACACCTCCGGCTACAGCTGTGTTCAGCTGTGGAAAGAAACAAAAGTCCAAAAATACTGGACTAAAGTACAATTTTACTTGAAGACTTCAAATGTATCCTACTTTATACTTCATTATCTGTCAGAGGTAAATATGGTACTTTTTACTCAGCTACACTTATCTACATTTTAAATGCAGAACATACTGCTACTTCTGCTAATAATAATGTTACACTTTGAAAGAGACTATTCTGTTCAAGAGCTATTTTTGCTGATAATACTTTTGTTCTTTAACTTAAAAAAATCTCCTAGGTCTGGTATTGCTGCTTTTACTTCATGAAACCTTTTGAGTACTTCTTCCACCACGGTTCAGTTTGCCATTTAAAACAAAAGCATTGGTATATGGAGGTGAATATGAAGCAAGCCAAACAAAGGTGACACGAGAAAAATCATTCTCTGGATCTTATTTGTGGATTAAAGTGTTCACTGTATTGGGAGGTCTGGATAAATGCTAAAACTGGCTCAGGCACTCAAACGTTTTGCATCATGCCCAGCTATGGATCGCTCCTGGTGGAGGTATGACTGTGTCACCATTTTGCATGGGCTGAATGAACACCAGGCTTGAGCCGTCACTCAACCCCAAATGGGGCCATATCTCTGCTTCTTATTTGGTCCACAACTCTGCCAATGAAAATTTGCCGCTTGCCAGGATCCTCACTGGCTTTGGTGATTTATCCTGCAAAGAGGTGTGTTTCCTGAGAAACTCTGATTCCTCTCGATGAGCTATGATCACACACATCAGAGAAGTGAGCTGAGCGACAAGTCAAGAGAAAGTCTGTTCCCTGGAATTGAACAATGATCAAGAGGTCTACAAACACTGTCACATTCACACTGTGAGCTGGATGATGAGTTATAATGATGAGTGAGGGTGTGACGGATTGAGCCTTCATTCCAGGTTTGTCCACGCTGTGAATAATATCTCTGGAAGCTGTCCAAGCTCCTGTTTTCTTGTTTTTCCCTTTACCTCCTTCTCTCCTGATACTTTCTACTATGTTTTTTAATATATGTCTGTCCCAGTCCCATGTTTTAATACTGCACCTACATATTTTTGAGTCAAAGAAAGAGACACGTACCGGAATAAATGATAATGTAAAGAAAGGTAATCGAGAGGCGATTGGAAAAAAAAAAAAACTAAATAAAGGGACTAAAGCATTGTTGGGGTAGGGTTAAGTAAACTGTTAAACACTTTAGCAGTTGCACCTAAATGTAAAATCCAAGAAACATCAGTGGACATATGGAGAATAAATTAAGAAAGAATTAAGAAAATTAAGAAAAACTTCTTTTCTGATTGGGACATTCCAAAAATGTCAGATAAAAATAGGTCACTATTTACAAGTGATCAAGATCTATTTTTCTAATTAAATACAAACTGTAATTAACTTTTTACACAACTGCAGTGAATAATAATAAAAGAACTTTCAGGGGATTATTTGGTAACAACTGAACTGAAGCTGGACTGAAGTAGTAAAGGGAAAGCTAAAGGAATTTGGATCTTAGACTATTACTTCATGAACGAAATTTGCTCCTCACAAAGAAAAGGGAGCTGGAGCCAACAGTTTTCATCACTCCATCTGTTGTCACTCCGGCTGATGACACCACAGTTGTTAGACAAGGGCATCTCAGGCTGTTTGTCATTCTTCCAGTTGCTGTAGGTCACTGTGCTGTCTCTCCAAATCCAGAACCCGAAGACACGACTCTGCCTCAGTCCAATCCAGTAATAATCATCAGTAACATTAGTGTATCTAAAAAATTGTTCGACAGCCCTCTGATCTTCATCATCCTGAATCTGCAGCAGGCTTGTGTGGTTGGCCTCGCAGTAGTCAAAGGCCTGTTCCCAAGTTAAATTTTTTTTAATGGCTATGATTCTCACAAAGCCTGAAAAGCAGGTAAAAGACAGAAGTGAGATTTTAGGATGAAAATATCAGTTCAGCCACATCTTTCTGTCTACATTATATTGGACATTTGATGTGTTAATCTATTCCTTTGTCGTGTGGAGCTTCCCAGAGGTTAATATTTATTTAATTTGTTTCTGTTCTATTTTCTAATATGTCTCTAGGGTCCAGTTTTCAGGCATAATACTCACATCTGTTCTCATAGGTTGGTGGTGAAAGTAAGTCTTGGTGTCTTTTCCATGTGATCGGATGGTAATTTGCTGCCTGGGATAGGCCCCAGCCCAGCTCCAGAGTTTGGATAGCACACAGGAATTAATTTACGGAACACAGCACAGACTGACCCACAGTCTTGCCTTTATACCTAGAATCTGTTATTGCTACTCTTTACATTGTGTACACTTCTGCTAAGTTCTGCTAAAATTCTACAATTATTCCACCTGCTTTTATTATTTAACTTTTTTTTTCTTTTTTTCCTTTCTTATTTTGGAAGTGCCGCAGTGTTTCTTGTGTTGTCAGTTGCTCTCAATATTAAACACTTAAGGCTGTATTGCATGCATACATGTTCGCAAATATTACATGTGTATGAGAACTCCATTTTATCTTAATGAAAATACATTTTTGTTTTACTCGTTTACTGCTTACCTTTGGAGCAGAGTGTTTTTTCGGGGCTCTCACATTCCCGTTGCCTCAATGAAGCAGGAATTCCTAGAACCACACAATGTTCTGAATTGATACTTTTCCAATTTCTATATGTTGAGCAGCTTTTGTCCGTCCACTTCCATTCATCATGCTGGAGTCCAATCCAAAAGCTTTTGTCCCTTCCTCTGTCAATCACTTCTTGGTTTTGTGTTTCATTTCTGATGCTGACTAAGTCAGTAAAGTGTTTTCTGCAGTACTGCTGTGCCTGACACCAATTCTTTGTCTCCTTTTCAATCAGGGTGTAATCATTATCTGTGAAAACAAAAAAGTTTTTTTTATTTTGTTTGGGATATTTAACAATAGAGACTAATAAATTAAACGTGTAGCTGTACACACAATACAAACAAACAACAACTCAGGGACTTCATTTTGATATGTTTTATTTTATTAATGTAAGTCTTCATTTTCAGCTAAAACTGTGCAGCACTGACACAGAATCAAATGCTGCATGCTGGCACTTACCCTTGTAGCACATGAAAGGTTTTTTGTCTGAACAGTTAAAACCTTTCCATGTGTTGTTTTCAACAGCTTCACATATTTGCTCCCCATTTGTTACAGTCACACGTGAGATGTTGAATGTTATAGGGACACCGTCCGACCAAGTGGTAACATTCTGTCCACTCTTCTGCAGACCAAGCCATGTGTAGTCTGGATCTAGCTCACTGATCAAAAATTCATTGATAAAGTTGGCGTCCTCTTCATCGTACACAGTTGCAAGTGACTTATCTTTTCCATTACATTTCTTTAAGGATGTCTGAAAATCTGAATTATTTGTATCAGGAACATGGAGAAATCGAAGACGATTTGATGCTACTGGAAAGCGAAGAAATCCTGTAAAAATGGCAGACAAAACAATATTTTATTCTTCACTTACTTACAGCTTATAGAAAAAACACAACACACAAAAAACAACACACCCCCTGAGTATCACGTGTAGACCAAGACCACAAAGGAGACCCTTACCTGAACACAGCATGAACAACACAAGGATCATCTTCACAGTTGCAGTATGGTTCATAGGGTGAAAAGACTAAAAGGAAAAGCACAGAGATACCAAATAAAAGTAACTGATCCTTCAGTTAACAAAGGTAGTGAGAGCAAAAAACCTCAAGATGTAGTTTAAGAAAGAAAAAGAGCTTAATCCCTTATTCTTACCTGTACCCTACAATCCAGCAACGTAATGTAGGTAATCCTAATTACTGTAATGGATTACATAAATTTGATTTTAAAAAGTATCTTACCTCTTTAGGTCAGGGGCAGAGTTTTCTCCCTTTGGTTAATTTGTTTTGGTGTTAAGACGTGTTAGGCTTTATATGTCCTGTGTCAGGGTGATGTAAGCTAACTAAAGGCACCAGGTTTTTTCTATGTGTACATAGTAAAAACAGACATGGCAAGAGATTGATAATTAACTAAAGGTAGGCAAGTACAGTGTAGCTGGATTACAGTCACACTGTACTAGAGTAAAAGTCATCTTTTATGTCTTACCAACTGAGGAGAAAATATTTCACTTTATTTCATTTTCTTCTTTTAGATTGAAGTTTTCATCCTAAACAATAAAACACCAACATCAAATATATAACACCAGCACACACATTTAAGACAGACACTCAGGGTAGGCCTTAGAACATTGTTTAGAACAATACATAAAGCACAAGTCAGTGTACACAAGCATGAACAAAAGGTTTAGGTATCCAATTATTCAATTATTACACACAAAAGGTACATCTGTTAACTTGCTCCATGTTCCTTTTTTTTCCAGTAACCCACACTGTATTTCCTGGAAAGCCTATTTGCATAAATGACATGTCGCTAATGTCATTAGAAAATTGCAAACAACAGTACTTCTAGATTACTGATGAGCAGAAAACTTTGGGAAAGCAAGAGCAGACAAGGGCTTGGCAAAGTAGACTTCCTCCGGGCTAGTCTTTCAACATAGTGCTTATGTAAGAGAGATCTCAGTTTCATATACAGTAAAGTGAGAGGCCAAACTATTGCTTTTCTCCCAGTGTTTGCAGTAGTGCTGTTACGTGAGCATAGATACTTCATTTGTTTAGTTTGTTTAATATTCAAATAAATTAAACAAAATGTTTGGAGTGGAGCCACCAGACCCATAATGTCTATGAATAGCCCTGTGTGTTAGGAGATAATATGTAAATTCAACAAAAATTTGTTTTCGGTTAATGTTTACCTTTAGATTTGCTGAGGGATTTTAAAGGTCACGGTGATGTTATGTCTCTATTTGAGATCAGTGAATTCATTTTTAGATGTAATTTCATGTCCTATCTTAAACCCAAAACTTCATTATGCCCAAATTTTCTGTGTATATAAAAACTTCTGGTCTTGATTCAGCTTATATTGTGTTTTATGCGTAATACACCACTGGTCAAAAGTTTCAGAAGTTTTTGATGAAATGTAAGTAGTTCAGGTCCAGTGAATAAAGTTAAGTAGTACAACTGTAAGCAGTAAACTGCCCAAGAAAAAAAAAATAGCCTTGGCAAATGTAAAACATGACCAAACTTTGAAATATATATCGTGTTCATCAGCCAACATTCATCTCTACACAGCCACATGCATAAGCAAGGATCAGGAATAGAGTTTGACTTGTTTACTTGCACACAGCCTCAAATTTGAATTTCAACAGGATCACGGTATACTTGCAAATATGCCTAGCTCTCTCAAGTATATAGCAAACAATGACACTGTAGATATTTGGGCTTCTCACAAAAAGCAACTAATGGTTATAGAGAAGAACAGAATGTCATTAAAATGTATAAGGACGCACACTCCAGTCCTCAGTATCAAAGAGTAAACAGCAAATACACTTTTGCACATTCAAAATAGTTCAGGAACCGGCAGAAGGGAAGAAGTGACAAATATAACAATGTTTCAACAACAAGCATTTGTTAACGCTAAGTGTTAGAAGTATGGATAAACATATCTTTAAATTAGCAAAATAATTATACAAAACACTTGATTTTTTTTTTAGATTAAAAGACGCATGACTGTGAATTTTTAAACAGCTTCTTTTCAAGTACAAATAAATAGCTCATCATCTATGACCATATTCCTGTCATGTTTTTTGTGTATAAAACCTCTCCTCTGTGCTCTGTAAAGCACAGATACAGTCTGCAACACTTCCCCTCTGTGTATGCTTGTAGACTTTAAGCCATCAGCTCTCTACACCAGGCAAATGAAGCCAGATGTATTCCCCCATATTGTAGCTGAAACACTACTGTGTGTGACTGACAGCACCTAGTGTCATGATGGAAAGGGCACGTTACCTGAAGTCACATCAGTGCAATATAAGTTCTGTGATCTGCAATAAATCATCTTCAAAAGTCAGCTCTCCTCAATGATTCAAGCCTCATCCATTCACATTTAATTTACTGGCACTCACTGTGCCATCCTGGTCTCATTTTATGGTGCTTTTAACCTTGAACAGGCTTGTATGTAGATAGTTGTGTAAGTGCAAATGCAAAAGGGCACAAAGAATTTAGTGAAAGTTTTGGACCTAAAGTATCAGATATGTCACCAACCAGATGCAGTGGAGATGAAAGGAAACATGTGTGGTGCTCAGCAAGACACAACAAGAAACTGAAACCAAACAAGAAGCCAGTGGAATTACTTTTTAATTATAGAAATAGTCCCAAAGTTTCAGGGGTGAATATCTCAAATCCTCAAAACATAAAACCTGAACTATCTGCATGAAACACCAGTTGCGATCTTAGTGATCCTGAGCAGTTCAGCAGGGTAAAAGCATGTCACTTTAGTCGAGGTCTGAATCAGGTCCATTGTGAGTATTGATGTGTGTGTGTGTGTGTGTGTGTGTGTGTGTGTGTGTGTGTGTGTGTGTGTGTGTGTGTGTGTGTGTGTGT
>JBBMJY010000015.1:8427284-8448844 GCA_037833715.1 Toxotes lorentzi | reverse complement strand
TTTGAATAAACTCTTGTGAACTGATCACCTGTCTGCTTTTGGGTCCTGGCCTGTTTAAATGAACTCAGCATTACAAGGTGCCCCTTTTACTTAAGATCTTGGCTCATAATCTCCCATAAATGTTTTAGTATCAAAAGTAATTTATGTGATCATTATCTGTACTGTATGAACAGAAAGTGCTAGAAGTCAAAGCAGGATGACATTCTGTAATGCAGATTACCAGAATGTACACTGATAAGATAAAAACACAGAGGTGCGGGTAGTTTTAAGTCAGTTATTAAGTTCAGGTTCATCTTAAAATCATATTTCATTGGTTTTCAGGAGATTTGTTGTGCAGCTCAGGATGAAGCGTGACTGATTGCACAGGTGTCATGGTCTGATATTGAAGCCTGGCACTTTGCTCGACTTGATACTAGATGGACTAGCAGACTTAAGTCAGGGACTGTCTTAAAAGTATATTCAAAATGGCCTTGAGAGTTTTTCCTGATTTTTGTTAGTAACCTTTAGCAGCTGAATTTGAACATATGTGTAAATGACAGCAGAAAGCAGTTAAATGTTGTAGGCCTTGGCCACTTCCATTATAAATCCATTCATCCGTTTTCTGAAATATATTTTTATGTTTCAGTTGCATCACTAGCATGTGTAAAATACAAATGCTGTGATTACACGTGTTGCTTTCAACACACCGCATTTAAACTGAAGTAAACAGTTTTGGTGCAAATAAAAATGTGTGAACACATTATTTCTTCCATTATTTCTGTTGCACTGTACAGTGGGTAATTTTTGTATGTTTCTTATTTCCAGGTTGTATTTCTCTGGAGTCCACTGACTCATACCGTAGTAAAAAGGGTAACAATAGCCTAGAGCTCAAAAGTAAGCTTTTACACAGAGGGTTGTTGGTTTGAGTCTCTGAAGTGACTTTGCTACTTGAACAAAGTAAATTAGCTCTCCCTTTCACTCAGTAGTTATTAGCCTCACTCACAAGTAAGACACCCAGTTCCTTACTTCAGTGCAGGTATTGAGTGTTTAACAGTGAAATTGGTACAGTAAATGCTGTTAAAGGGGTAAAACACAGCGCTGATTTGCTAAAACAAGGGCGAATGCATCTGTCCCTGGATGATAATTGCGCGTCTAAGACTGAAATGCCGAAACCCAGTGATGCCGTAGGAAAGTCTGGCTGCTGCCATTTTAGACTCAGCGTCCTGAGACGGCGTATGGATCAGCAGGCAAGTGCTTGCACTCTGAGGAGAGGAGCTCTCCGTGGTGCTGCTGCTGCACACGCTGCTGCTCTTTGTAAAATCACTCAGTGCTCTGGAGTCAGTTGAGAGTTACTGCTCCACAGCCCTCTTGCAGTTTTGGCTGGAAGCTTTCCCTGGCATTGACAGCCTCGGTGCTCCCTGCTAACATTCAACGCACACACCAATGCACTTGCGGCGTGGACAGAAACTTATTATTTTACCTTAAACACTCATATAAAACCTGTTTTTGAACTCACCTGAGGCTAGAAATAGCCCAGGAGGAGATTATCACAGCTGGTTTAAGAATTTGTGTATGAGATTTGGGAATTTATTTTTTTTTTAAAGCATCAAGTTTGCTCCCTTTTTACTGGACTCAGTCCATAGCATCTTCTAGTCTGTTGCCTGTGAAAACCAGAATCATGTTTCATTTATTGATCCCCAGTCAGGATGTTAAGAATTGATTCAGCCAGAACAGTGGATTAGACAGAAGGCATTTACATCTCAGTGTGTTTACAGCTTCCAGTGTTACATAGTGGACAGAGCGTCTGAAAACATAGTTAATGTTTAAGGTTAATGGGAAGCAGAGGCCTACACACACCCTGAACGACATACCGCAAAAGCCTTTCAAAGGAGTTCATTTCCACTAGATAAACATATTTTTGTGCATTGGATTCACTGGGAATGAACAGCTTAAGGCAACATTACCCACTGTGTATTGAGTCCATATGTTATCAACATAAGTTTTGTCAGTCTATCATTTAGAGCTTTGCCAGTATGGAGTAAAGCACCACTTTTTTGATTGGCAGGAGGTCAGACTGGTTTTCTAATGAATTCAACACAGAGGAGGCCTGACAGTGTTTGAGATCTGAAGGTCTGTTGAATAATCAGTGAAGATCTCCTCCTAAATTCTGTCCGCAGTGCTCCCTCTCACCTCCTCCCTCTTCAGCTCCTTTTCCTTTCATTTTCTCATGTTTTCTCTCCAGCTGCGTAGTTAGAGGAATATTTTGATCTCTCTCTCTTTCTCTCTCTCTCTCTCTCTCTCTCTCTCTCTCTCTCTCTCTTTCTCACATTATATCTCAGTGTAACTCAGTCACACACATACATAGCCTCAGGCAAAACACATGCAGTTGTCTGTTGTTCTAGACAATAAATAGAACGTAAACATCATTTTGTTGGATTTCCTCCAAGCTTGTGGTTTGTCTTTACATTTTCTTCCCTCATACCAGGAAGGGACCAGGAAGCGAGGTAAATTACATAAAAACAGGGCATTTAGCACTTCTTGCTTGTTAATGTTTAAATTGTGGTGTTTTAATCAGTTTTATCAAAAAAAAAAAGAATAAATCCAATAAGGCAGCAAGACACACTACTGCCTTTTTTTTCTTAGTAACTACATGGTTGTTTTGTTTTTTTTATGAAAAGAGAGAAAGATAATGGGGGTACTTGTCTCCTCATATCTCTTTCTTATGACAGTGTTAATATAAACAGGAATTCACAGAATACTTTGTTTTAGCAAGCGTTGCTATATACAGTTTCACTGAATTTATACGCTAGGGAAACACATAAAATGACTACAGGTTGCTCAGGTTCATTGTCATACAGAGCAGGAGGATGTAACAGTGTCCTACTTGCCAAGATCACTGTGACAAAAGTTAAATCAGTCTTGCACTTTAGTTTGACATTTGGAGTTTTACTGAAATAAGATGTCTGCCATTTAAAAAAAAAAAAAAAAAGTGACACCCACTCTCACAAAATGATGTGAGGCATAGAAATAAGTTCAACACGGAAACTCGGTAACCTTGTTAATTTGGCCTTGGTGAAAGAATGAGGAACAACAGGGGGAAATATTTTCAGACCAAGGTATTAATCAAAAAATAATACGCAAACTTTTTTTTACAATGTAGGCAATTCCTCTAAAGAAACAGAATGGGCTTGTAAACAAACCAAATGTTCCTTCCTGGCTCTCAGTTTCCGGCTTAACTGATTATTTTGTACCAAAATAAAAACCTATTTCTCCTCTTTTATTGGCCCAGATGCAGACTCAACTGTGAAACTGCTGCATAGACTCCACTCAGGGTTTTGAGAAAACCAAATTCAGAAAGTCACAGCAAAACTACTCCAATCTCTCTCTCTCACACACACACACACGCACACACACACACACACACACAAACTGGGTCTGCATGCTGAGGCAGAGATAACCTTCTTCGGTGTCATTAGCCACAATAAAAAAGAAAACACAGCTAATTGGTATTTTTTGGAAACTATTTCAAAACCAGAATACAAATTACTACTTTGTGATTATTTTAAGAAAACAGGGGGATGGAGATGAATACCAGCTTTTGAGCCTAGGTGGACTTTAGCATGCTATAAGACCAGGTAGATGGTTTCTTGGTATGGCACTGAGGCGTTTGACAGTTTTAAGGATAATTCAAGTGACAGTTTATAAATCATTAGTTTGTTGTGCATGGAACACAAACACAGAAAGATTAGAGTATGTTTTGAATATTTTGATTCGCATCTCTTCTGGAGACAGTGTGTTTATGTGGTGTTCTAAAGTGTCAACATCAAAGCCAAGAAACCAGCTGACAGCATATTTGTCTTTGAAGATTAGTGAATTTCATGACAGAGAGGAGCAGGAACCCACCATCTTATGTGACAGTAGCCAGCTAATGTTTCTCAAACGCATCCTCTAAAGGCTTAAAACAGGATTCATGCATTGTAAAATAAGCAGAAAAACACAGGTTTTTAATACAAACCTCTACTACGTTCAATACATCACAATAGAGATGGTGTAGCTGATGCCACACACAGAGTTTATGACTGTAGCCTGATAATTAGACGGAATTGCCATTTCATTTTCACCTCATTGTTCATTTGACATTGTGTTCATTCAGCAGTTTTTTTGTTGTTTGACCCAAATAGAGACTGACATGTTCATCCTATCTACGTCATTTTCAGTCAACCAGAAGCTGTGTGTGTTGCAGTTGCCAGGAACCTCAAAAAGACAAATATGTTGATTTAAGAGTTGTTACTTCTGTTAAGTTGTATATCTGTGTCAGTTCTATCCATGCTTATTGCCATTTGGAACGATTCTGGCTCTGGTAAAGGAATATGACGTCTTCATTCTTAATCCCGTCTACAAAACTCTAATTGTCTTTCCAACTAGGAAATCAGCCATCCATGAGCACATCAGACTTCTTTAAATAGCTGAAAGAAAACCGCAGATGTGATTACTTACTAAGACATTTGGAAATAGGCTAATATAAGTTAGCAAAGCGTTTTTAAGCTTTGTGACAACTGGGATGGTTGCTGTGTAACAAGTGCTGTAACTGTACATCAGGAGGATCATCTTTTTCAAGATAAATCTACACTTGTGAAGCTCGATCGTGTTTCCTACAAACTGTGTTTATATACAAATAATTTGCATTAGTGAAGAAGTATTGAAGGAGACATAATTCTGCCCAACAGCCAATGCAAAATGTTCATATTTAACTTAACTCCCCGTATGTTTCATTCACTGTCCTTGCTGATCTACAACTGGCTACTAAAGCATGATTTGTGTTTTTATGTTAAGGCAACTCAAAGCAAGATTTTAGTTATATGTTCAAAAGGTCAGTGCCAACCTGAAACAGGAGACCAGGACTTCAATATTCAATAAAAAATATGACATGTTTTCGGAGGTTTAAACCTAACAACACAAGGGATCCAGGATGCAAATCACATTCTTCGGTCTGATTGTCCTGTGCTTTTGATGCCTAATCATCCACCTCAACCCGCAGAATGAGGATTTTGCTCTTCCTGGATTGGGGAAAAATGTTGCCAGTGAACATAATCAAGGCAGCAATTTCCTCCAAACCCTATCTGGCAAAGCAAATTAGTACTTTAGAAATAGGGGCATTTCCATTGCCTGGGCTCACCTATAGATTGAAGACACAGGCAAAAAAGCCTAAACACTCTTACAAACAAAATCCTACACACACCAACACACTTAAACCACAGCATCTAAGGCTGTCCTCTCTATCTCCCAACACACCAGGAAATGTTTTTCTTCTCTGAGGCGGCCTAAGTGGAGTGGTCCACTGAAGCCAACCCTCTGTAATTAACTGTCACAACGCTTCAAAACTAACAAATGGACTTTGTGTCAAGGAGAGCCCATTAATTTACTGGCCTCCACTCATCGATCCAGAGCCTATTATCTCCATTACAGCAGGCTTTCATGTCTCGGCATCCTTTCCTGCTAACTCTCAATTTCTCTGTCTCACTTTGCAGAGATTCCCTGGAAAGTGCAGGAGCGCCTCATGGCCAATGCGTCTTTTCAACACGTATGGCACATGTGTGCAGACACACACCATGGATCAAGCACATAAAGGGACGTGCACTATATGGGACACACACATACTGTATGCTTCTGGACATGCGGACATACTCACTCCATCTCCCCCTTACTGCGTAAGTAAGTCACAGGGGCATGAGTCATATAATAATGCAATAAACAGTGATGCTTAGTACATATATATAGGCATGGACCGATACACTTCACATGTACGCACACAAATTATCAAATTCTCACACACACATTCCTTCGCACATTCTACACAGTTCTGTTTCCCTTCCAGTCAAACATATTTAAAAACTCATATTGCACTTCCACATTGGCATGACAACTGGAGGGGAGAAATCTTCCATATGTGACACTAATAAGTGCTGTTCTGAAGGAATGGAGAGCCATTTCTTCATGGCATAAATAACTAAATAACACACAGACTATGGGATCCATGTGATTTGTGATACAGCTCACATTTATTGCTCTTCAAAGGTAATGTATTACCAGGGTTCTGCAAAGAGAGAGAGAGGGAGAGAGACTGAGGCTGAACTTCAGTTGCATTGAGATCTGGTTGGTCTTTCCTACTGAGACCAATGCATTTTTGATGCCCTTCAATGCATTATCAGTGGTTCGGTGTGCTCTCGGGTGCAGGGACCATTTTCAGCTCATCTGAAGTCATTTCAGCTGCCAATTGCAGATTTTAAAAGGCAACACTGTATCGAGAATCCATTTTAAAGGGTTGGTTCCCCCAAATTTATCAAAAAAACATTGTTTTTTTTGTGTTTTTTTTTCACCGTGCAGATAGTTTTGGTTTTATTTGCATTATTCAGTTCTGAAATATCTACCCCTGTACCGCAGTACAATGGAGGAAAATGAATTTTTGTTTGCGGTGCTCACATCGTTTAAAAACTACATTTAAAAAATGAAACAGCAACACCGAATCTTAGGTTTTCAAACTGTGAGGCGTGCCTCCCCAGGGGTTGTGGGAGAGTTTAATAAAGAGAGATATAACGAAAAGATGATACATGAGCAGACCAGTTATCTGAAAGCAACAGAACGTTAGTTATTGTAGTTTGGCCCGCTGATCTTGCTCGCCTACCAATACAACAGCGGCTGTGAACAACTCGTAGCAACACAGACTTAGAAGCTTAGAAATCACATAAAGAAAAGATGCTCCATAAGGGCATAAGGGCATAAGGGCATAAGGGCATAAGGGCATAAGGGCATTAGACTGACTAGGCATAAGCACTGTTGCGCAGTGTTGTCTGTGTTCCTGCATACATTATACATATGTGAGTATGTGGGAATGTGTGTCTCACGGTCAGTGTGTCAGGGTCTGTGATGCAGATTACTCTGACTTTAGAGCACTGGCCCTCAGGCAAGGAAGCTACAGTGAGATTGCACATTGACATACACACATGCATATAGACACTAGGAAATATAGGTTTCACACCTGGTGTTTTGAAGAAAAAAATACTATATGGATTACCAGTATAGTGGTGCCAGTATAGCACTTGGAATAAATGTTTCAAAACAGTATTGAAATAATGAAAAACTTAAAATAGACTGCTGTTTTTTGTTTTTCTGATGTTGCAAAAAAAAAAAAAAAAACTCTAAACAACTTTCGCCACATTTAGAGAATAATTATTATTTAAGATTATTTAGTGCAGTATGTTTGTTTGCAAATAAAATGTGCCAAATATTGAAAGGGCTGAAAATGTAAATGCCAAAAAAGAGCAACTTCCTAATGACTTTTCTTTATTTGAATAGGAAAACATTTCACAGTAATTGTTTCTAGAACAAAGAAAAATGTGCACCTGTGTGCAGTGGATAAACACATTGCAACACATTCTGTCTGTGTTGGCACATACACATTGTTTTATCAGTGTGCTGATTCTTAACAGGGGCACTAGAGATATTTAAACAGACAAAAACAAGAACGAGCATTCATTTTAAAACAAAACTTTTTTTTTCCTCATTTTCACTTGTCAGTTTTTATCAGTTTTGATCAGCTTGGCTTCAGAAAGTTCTGGCCTGTTGTTCTTTATCTTTCTGACTTTGTCTGTCTGTCTGTCTGTCCCTCAGTTCAGGATGTTAAGACAGAGTTGTGAGAGGTGAAAAATCCTGACACTCTGCTCCTTTGGGATTACAACTGTAAAAACAATATTTCTTTCTGCATTGCTGTCAGGTTTGGATTTATGTTGGATGATTTGCTGCTAGGGTTGGAACAGGGATACCAGGTAATCCTCTCTGAATATGAATTCTTCTACCCAGTGCAACTCTGATTCTTAAGAGATTCTTTACAGTGGGTTTTGCACTCTGAGGAGCGCATATCTCTGCCTTCACTTCTCACCTTCTTCCTCGTCTTTCACCTTCTCCCTCTCTGTCCTGTTGCTCTATCTATGGGTTCATCAGAGGAGAGACACAGATGGAGGAGAGAAAGAATACAGTGAGAGTAAGGAAGCATAAGCGAAGACATCATTCTAATTATCTGTCAACTTTGGCCCCCCCTATGGCACTTCTTTGCCTCTTTCATTCGGATGAAGAAGTGTATGAGACTGTGCTTAATGTGTTAATGTGCTTGAATGCACACGGACCTGAGTGTCTGCAGTGTGTCCATGAATGTGTGTGTGTGTGTGTGTGTGTGTGTGTGTGTGTGTGTGTGTGTATGCTAATACCTATGTGGAGCGCTTTCAACCAGACCATCAGGGGATATATGAGGTCTGAAATGGATGACATCACAGCTGAGGGAGATTGGTCCTCTCATGCCAGGATCATACTGTAGCTACCCTTCTGCCTGCCAGACCATAATAACTACCAGGTGAATGACAGTGAATAAAGACTGTGTTCTTTATTGTTAACAGAATTTAAATCAAATTTGAAGGATATATAATTTCTGTTAATTATGAAAACTGTGTACAATGTAAACAGAGATCTGATCATCTCTGAAGACAAAGCACCACAAACTGTCCCCAAAAAACGGCGACATCCAGTTCCACTGGTTCCAGTTCCTTCCTCCCCCATGCCCAGTGTTCTTTATCTGCATCATTAGCCTTTTTTATATGGCAGTTGCTCCCATGCTCGAGAAGTAAGCAGCTACTGCAGCTGTAGCTGTGGTTTACGATCACTGCCACTTTCTTCTTGTTTTTACCCCCTGTCCGCCCAACCTTTTTCAAGATGGTTCTCCTTTACGGTTCCCCGCTGAGAGAGATTCTTCTATTCTGTCTATCTGTGCCTTCACCTCTCTCTCTGCCTTTTGTTCTCAATTTACAATGTGCCTCTCTGCTGCGCATCATCTCCCCCTCTCTGTCCACTTCTGTCTCACCCCCCCAAACCAAAAACTGCTCGTCTTTTCTCTCCTCCTCCTCTAGTGTCACACAATCAGAGACTCTCCCTCTGTCTGCCAGGCAGAGAGCCAGAATACCAATAGACCAATAGATCTGGAGCCCTCTGTTTCCCCATTATCCAGACCTTGTCTTCCTGTCTGCAGCACACACGCACACACACACTCGCACACACACTCGCACACCTACACACACACACACGCACACACACTCGCACACCTATACACGCACACACACACACTGCATGCACACTCACAGACACATATATGTTCACATGAAACATGTAGGGCAAGTAGGGTTCACAAGCAGACACACTCCTATAGTAACTGCTGCAGGGATGCACATTCACCCTTACAGCTTGTCTCCACAGGCGTACAATTACTCACCCACACTGTTTGCAGGGACACACTTAAGTAAAAAAACCACATAATACATACAGAACACATACACATAGGCTATAAAACACACAGACACTTCAGCAGGAACACAATTAAATATAGAAAACACACATACAGTGGCTTCAGAGAGTATTCTCTGCAACATTTTTTTCTTATTGTGTTGTAGATCTACTTTTAAATGGATATTATAGCTAGTTTTGCCCATCAGTCCACACTCAGGAACACACAATGACAAAGTGAAAACGTGTTTTTAGAAATTTTTGCAAATCTCTTAAAAATCAAAAACTGACCTTTACAAAAGTATTCAGACCCTTAATTCTTTACTTTGTAGAAGCCCATTTGGCAGCAGTTACAGCTTTAAGTCTTCTTGGTTTAGTCTCTGCAAGATTTGCACACCTGGATTTGGGCAGTTTATCCCATTTTCTTCTGGCTGATTCTCTGAAGCTCATCAGACTAGAGAATTTTCTTCCTTATGCTCTCAGAGTCCTTTAAATGGCGTATGGCAAACTGTAAGCAGGCTGGCTTATGCCTTTTACTTAGAGTGGCTCCATTTAGCCATTCTTCCACAAAGGCCTGATGGATGGGGTGCTGCTGAGACGGTCATCCTTCCTGCAGGTTCTCCCATCTCTGTAGAGGACTCCTAAAGCTCTGTTAAACTGACCATGGAGTTCTTGGTCTCCTCCCTGATCAAGGCGCTTGCAGCCAACTCTAGGAAGAGTCCTGGTGTTTCCAAACTTCCTCCGTTTTACAATTATTGAGGCCACTGTGCTCCTGGGAGCACTCAGAGCTTTATAAATGGTTTTATATCCTCACCCTTATCTATGATTTGCCACATTTTTATCACAGAGGTTTACAGAAAAGCTCCTTTGACTTCATGGCTTGGTTTTTGTCCTGACATGCAGGGTGAATTGTGGGATCTTACTTACACAGGTGTGTGTCTTTCTAAGCTATGTCCAATTCAGTTCTAGACATATCTCATGGATAACTAAAGCAAAGATGATACATGTTTTCTTTGTCATCATGGGTTATTGTTGGATTAATGGGCAAAGAAAAATATCTATTTAAAATTAAATATGCAACACAATGAAGAATGCAAAAAGTGAAGGGGTCTGAATACATTCTGAAGCCACTGTACATGCACATATAGATCTCTTGTGTGGCATCACACACACCCTCACAGCTGCAAACCCCTCGAATCAGTTTGCACTTTAAAGAGAGTTCCACCTGTCCGTTTGGTGTTTCCAACCCCCCAGCTTCTCTTTCACCAGTCCTTTATTCTCTTCCCTCTCTCTTTCCCTTTCTTAATCCCTCTCCTCCTCTCCTGTTGCAACCACTCCTCTCTTTCTTTATCACATCCTGTCTCACTCTCCTTGTGGAAATTATCTTTTTTTTTTGCTCTCTTTTCTTATTATAAAAGCTGCATTTTCACTTGACATTCTGGGGTTACAGCGTAGCAGAACAGACCCTACCCCTATGAATGTAGCCTTTTCCACTACCACCTTCATTTCTATTTATCATAATAAATGAAAAACCAACATGATTACCGTGAGTTCTACTAATATAAGAGAGAAAGGTTTGAGATTCTGAAGATTAAAAGAGAGGATGAGAATTTGCAGGGGAAGAAATGTTGATAAGCGGGATGTGAGAAATTTTGATTCAAATTCAGACATCAGGCTTTGTCGACTCTCTGTCAACTCCTACAAATATCCCCAATATATCAAAATGTATATGTTTGTGTATGCATAGCGATAAAAGCATGGCAAAAAGCACCTTCAGAGCCTCGTGCTAGTCACTATAAAAGGTATTTTACCAGCATGAACTTCATAGCTCCATCATCAAAACACTAAACAGCCACCTCTGGCAGTTTGCTTGCTAACTCCATTTTCTGTGTTGTGAATGATGTATTATGTATGGTATATATAATGTATGCTGTTATTGTTATGCTAGTTCTTTGTTTGCGCTTGTTTCACTGAGATGTGGACTGCATGAAAAACAATGATATATCTATCATTGTTTTCATGTGTAACTAGTTGGCTAGTGTGTGGAAATACATAGTGGTAATATGATTGTGAGACTGTGTGTGTATATGGGTGTTGGACAGGGCAGCTGACCGTTCTACACATTTTGGGAAAATCAACTTGTCAAACCATACAGACTGCAACTTCTAATCCAAAGAAAAAACAAATCTCACCTCCCTAATGGATCATATAATCTCTGCTGGATTCCATCCAATTTGTTTTCAAAAATTGCTTCTATCTTTTCCACTTAACTCTTGATTATTTCTTACTCCAGCACTTTTCCACCTGGACCATTGTAGGGCCAAAGGGATGCTGAAAAGGCACCATGGTCCTGAACTTTGCTTACTTTCAATTTTGGTGAGTTAACCATTGGATATTCTGAAAGTTTCATTCAATCAAAGTTGCTCAAGATGGAGAATGTGAGTCCAGCTGAATCAAACCAAGTAAGGACAGGTCAAATCCCAATATACGGTCAGACCGTCCTTTATCCTTTTGCTTCTGTCCTGCTCTCTGTGCTCACATATACAGTAACATAATAGAGCTGAATCTCTGTTAAAGCTGTTCTCATGTACATGTTTTTCTGTTTCTGTTGTCAGAAAACAAAAGTGTGAAATAGTGACTGAAACTGTGAACCAGCAGTTGTGTATGATGTATCTGTTCTTTCTTTTTTAGTCTCTGCTTCTCTTTGCCTCCCCTTTACCTTTTCTATATTGCCCCCCACTTGTTTCCTTCCCTATGTAATCTTACTTCCTTCCCTGTCTCCTCTGTTTTTCAATCTGTTTCTACCCTTCATCTTTTTCACATAAAAGCCCTGTATGCCTTAGGGTACTTTCACACCTGTAGCCTGGTTCATTTGGGAAGGGGAAAGAAAGATGTGTAGTTGCATGGTTGCCAAGAAGATCTTTTGGTAACCATAATTGGCGTGATTTTCAGCTGGTCTCCAGTTGTCTGATTCACACCAGCATTTGACAGGCTGCTCTTCAACTTCTGCACCCTCCCAAACAAACCGAACCAAATGTGCAAACGTGCCAGAGTTTTTTTTAACCTCACCAAACAGGTTCAGAGTGAAAGCAGCTTCACTCCCATCTCTACTGTATGTCCTTTTCCTTCTCAGTCTTGCCATCTATCCTCCTCCCTACCTGCCACATTTTTTCCATTCTCTCTCTCCTTCCTTTCTTTCAACCTTTTACTTCTCTTCCATTCTCCGTTCAAAATATCCATCTCAGCGTCTCTTAGAAATAAGCCTCTGACTTTAATATCTGTTATTTTGCTCCCTCAAAGGTTAAGTTCAGTGGCTCATCCCGTGGTTCTTCTCTTTTACTTGCTCTGTTTTAACTTTTAAAAAAAAAATCTAATCCACCTCACCACTGTCTCTCTTTTCTCTATCCCTCCCAGTGGCTGTGGGACTCTGTTAGCATTCTGTTGATGTACATCCACTAAATGTCACCTAGCTGGAGACGGAGGGAGAAAGGGAGGGATAACTGGGTGGGTTCATTTTCTTTACGTCACTGACTGTGTGTGAATATCTGCACATTCACTACTCCTCTCTGATCTATGACGAACATGCAAACACGTGTGTGAGGCAGACACGCTCACGGCCCCCTAACCCCCACCCCCACGTTATTCCAAATGTTATGTTTTGAATTGATTTCCTGCTTCATTTCTATTCTGCGCCTGTCTATTTGTAGTCACGCTGATGTTTTAATGGATTGTTTATGTTAAGTTAGCATGAAAGTATATGTGTCCAGACAGATGGTGCGGAGCTAATGGAGAGAAACTGACCTTTCAGCTAATGGAATTATGAACTGCCCTTTGATCTGCCTACTGCTGCTGTGTAGCGGTGTGTGTAATACAGCCGCTTTGTGTATGTGTCCGAGCAGATTTGCTGTCTTTTTGGGCCTACGTGGTGTTGCATTTTTTGGCCACGACTGACAAAATGCTGACTGCATGGGAGAATGTGACTGTTGAAAATGCATGACTCCAGTAGTGTGTGTGCGTTTAGAGGTGAAAGGTGTTGCTGGATCATAGGAAAGTGAAAGTGTGAAAGTGTTTAAATGGCTTGGTGGGAATGAGTCATACTAGCAGAGTCTTAGCAAACCAAAAGAAATAAAATAACAAAACAAACATAGGAGGAAAGTGAAGAGGCATTTCTCCTATTTGCACCCACTCTTTCTTTTTTTCCACCCCAAAATTTTTCACTTGTTTACAGACAAAAAAAAAAGCATTCATACAAATACATTTAACTGTGAAAAAACCCAGAATCACAAATACCCATCTGTCTCCAGGAAGTCATTCATTCAAAAATCAATCACCACAAGCCTCTGTTATCTTAAATAGAATGGGGATGCATGCGATACAGTGATAATGGAATTGTTTCTACAGTGATTTGCTAGGTTGTGTTTGGACTCTGCATAGCAGTGCATGATAATAACCCCAAGGCATCCTTGCATTGAACACTGTGAGACCATTGGACAAGTCTCCCATCCTGCATTTGTCTTGGGGTAGAATAGTTGTGTTTTTATTGCTCTCAGCCTCTCTGCTTCTTAAAACATCTCTGTGTTATTCATTATTGTTTTTCTTCCCACCACACCCTCTGTTTCATCCTTTTTCCTCTCATCAACCTATCCTCATTTCTCTGCATTGCAACAACAAAGACCAGCAACAGTCTGAATCCAAATATACCTCCTATCCCTTCATATTGTTAGCCTCCTATAGTCAGTGGTGGAAAGGAAAAGTACAGTACGGTACATTCAAATCTAGATTTCAGAGAAAAGTATTGTACATTTATCTGACAGCTTTAGTTACTAGTTATTATAAGTCTATCATTTTATCTAATAAATGATCTAATAAAATACATAGTAAGCATTTAGGTTAAACCAGTGGTCTATAGTCTTTTTGGCCTGTGATCTCCCCCTTGTCCCATTTTAGATATATATGACCAGTAAAGCCAAAGAGCCAAAAGAGGTAAAATTATCCAGTATTTCATAAAAAAGAAAAGCTCAGAGTGTGGTCCAAGAAGAGGATTACATATTTATGCAGAAGAACTTTGATTTTTCTTTGTTCTTGCACCATTACTCATTTCATGACCCCTAAACTAAACTACCTAACCATGTATCAGTACAGTCTACTAATTCCATACACAGTAATATGCCACAGTGGCCATACCACCATGTTCCTGCATTATAAATGCTTTTAAAACCTTAAGTACATTTTGCTGATAATACTGCTGTACTTCTTAAATATTTGAATGGGTGACTTTTACTTGAGAATATTTATACAGTGTTGTACTGGCACCTTTCACCACTACTTATATGTTAAACAGCCGTTATAATCACAGTAGCTGGATGAATGGAGGAATGTCCTGACATTATTTGCAAATTAATATTGTAGTCCAAGAGGTTCAAAGTGACTTTTAAAGTTCAGTTTACACTTTGTGGACATATTAAAAACTGGTTGTGTTTAACCCGCAGTGCTGTTTTATCTTCTGCCCATTAAGTCAGACGTGGAAATGGTGCAGTTAGGCTGATGCTGGTCCTTTTAGTGGTGTGAAAGGTGCAGGGAGAACCAGCACTCAGCATGTGACAGAAGTGTCAGACAGAAAGGTGGCAGAAAATATCTTTTCCCTGTTGTACATCTAAGTCTATCACAGAAAAAATGTCTCCTTTTTTTCACACCAAAGGCAGCTATAAACTCTTTCAGCTGTTGCTGAAATATGATTTCAAAGCACTTCTCCCTGATGAAGTCTTAAATTGGCTTCCACAGAATTAATTTATTATATTAATTATTTTTCCTCTAAATTTCAAACAAGTACGTCAGTTCACCATGGCTGCCATCCGTAGCGCCAACAAGGAAATCATTTACATAGAAAATGCTCTTACATCAGAGTTTTTTGAGCCACACGCTCCTGTAATTTTCGGATAATTGCATCTGATAATCTCAATTGTGGTATTATTTGACCTTGTTGTATCCTGAATGTTTGATGTAACGGCTAATGACTGAAGCATGCTTACTAATGAAAAGTCTTTGTCATTTGGTGTCATCTCCAAACAGCCATTGCTGCTATCTCTGCACCATGGAAAGAAAAAAGTGAGCATTAGTGAAAGAATAGAAGGCATTTTAAGAGAGGCATAGAGAAAAGATGGAAGTCATTTTGTTCCAGAAAAGATGCAATAAGCCATTTCACTACTGAAGAGAAGTGCTCACATACCATTGGCATGACTGTATACACTCATCACAGCTATAAGAAACCTGCGTTAGAAAAGTTTTATAAATTTGCAACTTTGATTTGGATAAAAACTTTGATTTCATAAATCAGCCTATCCTAATGTATGACTGTGGAATTTGTAATCTGTGTAAATATGTGACCAGAAAAAGCCTTGAATTAATAAAAAAAAATATCTCAGGGTCCACAGAAATGGCCTGTGGAGCAGAAATTGGAAGTTATTCTCTGATACTGCCACAAAAAAATGATAGATGTGGTTATGGAATCCAAAACTTTATCAACATTTGAAGCAGTTGGCTGAAATTAACAGTTCTTTCTAATGGAGTAAAATTTCTTTCAAGGCTTTTCACAAAAGGAGAAAGGTGAGCAACTAGAGCCGTTTCTCTCAAAGTGACCCCAACTCTTCCAAAAAAGCCAGAGTAAGAGCTGCTTCAGCAGCTGGCTGACAAACACCAGCTAAATCCACAGTCACTGTGACTGTGGGTGGTACACAAAACACAAAGAAATGAACATCACTAGTAGGAGTGGGCAAAATGAGATTAAAACCTACAACTAATCACAATCTCAACTAATTCCTGAGCTTAATTTACTGATGAGCTACAAAATGTAAAACCATAAGTAGGTATAGACTCAGCAGACACACACTAGAGGAAAACAGAGCCAATAACAAGTTGTAGCATATGTTATATTTGTTATATTATCAGCTCCTTCAAAATATAAACCTATAGAAATACCTTTCCTAATACTGTGAGTTAATCTGCAAAGAAAGTCTGTATTCTGATGGTTGAAAACACTGAAACAAAACAAATATTTGCAGAATTCTCACCTGCAAATCAGCTCGGAGAAACAGCTGCTACTGATAATCCTGAAAAGTTAACATACAGTGTTTGTATTCTGAGTGTAATATATATGTAAATTGTATGTATATATACATTTATGCATGCTTTCCGTTTCACTTAATACACTTAATACTTAATTATTTCTCATCAGATTAATCAGTGTTGTGTTCATGTATGTTCGCTCTGTTCATTATCCCTTTTCTTTTTACATTGTGTAACAGTGACTATCAGCCATTCATGTAAAGCATGCTTTTGAATTTGACAGAGGAGAATGTGCAGAAGAGAAACTGAGAGTGAAATAGAGAGCGAGAGAGACACTTTACAAGCTATCGTCTTTCTCATACTGGAATGCAAGCATGTTCGTCCTGCGTTACCATAGCAACAGCACCCCATTAGGTGGCAGGAGAGTGAACGAATGATCGGGCAGGCATGCGGACAGGAAAGAGAGAAGGGGAGATGAGAAGGGGGGACTGCAGAGTTGGTGGGAATGGAGAGATGAAAGGTAGCATCAAATGAAGAGAGAAGGTAGGGGACAGTAAACATGAAGGTGGTGCTGCTGCCGAAGGAAAGGAGAGAAGGGAGCAAGGAAGGGGTGATGAAGAAGGGGAGCAGATAAATGTGGGAAGTAGGAGGCAGGGTGCGGATGACAGAGGAGGAGAAGGAGGGTAAAGGTAGGGGGAGATGAGGATGACAAAATAGCAAGAAAAGGAGGGAGATCAGAAGGAGGAGGGAGCATGCGGGAGAAAACTGTGTGGGAGGGTTGCATGCCGTGTCTCCTGGTGGCTCATTGTTTTCAACTTTTTTCATTAACTTAAAACACAGCTGTGTTCCAGCAGTGACATCCAGAGGTTAACCGATTTAACCAGCTTCTCCTCTCTTTGCCACACCTGCTATTTTTCTAACCCCCCGACTTCCCCTCTGCTCCGCTTTACATGCATTTCTTCACTTTCCCTTCATATATTTGCCTACATGCGTATCAGTATTGAAACCATAGACTGTATATGAAAACGGACTGGGTCTGAAAAGTGAAGCCAGTGCAGAAATAACCCTGAGGGCCACTAGAGGCTGGCTCAAAAAAAAATCTCTGGCTCCTACATTCAAAAAGCATTAACTTTGAAATACTAACTTGAGTCGCATACATTGTCTAGATTCATTGGTGTTATAATTACTGTTATTTCTCTTTGTCAGTGGAGTAGGCATTGTCCACCAACAGGTATGCTGTCTGTTACCTTGTTTTAATAAGTTTTAGATCCATCATAATTATGGCATGTTTTTCAGTTGGTCGTATGAACAGATCCTCTAAGGATTCTGGTGTCCAGTTTTCTTCATAAGTCAGTGTTTATTTTCCTATTGGTTCCAGTGTTTATTTTCCTATTGGTTTCCAACGTGTGTTCACAGTATTCAAAACTCCAATTTCTTGCCTTGGACTTCATTTCTGCTAATGTTAGATAGAAGATAATAGTAACGTTTTCAAACATAAGCACTTGGTGAAGCAGTTTGAACACTCTGAGTAAAGTCCAAAGTCTGGGTAAAGGAATAAAAGCTACCTTTACAATTACAGTGAGCAGAGTGCAACAGTCTGTACGTTGGCTGTAATGCATAGTTGAAAAAGCTGTTGCAGCAGCCCATAAGTAAGTCCAGGAGCCATTATTCATCAGCATTCATCATGAGTCCATGCTTGTGAGACACTTTGTATGACTCACAGCTCAGGGGCAGAAGCTGTTGTGAAGTCTGTTCATGTTAATGGTTTCTTAGTTTACTTAAGGCATTATGGAAGGGACAAAAAGGCAACCTGACAGAGTATCTGAAGTACACAGATATGAACTGTAATAGTTAATAACTCTCAACAATATAGGACGCTAATAAATTTGTTAAGTCCGACATGAGGACATAGAGTGTCTCTGTCCTCGTGCCTCAAGACCATTGGATGGGAACGGAATAAGACATTTGAAAAAAATATAGAATAATGCCAGCCCTATTTTTTTAAATAACATTGTGTAACTGTAGCTGTAACTTAAAGTCTGGTTGCTATCAACACGTTTATATGTGATGGAATTCACTGGACGCTTGGCCACATCTCTGTCAGTGGCATTTTGTGTCCCACTTGTCTTTCCTGTCTTTTTTGCTCTTTTTCTCCTCATCCACGCTCATCCTCCCTTTCCCCCTCCTCGTCTCCTCCTGTCCATGTGTACAAATGGCACAGTGTTATTAATACACACTGCCTGGGAGGCTGTGGAATAATCAGATGACTGGGACAGGCCAGGAGAGGGGAAGGTAGCAAGATGACGAAAGAGTAACATGGAAAAGAGAGACTGGAGATGAGAAAGTGGAGATAAAAGAGGCAAATAATGGAAGTAAACGTGTGAGAGGCAAAAAGGAGGGTGACAAGACATAGACAGAGAGTGAACATAGATAATTGGAGGGAGGAGAGGACAGGATGAGCGAGGCTGATGGAGAGCGAAAAGAGTGAAAGCCGAGAGGAGTGTGGTGGAACGGAGGGGATATGACAGCGGAGTCTTTCATGACGGCTGTAGAGCAGGCATGGGTATTCAGATCACTCTGCTGCACTCTGTGCCAATTTACATGCCTCTGTGCCACCTACAGGCAGCACAGGAGGGAGGAGAAGGGGAGAGGAGTGCAGGGGAGCGGAGAGAGCAACAGGGGAGGGGAGAAGAGCTACTGCAATGGAGGTGGGAGAAGAGGAGATCAGAGGAGGCGAGGGAGGTTTGAAAGAGAGGGGAAGAGCACGAAACTAAAAGAACAAAACAAAGTGCTCTCTGCTCTCTCTGTGTTTATATACTGCTAATTTACTTTGCTTCATGTTTGTGAGCAAACGTGAAGTCAGTGCTGCCTGGATTATGTTTACTGCCAACGTTTTTTTTATTCCAGTTTTTTCAATTTGCCAAGTGTGACACCCATATACTGCACATAAGTCACACAGTACAGAGGAGGTCAGGGTGGATGGTCAGCGATACAAAGCCCATCTTATCCCTCAGCATTTCCCACAATCTTTCCTTAAACTTAAACCTAGGTGCTCTGAATTGGCACTTAGGTTGTTAATCATGCTTCACTTCCAACAAATTAAACAGCACTACTTACATGGACTCCTTACATGGACTTTGTCGCTCAATAACAACGTAACCTGACTTCCTCCCTTGTTCCTGAGCCACAAGAGGGGATTTGTCTCTTGAATGTAAACATGCTGGATGTCAGTTCAGGACACAGAAATGACATGAAACAAAATGATTGTTTCTGTAGTTCTTCTTGGGAGGACATTGTCCTAAAATAAATAATCCATCACGAATGTTGAAAATATCTAAGTTCTATGTTTCTTCATTTTTGAATAGCCGTGGTTATCCTGAGTGTGGAATACTTTATTACCTGAACCTAATAAGAAACTCTGAGAGGCTTTTAAATGGAAGCAGTACAAAACTTTTTATGCATGGTTTTGGATAGAGTTAGATAATAAAGTCTGCATCGACCAGTTTTTCCCTAACCTTTACCATGAAAATGTTAATAATGATTTAGTTTCCAGGAGTAGTGCATTGGCAGTGAACAGTCTGCAGATATTTTAGAAACGTTTCCATTTTATGTTGATTAAAAGAAGAAAAAGTAATACGAGCGGTGTTACATTTCCTTTAACACTGTTGCTAATCGAAATAACTTGTTTATGAACATCATTTTTAGGGGACAGGTTTAGGAGAGTAGAGGAGGGGGAAAAAAAGAGAAGGCATGAGAAATCTGGAGAAATAAAAAAAGACAAGCAGAACAGGCAAAATAGGCCAGCAGTTGGGAGTACTGAGAGTAAATATAATGTGGTTAATGTGAACTCTGGGCTAAAAACCTTTTCTCTGTCTCCAAGTCTAATCAAAACCAGGGTGACAGCCACACACAGTGCTGCTTCTCCTCTGATGAACCCTCCTGCCAATCACACATCTCTGTTTGAACATACTCAATATAGTCATCACAAATGAGATGCCACCAAAGCCCCCCAAAAAAAAGCAGCATCTCTCTTTTTTAGGTTCTTTTCTTATGTAATTGTCAACATCTGTGCGTAACAATGTGATTTTACACTGTGTCTCTTGAAGTGTGGCATGTGGCAGAGGAATGATGTTGAGGGTTTGATAATTAGATGGAGTGCTCTCTCATTCTCTCTATCTCTCGCTCGGTCTTCTTTGTATTTGTTCCCTCTCTCTGTCTCAATCACATAACATGACTATCTCTGTGTGGTTGCTGCCTGTGTCTCCTCTGCTGTTACCCTCTGGCTCCCTCTTCATTTTGACAAACTAGGGCATGAAAATAAGCCTCCACAGTGCCAGGAGAATGCTAAATACAGGGCCTCTTTTCTTTGGCTGTGCCTCTTTAATCAACTTCCTCTTATCTCTGCCTTGCATCCCTTGTTTCTCTCTTTTCAGAATGTAATGGAGGAGAAATCTGTACACTGCCAACGTCCTCTCCTCTCAACACTCCTCCTCCTCCATCCTTGCTTGCTTGTTCATTCGTCCACCGCTGTGTTTCTCACTCTCTCCCTCGGTCTCTGTCATTCTTCTTGCCACCTTTGCTTATTCTGTGCCGTGCTGTATCTTTTTCTGTCTCATTTCCTCATTCTTTTCTTGCTTTGTTTCTTTCGCCCCTCGCGTATCTCTCTCTCTTCTCTGAGTCTTATACCTTGTTGCCCTCCAATTTCTGCATTCCTCTCCCTTTTTACCTTTCTTTCTGTTCCATCTGAAATTGTCTTGTTGCCCTCATTAAGAATGATACAGAGTGTACATCCAGGGCAGCAAAGTTGAAGTTGAACAAGCGTGAGACAGTGAGACACTGGTGGGCATTCACATACTTAGAAGAAACACCACAACAAATTTAAATGTAACTGCTGAGTCAATGGATGAATGGTGAATACTAATATTGCTGAAGTGATCCACTTAAGATTAAGACCACACAACTACAGCGCTGGTGTAGACAGGTGGAGTCTTTAAACTTTACTAAAGACCAAAACACACTTGTTTAAAAAAAAAAAGAGAGAGATTCTAGCAATCTGTGCACACACACGCATTTAGTTGCAGCAAGGCCAACATATGTGTGTTAGAGAGAGTGAAACTAAGACACGCATAAACTCCACCAGAATCCAAAACACTGAATTACATGGTCGTCTTTTGCCTCTCTATCTTTGTCTATAT
>JBBMJY010000015.1:8401627-8427202 GCA_037833715.1 Toxotes lorentzi | reverse complement strand
ATATATACTGCATCCGTTTCTCGTATTTCTGTCCTCCTTACTTCTTTTCCTCTGTGTTATTCTCTACCTTATCCTTGTTGTATTATTTTGTTCCGTTCCATTCTTAGTTCCTTCCTGTGTTCCTGCCTTCCTGTGTTTCCACAGTGATGTTTATTATTGTCCGTTTGTGGTATTTACGTATTGGCTAATAAATCCCCACTGAATGGATGCAGGCCAGACTACTGTCGACCCCAGCGCGCCTGCTTAGCATCAATTAAGTTAGCTTTGGACCGCAGGACTATTCACTCTCTGTGTAGTACTTTGCTTTTGTGCTCCATTGTTGTTTTGTTTCTGCATATTGCCATCATATATTTCCAACCTTCATGACTCTGTGTAAGAAAAGGCTGTAGCCAATTACGCCCTGAAAGGGGTCAAACTCATGTCAAATACTAGTCCTCCCACTCATACTGAATACCCCCTCAACCCCCTCCTTTTCACTCACACTCTTATTTTTTTTATTTTTGTATTCAATACCCTTTCTTCCTGCCTGAGTACAGTCGGTATTGGCTCATTTTTAGGATCTCCTGCAGCCTGGCTGTCTGAACTGGCCATTAGAATAAAATCAGTAAAAAGAGAATAAAGCTAAGACTGATAGGATAATATTCTGCTGATGCCCTTTTTATCTCTCCCTCCCTGTCTCTCATGCTTAGATGTCTCTCTCTTACTGTCTTTCACTTCACTTTTTTACTCTGTTGTTGTTTTCTTTCTGCCTTTTGCCATGATATTTCTCCATCCTTCATGTCTGTGTGAGAAAAGGCTGTAGCCAATTACTCCCTGAAAGGGGTCAAACTCATGTCAAACCCTAGTCCCCCTACTCTCAGTCAACCCACCCCCCCAACCCTATATTGCCCTCTTTCTTTCTCCCACTGGGGTCAAACATTACACCAGCGCTATCAAAGCGGGTCAGACCAGCCGGTAACATGTCAGGTCGAGCCCTCCCTTTCTTGCATTCTCTTCCATCTTCTCTTCTCCCTTCCACTACTCCGCCACTCAGTGTCCGTCTTCTCTGTGTTATCCTTATCGTAATGGAGGGATTAACTAATGTATTAAGCTGAGCTATATTGCGGATGTCCAGGGGATGTCACTGAGTGGCTTAAACATTGGCCCTGTGAATGAATGTTTTAAAAGGGTAAAGGAGCTCTAAAATCCCAGAGACGCCCTGACAGTTGGGAGCATGGATAAGTCCAAAGGGCAGGAGACAATTAAACCTGAGGATTTGATCCCTGTAGCCGAGGTACCGAGGCAGATGGGAAAATGACAGACCGAGAAAGTCTGGGTGATAGATGTAGGTAGGCAGACTGAGAGAAAAGACTCGGCAACAGACGATTGGGAAAGCAGAAGAGGAGCCAGATTGACAGGCAGACTCAACATGTTTTTTCTACACCTGGCATCACTGCAACATGCATCTCATATCCAGAGGTGGTTTAGCTGGATTATATTTACCCACTCTCCTCTATAAACGTTGCAGCCTCACTTCTCCTACCAAACACAGATGCCACTTCATGTTACTTCCTCTTATGTAATTTACATCTTTTCAAATTGACCGTGAACATCTTGTATTATTTAAGTATGCTTTCCATAAATGTAAAAATTTACACGTCTATGCCCCTGTTAGTTTCGCCTGTGCTGGTTATCTTCCTCCAACAGCCATATATTAAACATTCGATACAACCTATCAATGAATGTTTTAAAAGGGTAAAGGATCTCTGTAGAAGCTGCAGGCATACTTGACCATTGTTGTCAAAGTAATAATAAACATGGTTAAGCTTATGAAACAGTCACAGCTAGGTTAGGTTTAAGCACTAAAACTACTTGTCTATGTTAAGGAAAACATCGTGGTTTGGGTCAAAATAAATACTTCTTTAAGGTTAAAGGATCTTTGTCGTAATGGTTACAATAATAAACATGCGGTTAGGGTTGTTGAACGGTCATAAGTAACAGTAACAGATGACAGATTAAAGCTAGAAATAGGAGAAAAAAGTTGAAGACAGACTAAATCCCCTTCCAAGTGGGGTGGGAATTTTTCAATAACAGGGTAAAAAGGTCCTTTCTTCTTTTTGTACTCATGTCTCCTGGTGCTTATTGAGGAAACAAAAGACAGGCAGACAAAGAAAATAATCCCCATGGAGCTGGGGTGATACTATGAAAGGAAAGAGAGAGAATATTTCATAACTAGCATCACAGAACAGCTTGTTTTGCATTGTGTCTTGCTTAATTAGTGATTGTATCTGAATATAATAGAGAGTCAAGAGACCTGACCTGTACCTCCATTAGCTGATGCCTCAGTGTTTGGAAATTACACAAAAGGGATGTAAAGGTTTGATCTCATTGCTCACTTAATACGTAAATGATCTTGTGAAATTTAATTTGAAAAAAGCCTTATTTTTAATATGATCTTCTATTTTCCTGTCAGTGTCTTTGAGCAATAACAATACCACAAGATATAGTAATTCAGTGAACCTAATTAGAATTTAAACAATGGGTAATGGGGCTTTGTGCATTTCTATTATGCTAAAGATGGCAGTTTCAGAAAGTCAAAATGTGTACTTAAATTTATGTTGTTTCTGTCTCAGTGAAAAAAAGTCATCATCCTATTCATAGTCAGGAAAAATTTCAAATGACTTGAATCTTGACTATGAGAATTATTCTTCTCAAATAAATCTAGGCATAATTGGAAAATCCAATGAAAGTGAATTGAATTAAATTCAAGGTAAATTTAGCATCTATAGGCAAACTTACCAAACAACATCATGTTTAATCATCTCTCAGCTGTTGTCCACTGAAACCCTCTGAACCTCTGCTGTACTGACATGAATGCATTCCTTTAACTTGAGTTTCAAATGTGGCGTTAAATTGCCCTTTTTAGTTCTGGAGTGGTATGAATGTCTTGTGGGAATTTATGTTAATATTTGATATGTTAATATTTGTTTTGCTGTCAGCGAATGAATAATGCAGAGAACTGAACTGAGGATTGGCACACACTGGTGTTTTCAGAGCTGGATTCATAATGATTGTTCTCTGAAGGCTTTTATTTCTCCCTATGTGGCCTTTGGTTTTTTTGGGGGGTTCAGTATAGCCATTAATACAGCTGTTAGCTGCATCACTAATTCATACACACACAAGCATACAAACACGTGCATGCACTCTTAAAGAAAATCCTATCTACACTTCTAAACACAGGCACACATCCCTAATATCACTGCATCATTCTCTCTCCATTCTCAATTAAACAGAAAAGAGATGTGAACACACTGGACTGGCAAGTTCGATGTGTCTACATATGAATGCTACAGCTACCTATTGTGCTGGGCAGATCAAAGCATGCAGCAAACCTTCTGAGCTTGATTGTAATTCTGTGTTAATTTCCATAATCACTATTATAATAACATGCTGCTAATTCTGTATAGTTTGGCCTTTATGCTGCAATTAAGTGTAACAATGGTGATTACCATAATCACATTTGAAAATGCAATGGCCTCAGTATTTCACATTTATGCATTCTATGCACTATTTCACCATAAATGCTTTGCAAGCTCCCTCTGATGTAAATTATACTGTGGATCTGATTTATCTGATACACAGCCTCATAGACATGTCACTCAAGTAGGTCTAACTGTGCTCAGCTGAGCTAATTATAGCTAAATAATAACAGTGATTCAACTTTTTTTTGGATTCTTCCACACCGTACAATTTACATTCACTGCCGATGCAGGAAATAGTGTGAACTACAGATGGGCTACAAATTAAAGGAAAAACCTGAATAGAAAGTGTAGAAATGTTATCAAAGCAGTTGCTTCCACACAGGTGTACTGCAGTTAACATCCCATAATGCTCTGTGGCATGTATAAAAATGCTGAGCAGGACCAGTTGATCCTGATTTTGTATCAATATGACAACAGTGACTAAAGTGACGTGCATTTAGATCCATGGGAAAGACATCAGTAAACAGGGTCACATAATTTCTTTTAAGCTTCATTAGAACAGCCCAAAAGATGAATTTTGACAGAGATGGTTTAGACAAACTTAACCACCAAGTCTTTTAGGTTGAACAAGCATTTATCCACTTAAAATATAATAAAAACAAAAAAAAAAAAAAAAAAAAAAACCAAGAATGATTACATAAATACATTATTTGGTTGATACCTCAGCTTTATACCCAGAGCATGAAGCTAGTTCACCCTGCCCGTTATGTTGTGACTGAACAGTATAGCCACATAAAAGTTTGATAGATCTTTGTCTAATGAGGATGGAATATATTTGACCTGTGAGCATGTTGATCCTCCTGCTTAGACTCAGTTGAGCACTATAAATAAACACTTATTAGCACACTTATTTTTTAATTAACAGGCTCAAAACAATAATTAGCATATGATTTTTATTGATATGGAAGTGGGCCACCAGCATCACTCATTAAGTAAATGGAATGCTGACTTGTTTGCTGTTCTCAGTCTGATTTGATATGACATGATAGACCAAGAAGAAAGAGAGAGAGAGGGAGAAGGTTAAATATGCAAATGAACAACTACCACTGCCGAATGAATAAAACTCTCCTGGAGTAAAAAGCATACTGATGTGTTTGATGTTTACAGTCTTTCAGAAACTAAAAAGTTGAAAGTATCAGTATGAAAATAAACCTTTATCATTACTCTGCTGCTGAGATTTTGCTGTATTGGCTATAAGCAAATTAAATGTCATGCCAAATAACAGATGATGTGTTAATAAAAAGTTTCAAATTCTTGTTTAAGGACAAATGGAACAGTTCAAACAATTAAAGCTGTCAGCTGTTCAGTATCTGAACCCGTGACTGAGTGTGCTTCTGCTGATCTGCTAAGGCACCTCAGCGCTTTTTTTCCAGAATTTAGTTCAATTAGGTTTTGAACAAAAAAAAGCTGACAGACTGCTGTAATTCAAGAATACCCCCCATATCTTTCTTATGGCTTAGGCAATTATAGGAGACACTGCTTCATCAGCTGAATTCTGGAGGCCTGGAAGAATGTTATCAGGGCGACTTATTCTCCCAATCCTATTGCTATATACTATTAAAAGTAGAAATTATATTGTCTCAGACCGATGACAAAGAGAAGCCTGTAAAGGCAGAAGAGTTAAATAAAGTAGTCTGAAGTGGGATGGGAATTTTGCAAATGAAATTGAAAAACCAGAAGGGGTGGCATACATTTGCCTGTCTTTTGTATATTCTAAAGAATACGAATCCTGGTCTCCTGGTGTCACAGTCGTGCACTTTGTTGCTAATGTGGTGGATTATTCTACTTCATGTTGCTGTTTGCCCCATGATATTTGTAAATGTAAACATGGAGATGAAAGACGAACAGGACTCATTTAAACACATTGTTTTGACTGTAGTCCATGATCTGTTAGAAGGCATTGTGCATGGACCTGCTTAGGGGAGCCTTAGCATGTTCATCTCCCATTATGTCCGTTGCGGCAGACAGGAATTCACTGTAGTCTCTGTTTTCTGGTGATTTTTGCAGAATGTGTGTGTGTGTGTGTGTGTGTGTGTGTGTGTGTGTGTGTGTAACTGTTTTTGACTGACAGCTCTGCACTGGTGGGGTTAGTCCACTGCTGAGAGGAGACCACTGGAGAGGAGCAGAAAGCAGCATGAAAGCAACAAATTACACGCACACACACACATTTCTACAGTTCTATACAGCACTCTCAACTGCACAAATACATACAGGGGGGAAAGTGTAAGCACACACAAGTGCACAGAGTTCCAGCCCTGTAAAATGTGTGCATCCAACATCAAATATCCATGACAGCGTGTATACCACACACACAAACAGTCACATTTTAAACACACTCAGATGTGTGAACTCAATAAAGCACCAGTAAAAGTCTGAGTTTTCTCTCTGATGCACGAAAACGTGAGACTCAAACACTCCGCTCTCACATTTTTCCCCCCTTTGTCTTACTGTTAATTTTACAAACAAATGCTGTCTCATAGTAACTGTCTCCTAGATACACACATACGCACACACTCTCTCTCAACCCTGAGGTCAAGTGTGTAATAATGATGTTCCTATGAAATGCTCAAATCAAATAGCTTCTACTCAACATTTATAAGCACTCAGCCAGCCCATTTTAATTAGTTGATATGTGCTCATGTAGTGAAAGCGCTCATCAAGCCTGTACAATACATTAATTTTTGCTCTTCACAAACTGAATACAAGTGTTTCTTTGACCCTTTTAGCCTTTACCATTTGTTGCTTATCATTCAGACTGATTGTGATATGAGGATGTTTGTTTAAGGAAAAACTATCTTAGATTAATGTGAATAATTTAAATTACTTGAAAATAAAAAGTCCAAATAAAATACATTAATTATGGTATCTGTTTACAGTCTGTACAATTCTACTTGGTATTTCTTCTGAAGTCACTAATTAGTGATGTCAAGGATACATTTTTTGTGTGATTTCTGATTTCTGTGTCAATAAAGTTATCTTGACATGGAGTGAAATATACTTAAATTCTTAAATTAACAGTTCATTTATTATTCACTTATTGTTCTCTTTTTGTGTGAGAGTGAAATGAGAAGATCAATACCACTATTGTGTGTTGGGTGTTGGGTGTCAGTCAACCAGCGATAGGTGGATTTTATAGCTGTCGGACAGACCCAGGCTAGCTGTTTCCTCCTGTTTTCAGTCTTCATGCTAAGCTAAGCTAACAAGGTGTTGGCTCCAGCTTCATATTTACCGTACAGACATGAGAGTCAGATCATTCGTCCCAGAAATTTCCCAAAACGTCAAACTATTACCTTAAAGCCATAGTTGGTCACGTCCTCACAAAGAATTATTGAAAAAGTTGTCTTATGTGGTTTTATGTCAGCATTGCCAGCCAGAGTTTCTTTCTTTTTTTATGATTTTTAATTTCTCTAGAAAATCCTTTATCTGTGAACCCAGTATTGGAGGTGCATTTCTCTCTTTAAGATACTCATTAACAACAAATCGTGTAATTTGCATAAATGATATCTATAATCATTTATGGAAATAAATACCCACACAGGTTCATACCCTGTATCTGTCCTTCATTTGCTTGTATAAAGATGCAACAACAATACAGCATGAGTGACAGCTCTGTCTCCAAGAGACAGTTTACATATTTTAGTTCCTGCTGTAGAGATTCTAAATAATCAGGAGTATTTCAGTTGATCCAGTGGTTGTGTATGTATGTGTGTCATCATGTATAAGCTTATACTGTATGAGCACCCACATGCGTGGGAACTTCAGTGTTTTCATTGCTGTTAATGTGTTTGTGTGAACACGTGCATGGGAGATGTGAGCAATGTGTGTGGAAGCATAATGCAATACGAGCAAATATGTGACTTGGTGTCAGTGCATATTTGCGTGTGTAATGTGCATGTGAGCATCTGTACTTCCTAGATAAGAATATGGTGTTATTGCTGAATAAAAGCTCTTTAGATTCGGCCCTGTGGGAAAAGTGGACAGTTATCAAGGAACCAGAGACCCTGACAAGACGTCAAGCCTGTAGAAAAAAATATAACACGGGGATGAATAAAAGAAAACCTTAATAACATTATCTGTGTTGCTTTCATTAATTCACTCTCTTGCTCTCTTTCTCCTGCACACGCTCACTCCCACATGCTGATGACTTTGGCTTTCATACAGTACCTATCTTTGACACTCTAAATCTCTTTTTCTGTGGCATTTACATGAAACCAGGACCTGTAAAAATGCTTAATGGGATGTACTGGATTTTTCTAAAACAATTGTAGGCTTTTAGAAAAAAAAAGAAAAAAAAACAGGATTAAATATTGAACAACTCGACACGTGCTGGGTTTTTGACTATTCTCACAAAACTAATTCTCTCAAACCAGCTATTGGAATTTTGACCTTCAATTTACAGTTCTTACTTAACTTCTTTTTCCAGGTGTGTATGTGCTGAAGCCAAAATTAGCACTTGCCACTCACCAAATATGAGTAAAGATCTACTTTTGCAAATAAAATAAATGAGGTCAGTTGCCATTGGTGGGTTACTGAAATAGGCCCATCCTAGTGGATTGACAGTAACCTTTATTTTTGTTCAGTGTATGACTGCACTCACAGCATGGCCATTTACAGAAAACAGAAAAAGAGATGCTGTATTCAAGTTGACATCCACATTTTAAAGGTTGTGGTGATGTGTGGTGTAGTATTATCTAAAATATGTGCATGATATGGATACGGGTATCATTTGGCAGAATAATGAATGGCACGAGATCCGAGACATTCCTGTGATAAAAGGCTGTGAATAACTTTCACTTGATTTGACTTCCATTATGTTACTGTATGTAGCCGAAAGGAAGAGTCTAGGAGGAGGAGGTGTGGGCAGAGGGATATTTACAGTATTAGAAAGAGAGAAGCAGGAGAAAAGAAGAAAAGGAGAGGAGCAGCTCTGATGATCCTGGAAGTTTTTTTTTTCCCCCATGACCTTTCCATTAAGACAAGAAGCCTAAGCTGCTCGGGTTCCCTCACCTACTGTCACCATGACAGCCCCATATTTGCTGCCATAATGAGCAATCACCACCTTGTCTTTATTAATGTGTCTATTAACATTGTAAATGTCTTTCGTGAAATGCCGCCTCCTTTTTTTAATCCGAAACCTGACTTTGCAAACAGCCCTATACCTGTCTCCAGTGTCTGGGGTCCTAGTATTTAGTGCTGGAGCCCCCAGCCATGCATTCAGCCAGCCTGCTCTATTATTTCCCTCTAGCAACACCTCCTGAAGACCATGCACAAACTGGCACATGACATGAAGCAAATGATGAAAGAGCGCACTTTGCCAAAAGCCACCTGCAAATTCTTTAATGTATTCTGCTGAAAAGGTGCCTGTGAGTTCTTTCATGACGCAGATTTTAACTATAAGTTTATGTTAATTTGACTGTTTGGGTAGAAGCTGATATGCAGTGTGAACAAAAGTTGAGATGTTGGTTTGTTGTGCCTGTCTGACCTGCCTTTCACCACTGTGACTTTTGGTACAACTGCACCTGCTGCTTCTGAAATAAATGGATAGGTTATTTACACTTTGAAAAGTCTTTGGGAAGTTTCAATCAAATGAGCTCCTTGACTTCTGTGACCCTTTCAAATCAAATGTCCACTTTATGGCGTCACATAAAGTGCTGTAAATAAAACATTCCAGAGACATGGCTGTCAGTAGAAGTAGTTTTGGTTATGCACCTGTGGGTTTTCTTATGTAACATAATGGAGTTTTTTTCATTCCTTACAAAACCAAAACCGACAGAAAATTCCAATTCAGTGATTTGGTATAATGCTGAGCTCAATAATGTGTAAATAATGGCCTCAAAGCCACTGTGTAGATTCAGAACTGAAAGAAACTGAAAGAAAGTTGAAAGAAATTGAGGTCTGGAATTCTTGCCAAAGTATAATTTTAACAGCCAAAGTGTCTCACTCATGTCTGTCACATAATTTATTGGTTATATCAATAACAATAATAATAATGGTGAGGAATGACAGTTAAGTCTAAGTGTAAGCATGTGGTGAAACATTTTGCACTCATCATGTTCTATTTTATGACCTTTTTAAAAAGACACTGTCATCACGGTGAATTTCCTGTCTCAAGCATGTTGAATTCTCTTTCATATTGCTTTACATAAAATGGAAACTAGCGAACGCCCGGGAGGTAGGAGAAAAACGTTTATTAGTTTTAAGTTTGGTCTGCTTTGTCTACAAGATGCATGTAGTGTGTCCAAAGACATTTAGTCCTCAGTATATCTTGACCAGAAAACTTTGTAAATAACACTTTGTGGCCTAAAGCTGATGAAATAAGTGGTGAGAGGTGTGCGGACTGCTCGGTTCAGTAGTCGCCACAGGAAAAGAAGGTCTCAGCTAGCACATCGCCAATTCTGTCACTAATCAACCAAAATAATGGAAAATGTCATTTACCAGCCATGATGCACTGCTATGATTCCTGACAAGGCCTCAGCTCCTGAAGGTGAGATCCATGCAGGTCAACAGCAGTGTTCGCAGCTAAGCTGAGGGAGCCCAGGCTGAAGTAGTTTCAACTGGCAGATCTGCTCAGCATGTACAGCACAACAGCAGCTGGAAGCTTGGAGTCTGACTGAGCAGTCTGATTCACTTAGTGGAGGCAGCAACTAGTTTTCAGCTCAGCAGTGTCTTGGTTGCAGGAAACAAGTTTCCAGTGAGGGATCAAATACCTAATGTAGCCTTGTGAGAGCCAGTGGTTTCTTTAAACGCATTTTTCACTACATATTTTAGAGGAAGCAAGCTATTTAAAATCATTAAATCTGCATTTTGAACGCTATAACTTTCCTCAAGAGTATCTTAGTGTAATCAGAAATAAAACACTCAAATCTGCAATGTTTTCATTCAATGTTACACTGCAGAAAAGTTGCATTGATGTTGACTCTGGTTCAAGACAGAACCTTAATGGTTACAACTACCACATATCAAACAGAAAAGGAGTGATCTTTGGGTTCATTTAGTCACTTTTGCAGGATATTTTTATGTCCCTATCTATCAAAAGACAGGACTAGATCAAACCTTAGTATATGGCTGGAACTGAGGACAACTGAGAAGTCTGTCAATGCAGCGACAAAGGCTCCAAGTTGGCAACACTGCCTGTAAACGCCCCCTGGTGACGTATTAGAAACTACTGTTTATGCCAATTCGTTTTGGAAGAGCAATGGCCAGTGGGGAAACTCCAACTCTTGGCCAGCCGACTAATGGTCAGCAACAATCATTCACATTTATAAGGCTGGCTCTGTTGTTGAGGTCCAAACAACAAAAGGAAAAAAAAAAAAAAAACAACTAAAAAAACAACTATTCTGCACCAAAACATGTTCATGGGAAACAGACAGAATATTAATATTGCCTGCAAGACTTACAAGACTTACAAGGTTAAGGGTTAGAGAAGGAGGGCATTAATGGTGAAATAATACAAATGTAAGTGCTGTGTACAACTGTGAGATGAGACACAACTCCAGGCTGCTGGTGTTGAAGGCAGAGTCCTAATCCTCCTTATCAATGTCACACTACTCGCAGCACTGGTGGAATATGTTTGCTGTGAATCAGTAATGGAGAATGCTTGTGTATAAAAGTCTTCAGAGGGAGGTGGGGTTGGGAAAAAGAGAGGTGACGACAAGTGTTTTAAGAAATGAATTAGTTAAAGGCGTGTGGGTATACTTCCTAGAGGGGGCTGCTTAATGATCAACACACATTTGCTGAGCCTTCTGCTTTTTATGTTATTTTGGTGTTTATATTTCCTGCAATGTTTTTTCCATCTATGCCATCTTACCTCTGTACTTGGTCCCCTGGTTGTCATATCAAACTGCAGTCGTTTTCATGAGTCATTCAGTTTCTTTCTTCTATTATTACACACACACACACACACACACACACACACACACACACACACATACATCACATAGTTAATTAGTAGCATAATTTATTGTGAGACAAAAGCCTTTCCCTGGTGGTGCTGCTGGTACAATGGGTTTTCAACTGACCATATAAAAGGTTTCATCTCATGTCATGAGGCAGCAAATTAATATTCCAAACATTTTATGTCTATGCTTGCGTGCATGTGCTCTGTCTGTGTTTGTGTCTTGTATGAGTGCACAAGTTTGTGTTGTCATTTGTGGGCAGAAACTGTGTGTAACAATGATGAAGTGTTCTTGGCAGCATCGTGCCTCATAAAACAATGGCCATCAAAGGTCCTTCTGTGTCATCTGCTCTCCACAATAGCCCCTCATTTCTGCTAATTCAGTCCCATTATTAAAATGAAATATTATTATGTTCATTTTACAATTAAATTTCTTTTCTGTTTCCAAATGATCACTTCTCATTGTTTTTCTGATCCATTCAGTCTCATAAACTGACAAAATGAAATTCATTATTACAGTGATTTTGTGTGTGTGCATTACATGCCTTCACACACCTGCACCTCCACACACATTCACATATTTATTTATTACAGCCTGCCCATTATTGAATGAATGCAGTGAATACTATACCATCTGCTGGATCTACTGCTCTGTACCGAGCAGTATTCTGTCAAGCTTCTGTTTTTTCCCTCTCTGTTTATCTTGATTTGTGTCTCTGTTTTCTCTCACCTTCCCTCCTGCTAACCTCATATCTGTTGCTCGCTCTCATTCTTTGGAATCCAATAGCAGTGCTGGCGGAAAAGCTGATTTGGTTGGCTGACAGACCGGGTGAGGGAATGCCTGGCCGGCCTTTTTGGGTGACTTTTGGGGTTTTTTGGCTTGGTGGTTGACTGGGAGCCTGGCTGACCACCAAATGACGTAGACTGCTTTGTGGCTGACAGACTCGCTGGCCCTGCTGTACGGCTGGGTGATAGAGCGCCTGCCTGTGTGACGGACTAGCTGGCTCATCATGTAGTTTACTGAATGAATGAATATTTGGCCGGCTAACTGGATGGCTAACTTGAATGCTTGTCTGTCTGATAGAGTTACTGAATGGCTGATTGTGCATGTAACTTGATGACTGAGTGAGAACTATGTGGTGCTGGGTAAATAACTTGTACTTATTACAACTTCTATAATTATATTACCTATTCTACTAATTTTAATGTACTTTAACTTGAATATATGATGATGTTTTGGCATGTTTTGTAGTGATGTGGCATAGTGCAATATTCTAAATATTCTGTTTGTAGAACCCCCAAACAACCGACCATTTAAATAGCTTCCACTGATCTCCAGCAGCTTGACTCTCAAGCCGCCTAATACTTGTGACTGAATGTCATTATCTTACAAACTACGTACTGATTTATCAAGTGAAACTATGCAGCCATCTATCATGTGATCACCCTAACACAAATGTGAATGCATTCCTAATTATCCAAGATCGGCTATATCTTCACAGATAGAAACCCATTCAGGATTCAGGATTCTGACAGTAGCGTCAGTGTTTGCAAGAAAAAAAAAAATTGGTTCAATCAGATTTTCTTTTCTTTGCAAATCAGTCACTGTGATTTTTAAGACAGCCTAACTGGAAAATCTTTGTTTGTTCTGCAAATTGGCTTTCTCAGCCCGCTGTATGCATTTGATTCAGCAGGCATCGGATCAATAACAGGCTTTCGTTGTGGGCATTTGTCTCTCTGCCTTTCTGTTAGTGAAGAAATGCTGAGTCAAGAGGCAAATAATGCTACTAAGGATTGTTTCCCCAGTTTGCACTTGATTGGGCCACTTACAAGTGTGTGTTACTCTGTGTCTGAGTGTTTGTGTGTGCGTGTGTGCGTGTGTGTGTGTGTGTGTGTGTGTGTGTGTGTGTGTGTGTGACTGATTCCAATTGGTATGTGCACTCACAAGTTGATGAGTTGTTTATCTCTGCAGTGTGATGACTGCATTGTTCGGGTTAAATAAATGGGCTTTCTTTCTCTCTTTCTTTTCCCTCTTTGTTTCAGGGCTCTTTCAGTTTACATTTTTAGCATTCACAGAATAAATTGTAGGCCAACATTCACACATGCAACACTACCTGTCCTCTGTTGCCAAAACTGTAAATCATCATAAGTCTGCAAATCTGGATTATCTTAATGCTGTTAAAAAAAGTGTACCCAAAATCTGCCATTTCCAAATGAGTCAGTATCTAGAGAGGGGTTTTATGTGCCCACTTGAACATGATATTTTGCAGAAGGTGTTGCAGTAATAATATTTATCAGTGTCCTGCAGCCTTGACACAATTTGTTCAGACAGCACAGTCCTGGGGATTTTCATTAACTCCGCTAAGGAGGTTATGCTTTCACCCATGTCTGTTTTTTGGTTTGTTTGTTTATTTGTCAGCAGGATTACACAAAAAGTACTAAACTGATTTGCTTCAAACTCGGTGGAGGGATGGGGCACGGGTCACAGAACAACCCATGAATGGGGTTTCCTATTGTTTTCTTGGCGCCACAATTTGTTTATGCCCCAAGGTCTTTTCAGTATAAGGGCCTCTTGGTCTTTGAAGAATCTGTTTTCTTGAAAGTTCATGTCTTAGCTGTCTGCTTGTATAGCAGAATATTTGTGAAGTGTAATTCTTTGACATTGATATGTATTCAGTTGTTTGTCAGTCGAGTGCACGCCAGCGCTGGAATATAACTAAGAGCGTTTATACAAATACTGCACTACAGATTGCACTTTAGTTTTACTATTTACATTTAATCCGGTTTTTACTGCTGCTTGTACTAAGAACGATACTGAGAAAAATATTGTACTTATCATTCCTTTTTTTTGACAGCTGTAGTTACTGGTTGCAGTACAGATTAAAATTTTACATATTAAACATTTGATCAGTTTATAAAATATGATGCATTGTTACATTTATAATTAGCTCCGCCTTGACCATCGACAACATTAAACTGCTGCTTACACATTGATGCATGGCTTATAATAATCCAATAATAAAATACAGAGTGACATAACACTCATGGGAGGATGTTTTCTTTATTATCGTTAAGTACTTTTACCTTTGATACTCTCAGTTCTTTAAGTTGCTAATAATACTTAAATACTGCTCAAGTGATATTTTCAATGCAGGACTTCTTATAATGATAAAATATTAATGGTTATAAAAACACCTTTAAAAAAACAACAACAACAAAAAAAAAAGCCTGACAGTAATGTACTCTGACAAAGGTCATTCATTGTATGGCCTGACTGAAAAATCTATTCTTTTACCAGGAGGTCAGAGCTTTGACCATCCCTGACCTCTGACCTCTGTGGCGAAGACAAGAGTGTCATTTGTGTCAGAGAAGCTCCCGAATGCACACATTTTTACAAAATGACATTTCCAGTTTATCCCCTATTCAACATTACAGAGTGGAGAACAATGGGAAGAGAAAGTGATGGATGGTGGAGATTATTATATGATGCATATGCAATACCAAACCTAGGAAAAGAAGAGAGATGAAGGAGAGGTTGAGCCCTTGCACAAAGCCATAGGATTCTTAAAACATAGTCCTTGGCTTTGGTAACCGTGCTTCAGTATACAGAGTTTGCCCTGTGGGCACCTGTTTGACCCAATTTACAAAATATGTCTGCTTTATTCTTTCCTTTCTTCCTTCATAATTTCTTCCCTTTTTTTTACTTGCTCTTTCACACCCCTGACTATCCTTGCTATTTCTTTTCCTTTCATACTCGCTCTCAAATGCTCACCACTCTCTCCTCACCTCGCTGTTCTGCACAGATGCATTAATTTCCCATCGGAAAATCACAATGCAGACACACCCCGACAGAGAACGAAATCGGCAGTGTGAGCCGGCGCGATATCGAGTAATATACACTTCTACAAACACAATACACTGATTACAGCGTAACAAAGCCAGGTGAGGGGAGGTGTATTACCGAGCTTGCTGACAATAGGAGATATATGTTTGGTGCATCACTAAGCTCTCACAGCAACAGGGAGACAAGCATATCAAAATCTTATTAAGAGCAAAACATGAATTTCTCAAACTAATCCGTCCTCACTCTTGGTGTTCTGTTTCTCTGAAACCAAATTTTAAAGTACTCAGCTGTTGAATGTAACACTCCCACCCCTCCTGTGGTTTCCACTGGCAGGTTGCTTTGCTGGAAGATTTCATTTTTATGGTTTCTTTCTTTGCGTTTTCTCTTTATCTATCTCAATTACTCTTTGTCTAGTTTGCTTTTCTCTCCCTTTTGTGCTGCTATCCCTGACTGTTAACTACTCTTGTTCCTTCTGTCTTGTATCAGTTTTGCTGTTTTTTTATGTGAATTTTATGTCTAAATTTTATCTCTTTCCATCAGCTTTCTGTCTTTCCTCATTGTACACCCGTCTTTCTCAACATTCCAATTGGCTCAACCTCTCTTTCTGTCCTCATTTCTTTCCTGCTTTGTGATGAAACTGCCCTGAATGACCATGAATCTAATATATCACATCCTTTGCCTTCCACTTCTCTCTGAGCAACTTAGTTGACACGGAGCAGTGACAGATTTCTTGGCAGTGCATCAATTAGACTTGCCAGACGGCTGAGCTTGGCTCTTTTCTCCGAAAATTGTCAACCTCTCAGTGATCTTTCTGTGATCATTCACACATGCAGTCACACAGACTGACATATTATGTGTAGACACACATACACACACACACGCAGAGAATAGGTCTTGTCCCCATTGCGTTTTCTGGTCAAGACTGTTTGTTTGGGTCCTGTGTACTGTACCCATGGCTGCAAAAGTCAAAAATGTTTGAAATAATCTGAATGATAAAAATGGGCAGTGACAAGGCAAATTATACAAATTCTTGAACACTGCACACTGTATGTCAACATCAACTCACTAAGACTCTACTGGCTCCAAGTCGGTCCAATCAGTCATAACCAGACAACTGTAATATGTATCCCCTCCTGAGTGATCAAACTCTAAACATATCACAGGTTTATTTAATGATGCATCTGTCTTTATCAATTACCTTTCACAGTAACACTGAATCTTTCCCTCAGAAATGTGCACACACAGAGAAAAGCGCATGTCAGAGTGTCTCGCGGGGGATTTTCAATGCTTAAGGCTCCTTTTTACCCTTGGCCACAGAGCTCATTATTGGCACACTCCTGCTCCTTGCACGCACACCCACACACATACTGCACTGTACACATAGTACAAATAAGGTAGATGCAGACATATGCACATGCAGACTAGACCCATACATAGACATATGCAGAGGTACGTTCACTCTCTCTCTTTCCTTCTCTCCCTTCTGACAGCGCCTGACAGCCCAGCTTGTGTTAAGCAGTCTACAGAGAGCTGGTGTGAAAACAGCCAGGCGAAGAGTTAAATGACTGTGGGATTTCTCCTAACGTCAGTTAGAAACCCCCACTGGTCAGCAAAACCTGCTCGCACATGTCAAACTGTCTTGTTACCCAGCCACCTGTGTGTGTGTGTGTGTTCGGGGGCGTGGGGTGGGGTGGGGTGGGGTGGGGGTGTATTTGTGTGTATATGTATGTGTGTGCATGTACATGTATTGGAAATTACTGTCTGGTCATCTAGTCCCTAACACGCACTGTATGTCTGTGCAAGAGGTCATGATGGCGCTGTGGTGTTGTGAGTGTAGTGGTTGGATGATTTGTGGTACCGGCTAAGAAATGCAGGCATATTTTACAGGAATAAACTCAGGTGAAATGATAAATCTTTTTAAAAAATCATAAAAAAAAAGACTACAGCCAACAGAGAAAAACCTCAAACTGAATTACAGACGTACAGGCTCCTTTTGAAGTGTTCAAAGGTCATAACAGTGTCACAAGTGATCCCAACTACAATGGAATACAAAATCATAAATACTGAATTAATATTGCACTTTAGTAAAATTTATGGGACTCATTACAAAAAGACTGATCAACATTTGTGCAGCTGTGCTGTGAATTGTAGTCATTCCTGTGAGTCAAGCCAAAAAGAAATCGATCATACCATTTCAATAATGCAGCTGATCACTAGGGATTTCCTACCTTGTAAACATCTCAGGCTTGAGAGACCTACAGAGCCACAAAAGGAATCGCAAAATACTTTTCACTGGCTGCCTGTGATTATTCGGTACAGAATGGCGGAATTCCCCTTTAAGATAAGTTCAGTTAGAAATGCAAGGCGGCACCGCTCTGTTTTAACATGGAAAATAAGAAAAAAGTAGGTTTCAACAGGCAACTAACCAGGTGTGAATTTGTGTATTTTTTTGAATATTGAACTAGAGCGTGTGTTCTCAGGAAAACCTTTACAACCTTTCCCCTGGTTCCCATATGAGGAGAGAGTAAAATAGTTTACATTAAATCTAATATGCCATGGTGTAGCGCTGTACAATAAGGGAGTATGCCCTCTCCTGCAGCGTATAAATAATAAATACACGCAGTGTGGCCTACCATGGCTGAATAAAGTAATCTGTATGAAGGGGAGGATGTGGCTCTTTTTGGGATAACATTAAATTCCACTGATAAAATCTTTACTGTATGTACTGAAATTAACATATGAGCTTATGGCATCTGACCAGTTATTATGTCTCAGATTCATGCAGACCAGGAACAAGATTCCGGTGATGCTTGATTAGACAGATGGACTCAAATCCATCACTAAGCAGATGGTATAAAATTGTTTATAGTTGCAGCCACGGAAATAGCCCACAGATACAAAAAGGCCATCTGGGTACATGTGGGGGTTTCCAGCATCAACCCATCTTTTCATTTGTCATTTACTGTCACAGAATCCAATGTAGTGATTCCCAGTGGCGTTTTCAGTTCCTACCAATGCAGAAACTAGCTTGAATATTGCATGAAAAGTGGTGAATGTGATTGGGCTTAAAGAATAATTCCAGCTAATTTCAAATTGAGTGTTATTTTTGTAATTTTGGCCATGATTTCTACTGGTCACCATAGCATTGTAATAAGCAAAATAATTGTTGAGATCTAGGAGCAAGCCAGCATTTCTATGATGAGGTCCAATGGTTCAGAAAACAGGAGGGAGTCTATAAACTGTGGTGGATGTTTACAGTTGACAGTTTAGGTAAAGATCAAGGTCACAGTCTACTTAAACACTTGTTCTGGAGTTTCTGATTGTATTCTACTGTTAGCAGAAGGAGTTTGCACAGTTTTCATGGATGTAGATGGTCAAAGTTTTGATTATTCTGAGCTTTGTTAGATGAGATTGTTTGGTCAACTGCTGTTTCTAAGGTCAAGAATGAAATGAGTTCTATGAAAACTGAGGAACCGAGCATCTTTATCTGCACTAAAACAAAATTCAGCACTGGTTGCACAGGTTGATCCTTCTCGCCTTGTCAGCAGTTCAGAGATGGGAGTGTATCAGCAAACATATTTTCAAGTAATAGCTGACCCTGCAGTTCATAGGCCAAATTGTACTATTAGACTTAGTATATAGGAAGGCTTCTGCTGGCCTGAAACAGCCCACTCAACAGTTCACAAACTAAACTGCTCCAACCACTATGAGCTTCATTATGTTGAGTGAATACTTGAGACAGTGATTTGAATTGCAAATGCTTTTGAAATACAGGCTGCGCTAACCTGCTTTGTTTTGGTCAGCTGTGTGTTTGCATATAGAGAATATTCAGTCTGATGAAGTCCCTGCGTTTCCTTTGATGTCCCTCCCGTGTGAGAGGATGACTGACTGTTCACAGAGGCCTGTCTCATCGTCGGACAGTTTGCTCTGTGTCTGAGGGGAGAGACGGAGAAAGACCAATATAACATCAGGTCCACCATATGGCTATCTGATCTTTCAGCTTGGACCAATCTGCTGAACCTGTGGGAGCTTGGCTCACTGCACCCTTCATTTCAAACACCTCAGATATCCGTGAGTCAGTGGGCTAAATCCTACCATGTGTCTGTGAAATTCTAGAGCTAGACTTTTGATAAATGCCCTCACTATCTTGTATCCACTCTAGTGTCAAATTACACAGAAATACCAGGAAGAAAACTTAAAGGATCAGTATGACAATTTGAGAATTGACATCACTGTTGCATATGACATATGCCAAGGAATCAGAGAGGTATATTCCCTCTGGCACTTAAGTCTGTGCAGATCATGGCAGCCACAATCTGGACACAGTCAAACTCGATCTTACATAACTCCCTTGCGTTTCAGCTCAGCTCATAGCCAACGCTGGCGTGCCAGCCACTGATAATGCTTAATTGAACCCTTGCAGCAAATGGTCCCCAATCACCGCTGGTTGTGAAATGCCCAGGTGTTCCTTACTGACAAATTCAAATGATAACCTCTTTGATGACAGAAAAGAGAGGGAAATGAGATTGTTGAGACACACTGGTGTTCTGTTACTATCTGAGTAGAAATTAATTTGAGCTCGAGTCATGGTTCAATGTGGTGTAGTTAGGCCAAAGCAGATCAAAGATTTATGATCATGTGGGGGATCTGGTTTGGTTATATGCACCATATACACAGTTTAATCCATGTGGGAAGTGAACGCAGGTCTCTTACACACACCAAGATGCACATGCGCAACAGACAAACAGACGTGTTTATCAAAACAGAGGAGGGTTTCTTGTTATCCTAGGTGAGGTCCACTCCCCCACGCTCACAGCCTTTGCTTTGTGTCTGAATTTCATTATTAATTCATTGGATCAGTTCTGAGGGGCAAACAGGGAGACTGTCACTGTGATTCCTCATTAGCTGTTATCAGGAACATGAGCTGAGACAAAACACAGGCTCATTGTGATCACAGATACTGAGACAGAGTGAGAGAGAGAAAAGGATGGAGACTGGGTTGAATAAAACCCCCAGAGATCCCATCATGTCTACAGAACAACACTCACACAAGCCTGAATTTTAAGCATATGCACACTCAAGCATATGAGTACATACACACAGACTCATACAGTATTCACACACTACATGATAATAAGTTGTTGTGAATTACGACAACTTTGTTGCTTACATAAATTTAAGCAGTTACAGAGAGTGCCTCCTCAGAGAATGAGCACTGTATCCCACCTGTATGAAGAGCAAATTGTCTGCTCTGGGATGCAACACATTACAGCAATCAAAATTCTACCTTTGTATAACATTCACTTAAGTTGAGATTGTGTCAGAGAGGCATTGATTCATATCTATGGTAAGGTGTGACGGGTGTTGTTTGTGGTGCTTTACAGTGGATTTGGCCACATCTTACAGGAATTCAGTGATTGTGTTTTTCTGTTGCACTTTTGCCTCTATTTTATTGTTATGCAAAATGTATCATAGTAAGGAACAATCAGACAAGGAGTTATTTAAAAAGCATGTTTATGCAAGTATTTTATTGTTGAAGTGTTCAAGAGACACTCCTAGAGCAGCCCTGTAGTACTCATGTATAAAATATGTGCTGGATGCGGAATGGCAGGCTTCTTCCATGGCTCCTACTGTACATTTATGAGTCCATGGCCCATTGATTCCATGGGGACAGGTAGACACGACAGGGTGAATACATCATGTTTAACCAGGCATGAGAGGAAAATCCCCCTTAGGCTAACTCTCAGCCACTGCATCAAGGTGGGTGGGTGAAAGGTAAAACTAAGTGTGTGTATGTAGCTGAACTGTGACTAGTTAGTTAAGGCCTTACATATAAGGCAGCTCTGATATCTATCAATTCGTTGGGTTAGGGTTTTATGGGACTATATTTACCATATTTTATATAATTTAACAGTACATTTTAGGAGTCAGTTGATGTCACAAATACACAGACTTCGTATGCAACAAACCCAGAAAGACTTTTGCTTTTCTAAAAAATCATCCAGCAGTGAAATTCCATGGAGTTCTCTTGGACTTCTCTCTCCTCCTTTTTTTTCTTTTGTTGCTGCTCTGCAGGCTCTTTCTCCTGATTAACTCTGATATGTTTGCACAAATTACCACTGTAGCAGACAGCCTTCCTGCATAATCTTACAGTCGGCGACCTTTTCATTAACAGGCAAATTATGCCACGTTTTCTGCTAAGCCACTGCAGGGGCCAAGGGCAGGGGGACTCTGGTCAGGTGATGGCTAATATCCTCCAGTGTTGTTGTGGTCGTCAGTTTGCAGTAAATGGAATAAAAATAATCTATAATTTATGCAAGACATAGAGAAGGGGGAATGTTTTGTTTATGTTCAGCTTGTATTACTGGCGCTTTTAAAACTTTTCTATCTTCCCATTAAATACATGGTGAGATTTTAGCACCTCAGCTAAAAATTAGGGAAATTTAATGTTAAATACTTTGCCTTACCCTAGCATTAGCAAGGTTACTTCAGTCTTTCTTTAAATTTTTCAGTTTAGCTAAGACTCACTTTTCTTTCTTTTCCACTTCCTTTCTTTGTCTCGCTATAGCTGTCCTTGCCAACCCTGGTGCACGCATGCACACACACACACACACAAACACACATTTAACCTGCACAGCTCTTGCCACGAGTCATTACTCTCCCATGTTTCTCTAGTTAGATTGGCTTAATTCTGAGTTAAGGGAGAGGGAGAGCACACAAGAACACCTCTACTGAATCATTCATTCATTCTTTTCATAGACATGTACTCTTAAAAAAAAAGTTTCAGAGATTCAAACAATGAGTCTGTCTCATATATGATCCATATGATCTGTACAGGGTCTTTCCACTTACACAAACTGAGAGCCTGAGTGATAAATGACCGTTTGAATGAGGTTGGACGTTCAGGATTAACACAGTCTGTTCTGTTTCACACTGCTGCCAAAAGAAAAACGCCTGCATCTTCTCTGAGTGCCATCCCCAACCCTAATCCAATCTTTATCACAGAAACAGGTGGGCCTTAGTTACCATTGGGGCGACTTGAAGCAGAGATGAATATTAATGAATTGATGCCTGTAATTAATGTTGGCATATCAAAATAGATGTGCATCAACAGACCACATCTAATGGCTTCATAAAGTAGGATGAACACACCGAAGCTAAAGCCAAGATGAGCTCATTCTGTTTTCTTGCTTTAATTCATATATTTCAGTATACATGTAGATGTTCCAATGGATTCCATGTAAAAACTAAACTCTCACATGACCTAATATTGAATATTGCTTTTCATCCTTTCCGGTCGTAGCAAGATAGCTGCTCAACAAAAACTCTTTCTAGAATATATTAACTTAAAATACATTATACATTTAGCACTGCCTGGAGCTTAGATGAATAAAGAAGCGGTCTTACTTTTCTGTTGTGCCTCATTTTCTCTTCCCTTTTGTTTCTGAGAGAAAGAAAAAGTTCTTTGTCTTTGAAACAAGGTCAAGCAAATTCCTGTTGAATTGTTTACTTGCATGCAGGAGAGAAAAAGGAACATTTTAAGTTTTCCTGAAAGTGGCTCCCCTTTGGAGAAGAGAGATGATCAGATACAACCATAGTATCTACTAAGTGTACATCTATTTTTGCATACAGTGAGAGTATAGAAAAATGAAATGGGGACGCTGTAAATTCTCCAGTGTAAAATACAGAGTGACAAAGTGCTGGAACTCTCTTAGAATTTCTGCAACAACAGCAAGTGTAAGGTGCCCTCCACCTAAAATACAGGCCGTATTTTAAAATGACTCCCACCAGTGTAAAATACACAGTGTTAATATAGGAAAACTCTTGCAGAGTTACTACAACTTCATGAGTAAGATGCTCTTCAGTGTTACTGAAAACGTTCACTGAAAAAGTACGGTGGTTGGCCACGCCCCCTTCCCCATCCTCCCCCTCCCCTCCTCCCCCTCCCGTCCCAAACCGAGCTGAAGTTTCAGGACGCCGTCAACTGACCGCGGTATGTTCCTACTAAGTACTAATTAAAGACATAAAATTCACATCTCCGCGTAAGCGACATTGTATATTAAAGATATAATGTTGTTCACTGAACGCTTGAGTCGGTTTTGTATCTTAAAACAGCAAATTGTTAAGCGCTAATGCTAGTGCGACGCCATTACTAGCTTAATGCGCAACTAGCATTAAGCTAGTTATGGCGTTAACTAGCATTAAGCTAATTAATAAGCTATCGTAAAAGTAATCAGTCGAGAGGAGGTGACGTTATTACTATTGCAGAAAAAATATTATTACTATTATTGCAGCAGTGTGCTTTTGTTGTATTCGTAGTTTTATAAATTCCTAAAGTATGGAAATGTCTACATATAACACACACAAGATAAATTGTCGATGGCTAACCACAAACCAGTATGTAACGCAAATGCGTTTATTTTTTGGATAACTGAAAGCAGCAGTGACATGAGAATTACAGTTACCTTTGAATTTTGTAGTGTGCTGAGTGCTACATTGAACAAGACAGTGTTATATGAGTATCCAAGGCAATTAAGTACCATTACTATGGATATTATTGACACCTTAGCTCACCCTCTGCGGGCGTGGGTACCCTAACTTGGTATTAAACTTGCCAAAATAATGAAAGTTCTTATTTTGTGTGAAACTCAGTGCAGTGACTTTAAAGTCAGTATTAAACAAATTCTTTTTATTGTCCAATTTCTCTATTCATTTTTATGATACTCAAAAGAGCTAATACTGCTGTACTGCTAAAGCCTTACACCTTGTTCATGATTTAGAGATACACATCACTGAAAATTATCTCCTTTTTTCATTTTCTGACAAGCATTCTGCATGTGTTTAGAGTTGTGTGGTTTTAGGTGAACACTTGGACACTTGTGTTATCTTTAAAGGTTAAAAATAATATTTAAAGTTATAAGTGCATAAGTTAAAAGTGTTAAAAAGTATAAGAATGTAAAAGATGTATTTTCATGGAATTTTTTTCAGAGTTTTCTGTACTTTTCTTGGTTTTTGGACACGGGGACAGTGATAGTGAGCGTTCTTTCTGTGAATATTCCAATTTGCATCTTTGCCACTCTGTTGCCTCAGTCAATAAGTTAGGTCAGTGAGGGCTCGTAAAGTTGGTTAATGTGGTTACACACGCTTCAGTCTGGGAATATTGTCTATAAGTATTCTGTGTGTGTAGTTTTCAAAGTCGTATGTTTATTATGTTGGGTTGTTAGCATTCTATGTCTATGTACGAACAAGCTAACTTACTAGCCGCATTGCATGGTCTCTGATGGTCTCTCAACTACATGTGTAGTGTACTGTTGTTTATGGTATTTATGTTACATGATTGTGCAGATATAGATTTGTGTTTTTTTCAGTTGTATTTCAGTTTTACGTGTATTTGGATTTGTGCACATGTACAAGAGGGCCCAACCAGACTTCAGTAAAAGCAGGAAAAGTCACGCCTTGCATTCTTTATTGGAGCACAACCGTTATCTGACTGTCTAGCCTTGTAAGGGTGCGCGTGGTGAGTGCAGTACACCACTATTTTATAGAAATTTAATAATAAAAGTTGTTTGTAGCCAGCATAGTGTTGCCTTGGCCAAAAGGTATCACAGGTGGTGTCTGTGGAGTGGAATCGTTAAAATAGCATAAAAAACATCACAGTATAGTAAGGCTTCAAAATGTCATTAAAAAAGTCTTCATTCATGTTTGTGGCAAAAACACAAGTACTTATTAAGTTACATTCCTTTATTCTTGTGTTCTGAAATGTATTGTTGTTATTGAAATAAATAGTATTTATGTTGTTTCTCACAGGACGGCACCCCCACAACATGTAAGGAGATGTGTGCGTGAGGCATAATGGATGAATTCCATGAATGATTATGTACGTTTTTTGCTTCAGTTTGCTTATCTGAGGTTGAACTAGTAGTAGTAGAAGTAGAAATGATTAGTAAATCTCCTAAAAATTCTATTTAATCTGTCTGTTGCAGATACAGCAAGACTTCATCCAGCTGTTTGGAGAGGAAGGAGCTGCCCGGTTTTTGCAGAGGTATCACTCAACTCTATCTTAGTCAGAGATCAAAACTCTTACCTAAACCCACAAAAGTCTAGTTTGTGGGTTTAAGAGGTGGTCCCTCATAGGGTTAATTAATATTTCCATTGTTGTTATCACATTTTCTTCTTGCCATAGTGAAGGATACTTGGCTACTGAATATACGAAACTCAAGAGTTTAAGTTTTTAAATCTGTAATAGAGTTTTCAGCTTTTGCATTGCATTTCAGTTATTGGTGTTTTGACTTTGTGTTTGATTAACTCTGTATCTT
>JBBMJY010000015.1:8354047-8391188 GCA_037833715.1 Toxotes lorentzi | reverse complement strand
TGATGTTTTTTTTTTCATTTTTTGAAGCCTTACTATACTATGGCGTTTTTTTTTTCATATTCTGACGCCTTACTATACTATGAGGTTTTTTATGACGTTTTGAGGCCTTACTATACTATGATGTTTTTTTGTGACGTTTTGAGGCCTTACTATACTATGATGTTTTTTTATGACGTTTTGAGGCCTTACTATACTATCACGTTTTTTTTTCATATTTTGAAGCCTTATTATACTATGATGTTTTTTATGACGTTTTGAGGCCTTACTATACTATGATGTTTTTTATGACGTTTTGAGGCCTTACTATACTATGACGGTTTTTTTTTCATATTTTGAATCCTTACTATACTATGATGTTTTTTTATGACGTTTTGAGGCCTTGCTATACTATGATGTTTTTTTTTTCACATTTTGAAGCCTTACTATACTATGATGTTTTTTATGATATTTTGAGGCCTTACTATACTATGAGGTTTTTTTATGATATTTTGAAGCCTTACTATACTATGGCGTTTTTTTTTTCATTTTTTGAAGCCTTACTATACTATGATGTTTTTTATGACGTTTAGAGGCCTTACTATAGTATGACTTTTTTTTATGATAGTTTGAAGCCTTACTATACTATGATGTTTTTTATGACGTTTTGAGGCCTTACTATACTATGATGTTTTTTATATTTTGAAGCCTTACTATACTATGACTTTTTTTCACATTTTGAAGCCTTACTATACTATGACGTTTTCTTTCGTATTTTGAAGCCTTACGTTTTGAGGCCATACTATACTATGATTTTTTTTATGACGTTTTGAGGCCTTACTATACTATGGCGTTTTTTTCACATTTTGAATCCTTACTATACTATGACATTTTTTATGTCATAGTATAGTAAGGCTAAACCTTTTTCTGATATATGCACTTTAAAACGTTTAAAGAGAAGTTCAAATTTTGTAACAAATTTAGACTTGTTATCCATGACTTGCTGTTTTTTTTAACATCTTTTCAGATAAACAGAATTGCAGATTGTGATAATAGGGTTGTTAACAAAACCCTGAGAGTTTAATTTTTAATAAACTGATGTTAAGACGTGGACATCATGGTATTTGTTGTTTATTTCAGCCTGAAATTGTATTTGTTTTGTTTACATACAGGTAGAAATTTGCAATATACTGAAAAATTATTCCATTGAAGAGTGCATCTTATTAAAATATGGTCTGTAAAAATAACAGGAGTACTTATAAGTAAACTGCATTGAACACTGTGTGGAGTAAGTTAAAATTGAATGCTCGGTTTGGAGTAATTTATTTGTGTCAAGTAGGTTCAACACTCCTGAAGAGATACTTCTGATCAACACTCACATTTGATACTTGAAAGTCCCAATGTCAAATGTAATTAACACTATTAGTGTTATTTCCTTGATAGTGTAAAATTTGAATAACACTGACCAGTGTGGTGCAACGTAAAATATTAACTGTAAGCAGAGTTAATTTGACCCTGAAAATCTAACTCTATGTTTATAGTATTTTTTACACTCTGTAGAAAAGGACCATATGTACTCTGTGTTGAAATTTTCTTTTAGTGTTACACTACTGAATTTAGTGTGTACTCTCCACCAAGAATGTGAAAGAAAAGGTGACAAAAGCTAGAGAACATCAATAACAATGGCAAAAAAGAAACCACTATTAGCTAAACATATTATATAGACTTGGTATACACACAAAACAGGAATATAAAAATGGATGTAAATCTGCAAATTGCAGATTTACAGGGAGTTATATGCTTCTTGGCCTCATAAAAAATGTCATAGTATAGTAAGGCTTCAAAATACGAAAGAAAACGTCATAGTATAGTAAGGCTACAAAATGTGAAAAAAAGTCATAGTATAGTAAGGCTTCAAAATATAAAAAACATCATAGTATAGTAAGGCTTCAAACTATCATAAAAAAAAAGTCATACTATAGTAAGGCCTCTAAACGTCATAAAAAACATCATAGTATAGTAAGGCTTCAAAAAATGAAAAAAAAAACGCCTGGTGCTGTGTCTCTCTGAGGTCTCTGCTGGTTGCCTGAAACTACATAGTGACAATAAACCTTCAGGAAAAATGCTAAATTATTCTTTGGCAAAATGAGTACTCTGAAATATTTATTTAAAAGAGGTGACCACAATCAATCACATGATTTTGCAGATGATAATGTAATGCAGGCTGCTTTATAAAGGGTTTCACAATTGGTATAAGCCTATCTAAAACCTATTTGTTTCTGCTGTTGATATCGATCCATGCAGGCTTTTTACAGCCATTTTAAAACATTTTGACAGCAAGTTTACTATTACCATCCACCATGACCGTGGTGGTGTTAAAGCCAAGCATTATCCATTCATTTATCCAGAGCTACCTGCATTCCCCACATTCCATGAATTACAGTTACAAGTTTTGTCAGTGACTCATTGTTGTTTATCAGAGTAAACAAAAACCTTATTAATCAAAGTAATAAAAGTTCAATAGGTTTACAAATTTATTGAGCAATCAAGCTTTTATCCCTCAAACAATAGCTTTGCATACTACACAGCTAAGGTGATATCAGAAAATGTCGTTGATGGGGTATTATTCCCAGGAATGTGATCAAAACAGTTTACACAATGAGTGACAGCATAAAACTAAAAATTTAACGGACCATTACTGCACCAATTAATATCGCAGAGGCTCCCCTTAACAAGGATTTCTTCAGATGGCAGCCAATTAATATTCCTCTGATCATGAAATATCTTTTTTTTTATCACTTCAAAGGAAGAACTCTAATCTGTAACATGGCAATTTAATATTCTGAATGTCAACAACAAAATGATTCAATGAAAGACTTTAATCCATGCCTTTCTCTGTTTGTAACTGCACAGCAAACATCAATCAGTTGCATCTCAGTTTTTTTTTCCTACATCAAAACTGTGAAATGTTCCTTGAGGCGACATCGTTTCATGTATGTTTCTTCCTGTGGATTTATTTTGACATGAGATGATTTGAGAAGGTCGCTATCAACAAGTGTGAAGGACCCTCCAGTGGGAACAACTCCATTCCTTTTCTCACCCTCTTTCTCTCATCTTTCTCTCATCTTGTCCTCTTAGCATTTGTTTCAACTTGTAACAGATAATTTATGGACAACTTAGATAAAATCAGGTTAGTTGCCAGAGAGAAGTAAGTTGATATGGAATTTATGCTTCTCTGTAATTGCTTTTTTTTTCTCAGACATACAATAAGGCTGAAACAAATGATCTCTGAACAACATGCAGTGCAGGAATTCAGTGAATTTCATGTGAAAACACATCAAGACGATATCAAACATGGTGATGATTAGTACTGCAGTACATTTGTGGATCACATAGTATAACACTTGTATTGAGACTATGTTTATCCCGACAACTGCCTCAGATAAACTGTGATACACCCACAAGGGCATTCGTTACCATGATGATTGTCACTATTCTAGCATAGTGATGGTAATGCCATTTAGTAATTGTTTTATACAGCTTTTGGTAGCCATAGTAGCCATGAATAAATTATACTTTTCCGATTACTGAATCTAAATAAGTTATACATGCCTGCACACAAAACATTTCTTTAGCAAGCATCTAGTTGTAAGTAAACGGTGGATTAAGCTGCTTATCTACAATGGACTAACCTTGTAGAGCTATGTTTATCAGATGTAAAAGCACCAAGCTGGATCAAATCCTTGCTAACTCAACATGTAGGGTGAATTCATTCAAGGTGAGGGCTCTTTGTCCTACCTGCACTGTTTTCCACCTCCTAATGGCCGAGGGGGGCAATGAGAGCTTCGGTACTTGATGAAGTGGAGCCTGTTGGGAAGAACAAAGGCTTACTCCATCTTGGTTCCATCTGGTTGACATCTTGGGTCCTTGGGGGGTTTTAGCTCCCTGCCAGTTGTTCATTCTTCCAACCATGCTGTGCAACCGTTAGAGACTGGGGAAACAAGAAGAGATAGAGAAAGAAAAAGAAAAGGATTTACTGGGGGCCATGGGTGCTGACTGGGACCAAATGATGGAATTTCATTCGACAATTGACTTGTTAGATTAGTCTCATTCTCTCACTTGCACCCTGCACTGTAATACCACTGCTCCATTTGCGATAACTAGTGCTTGAATTGGAATAAAAGGTGTGAGTACTCCACATCTGCAGCCTGTACACCATCCAATTGCGGCTTTTATGAGAAAGGGTTCTCTCTGGCCTCTGTAGGTAAATGACCAACTAGTGAGCTTATGAATGGTTTATATTAGCTGATAATTTTCAGGCACAAAAGAATCACTTTCAACCAGAGCAAAAGGTACACATCTATACAAAGCTTTTTGTACACCACAGGATCTGACAAAGGCCTAGATTTCTGAATAATATTTTCATTGATAACATTTCAACACTCAATCTGTAATTTAATAGAGGTTCCTTTCCCAAAAACTATATGTAATAAATAGTTTTTCATGTGATTTGTTCATTTTAATTCTATATCTCCCATAAATGCTCATTTATATACAACAGGTAACAGTACAGATTTCAAATCTTTCACCATCTCGCAAATAAAACTGTGGACTTGTGTGGAAAAACGAAATCCCTTTGTTTCAGGTCTTAAATGTGGTTCAGCTATGAATAAAACCCCATAACCATACTACACCACTCCAATATACACCAATATATATCACAAGCATTTATGTGATAGCTTCAAAAGATGAGTAAATTGAGTTCAGATGGGTTTACCATCCAATTCATCCCTGAATATAGAGGATCTTGTCAATGAAAACCACCTTAAAGTGAGTTTACTGGCTCATACGCCCATCTGACTGGTCTTATCTGCTGTCTCTACATCACGACGGTACTGCTGATGGCAGAGTGTTTACAGACAGCAGATTTTGGAGGCCACAGCAAAAGTCTAAGCTCTTTATCGAGCAGCTGAAACGAAACACATATTACATCTCAGTCGAAGAGCACTTTCTATTGCTTTCAGGCTTTTTTTTTTTTTTTTTTAGGGGAACAGGAGCAATTTAGCCTTATACTCAAAAAGCTACAATATATGTACCTGTATTTGTTAGAAAGGGGCACTACATTGGTAGAAATATACAGTTAAAGCGTAGGTAAAGCACTTGCTATAATAACATCATCTTCAAATGCTACATAATCATCTCAGACTCGTAGTATTTGAGAGTTCAGTGGTTAGTAGGAAGCAGATGGTGGTTTTGGAGTGACAAGGCATCAGCAGTGAAATAGAGCTAGGAATTTCCTCTGGGAATAACTCTTGTATCATCGCGTAACTCTACCTGTCTACATATCCTCTTGTGTTCCTCTTCACTCAGGGATTCTCTTTTTCTCTGTCAGATTGTCTGCATTTCATTTTCTCTGGAGGCTTTACAGTACACACAATGAAGATTAGGGACATTCAGCACTGATGAATGTGATGATGGTGAATGCAGGTAAAAGCCATTATCCCATATTATGTATTTAATCTGTACCTGTTACAAAGAAAAAGATGTAGAGGCAGATCACTGGAGGATTTATTCAATGTGAATGTGTTTTCGATTATTATTTTTTATCTCCTCTTTTCCCCTCTTTTAGCTTCTATTCCTCTTTATTTCCCTTCACTGTAACTGTCTCTTTTTCTTATTCCCTTGTTCTCTTTCTCTGCATTGACTTTCATTATCCGTTTGCCACTACCTCTGGCAGATTTTCACTGTCTGCTTCACTTTCCCTCTCTTTCTCTTGGGAATCATAGCACAGCCTCCCTTGGGGATAAACACACTAGCAATTCACCTCCCTTTAGGGACACAAACAAACTGACCGGTCACACATCATGTTCACTGTAGATTTTACAATAGAATTACTAGCACTGCTAGAGTAATTCATGCTGTGCTGTATTCACTCATGTAATCAGTGGTTTCCCCTCATAGTGGTATATTCCCATTTACTTGGCTGCGGGATGTGAACATTTTCATTTAGGGACAGTTACATGTCTTCTTGGATTACTTCTGAACACATATAATTCTGTGCATGTATTTTCTGTGTAGCTCTTTACCATTAACCAGAAAACAAAAGTAAGAGTCTGTGAGACAGTACAGGCACTGAGGTGCTTTGAGCTAAAGGCTAATATCAGCAAGTTTAACAGGTATAATGTTCACCATGTTCACTGTCTTAGCATAAAGACTGGAAACGAAAAGGCAACAATGGATCATGTAGATAAAAGCTACATATAGAAATCAACCTTAAATTCAAAGGTTTTTTTGTTGTTGTTGTTGCTCCTTAAGCTTTTTAACAAAAATGTTTTGTAACTGAAGTGAATGCTGGGTACACAAACTGCAGCCACAGGTGTTCAACACCATTTAAGCATAGACACTTTAATCCTCGATGAGCCTAATAGACTGAAATCCTCTTTAGCAGCTGCTATTTAAATGAGAGCACAGCTCAGGTGTATTAGCTGTAATACACTGGCATAGGCTCCTGTCAGTGGTAACAAACGGCAGGGGGACAATGGGCTAATGGGTGAGGTATACCTCCTGGACCATTCAGCTCTACAAAGTGGCTGACTATAGCCCATTCTAAAAAAAAAATATAGTCTGTTGCTATTAGTAACTCCATATGGGCCCAATGCTTAAACTCCTGAGTCAGGAAGAAAAGGGTGAGAGAGGAGGAAGCAAAAACAGGCGGTAAAAAAGAAAGTTTGTAAAAGAGGTGGGTGGATGTTTTCCTCTTTGTAACACAGCTGTTCAGGTGACAAAAAGTTGGTGCAGGAGTAAAAAGCAGGATTTCAAAGAGGAAAAAAAAAACAAAGTACTGATCTTCCACTGCAGGCACGTAGATAAAGTTTACTTTGTTGACCATTTCTCACGAAGTAATTTAAAGTAAGGTAAGATAAGACAAGGTGAATTTACAGCAATTCTTTGCATCTCTCATAAGTTACATAACTGACTCATATTTCAAAGCTGCACTACACCCTCCTGTCAGAGCCAATGTCATTCATGCTCGCAAGGACCTGTTCATTTAAATGTGCTATAAAGTAGTGGAAGTTCACAACTTTGAACACAACAATAAGTTTTTTTTTACTACTTAACCGTTTTGAACTAGTTCAAAGATGACAAAAGTGATTAAGAAGATTAACCACTCACCATTAACCCCACAATCACACAGGCCAGCCTTATTTATCTCCTTCACATATTAAAAATCCCATTAAGTAATGACATGTGTGGTGAAGATTCAATTTGCTTGTTGATGTGCTCACAGCTGTTTGGACTAATTACAGCTTGATGTGACTGTTTTTGCATGAAAATTGCTGAGCACATCGAGTTCAGTACATGTTTTAATTCATTTACATTTACAGGACCTGAGAGCTCCATCACATGGACGCTTTATACTCCTGTGTGAAATTCCATTGTTCACCATCAGCGAGACTTTAATGATGATTGGAATGAATAATGTATTCGAGATTTGCTCAGTATCTCCAAGGACACTGTTTACTGCAAATTACAGGATGGGAGAGAACCGCACGAAGGTAAAGTTTACTTTGTTCTGTACATATGCGCGTGAAAGCATAACCCTAAATATGCGTATCCAAACCCATGAGTGTTATATGTTTTTTATAACACACACACAAACAAAAAAAACACTTATACAAACGCGTGTGCATTATGAACAAACACATATTGTAGATTTAGAAACTGTTACATATATAGTGGGCACAAACACCTGCTTGCACACACTCATACACGAGCAACAAGGCACCAGCACACACACAGCGGGGTGTTCTCATTAGCTGGTGCTAATGAACATAAATTCAATATTGCCTATTAATGAATAAACAAACTAAATAAAGTAATCAGGCTTCAGTCTCTCCCTGTGAGGGACTGCGCATTTTTTGGCACTTTAATTACAAATAACAACATAATACTGTTATTAAGGACAAATAACCTTCATATTATATAAGTCACTGAAAAATATTTAAAGCCTGCTATGAAAGAGGAACAGTCTGAAGAGAGAGAGCACATATAGAATCAGACTGCAAAATATTTTCAATTTTCATTCAAAGTGCTAAAGTTTATGTCCCTTAAAACTTTAATCAAACTTAAAATCTGACCAGCGTTTGTATTTTCTCACATGATAACCAGTTGCAGCATCCCTGCAGCATATTCTAGCAGAGGAGTGGAGTAAAGACCACCCTGCTGTTACATGAATATAAATTATTAGACTTTTACAAAGTAAGGTATGAACCTTCAGAGAAAAAGAGCAGAGGTGCTATGTCACACAGGAAAGACCACACATTTGAAGAGCAAAGCTACTGTCATTTAAAAGGGACAGACCACCAATTTTACACATGAAGGTCACTTTATATGTGATGAGGTGCAATATTCAACCTGAGAACAGATGCACAGTCTTCTGTGGCTGTGGAGGGGATTTGTGAAGTCTGACTGAATAACTCCTGATGAAGTAATCATTGTTATCTTTGCTCAGGCTTGAGACTTTGACTTTTTAAAAGTTTTAAAGTTTTAAAAATGCATTAAAAAACTGCAGTTTTGAAATAAATTCGGGATTTAGAAGGCTGGGTGGCATGGTTGGAAATGAGGGACTATCCTTAACTATCCTTGGGACTAAAAGTCAGGTTATATCAGCCTCTTCTGCTTTGATTTTGACCACTGTGTGCGATGCCAAATGAACGGACTACACCTTTAATTGCTAATTTTATCATAAGAGAGATGTGTCAGGATCTGTTTAAGTCAGCTCCAGAGTTGACAGTGCTTAATTTTTCACATCATACAATTTCTTTGGTGATTATTCAAAGCAACATATCACAATGCCTAGAAAAAAAAAGGTTGGGACAAGTATAGACAAATCTCTGCTTGTGAGAAAAGGTGCTGCGCCAGCAGAAGAATTCAAATGCCAGGCTGATGTTAGTTTGGTAATCAACCAGTTTCCTTGGGGAAAACCCTAAGCAATCAGTGTACACACTACTAAAAGCACCTAATCTTTACTTCGTCATTTGACCTGTTTTTAATTAAAAGTTGCTTCTTATCTAAAGAGTTGCATAATCAACATTTGCTGAGATGTGATGCTGATATATAGGCAACTTTAATCACTTTAATTTGTGGTATAACAAACATCGGTGTTCATCGGTTGGTTTATCTTGAAATGGTAGAAACATGCTGCTGAAGGGCAAGGTCTTTATCATGAATTCTATGCCAACCATTGTATGGCAGCCAGAAGAATTTGTGTAGACCTGAATCCATTTAAATTTTGTCTTTTGTAACCTGTGATTAAACTAGCAAATTTGGAAACAATTGAAAATATTTTAATTTCAGATGGAGGAGATGGTGGCTGACATTCTCTGTAATGTGAACATGGCTGCGGCGAAGCAAAGCTGAATCTATATTCATGTCAGGGTCCATAGCTGATGAGAGCAGAGTGAGAGCCGAGTCTTGAAGATTGGATTCTGGAATTCAGGGAAACAAACAAATCTACATGCTTACTAAAGGAGTGAGCACGAGTTGTCACGTGTTCTTACAGAAATGTGTGCATGCTTGAACACACATACACACGCCCAGATTCTTCTTGCATACAAAATAGCATTAAACTGGTTGGCAGAGCATTGCAGTGTAATTTAGTGGTAATTTAGTAGAGTACAAAATGGGTTTTGATTACAGGCTTGTGGAAGAATAGCTGACCCTTTTATCCAGCACAGAGAAGATGCAGTTCATCCACTCAGTTCCTCTGGCCCTTTACAGAATAATGAGAGCCTGACTGAACCAGTGGACCTTCACTCCCTGGACTGTTAACTCCTCACAACATGAAGCATGGCTGGCACAAAGGTTTCAAAATGAGGTCTGGAAGTCCCAAAGGCCCTGTAAGTCATTCCAGGATTCTGCCAACCGGCAGAGGAGTACTTAACACTTGACTATTATTTTGCTCATTACAACTGAGAGAAGACTGATCATTATGGACATAGGTCACACTATGCAGAAGAGACAGCACTGCAATTATCCCCTAAATCACGCCCGGCATTATGCTTGGCACATGTGAAAGTGGCTATTTTAAATCTAACTGTTGAAATACCACGTGTGTTACGTCAAAGGTTTAACACAAAGCTGCTGTGAGAATTAGTGTAATTGAGCAATGTTTGATAGTATCGTGAGTGACTAACGCGCAGATGCACGTGGGTGGTTCGATATGCATTCCTGCAGCATTCCAATAATCAACAGCTGGGGGCAGTAATACGCCAGGAGACATAGCAATGCACCAGCGAAAAGTGGGGAGGAAGAAGAAATGCATTTTGGTAAGAAACCCTCAAACTGACTCTGTCATGCACTGCAAATGCATATCTTATATTTTACAATTCTTTGTAATCTTCTTTGTAGTATTTTTGCCACATCTCTGTAGAGCTGACGGGGTCTCTAGATCTGGGTGAAAACTCTCTGTGGACTTGTCACTACGAGCAACTCCTCTCACATTATACATCCTCATTTCATCCATTGTTAATGTAAAGCAGCTTTACATAAAGCAAATCAATCATTTAAAGGGATTATTCTTGTTTAGTTACTGGGAGGTACAGAAGAAACAAGCTTGTGTCCCTTCAGGAGACAGTCACTTCTGACCACCTGCCAACTCAGATAAATAAACAAAGAATGGCTAAATAAATGGATAATTCCGAATGACAGGAGAACCAGTTACCTACAACATGCAAAAGCCTTTCCCTCAAAGTAATTGTTTCCCTTGGTACGCTCACTTTGGTTCTCCGGTGACTTCTCAGCCTCTCCCTCTCAAGCACAGATACTCAGGCGGTCAGGATGACAGATGAGAGGAATGCCTGAGTTGTCAGAAGCTATTCTCAGCACACATCTGTCAGCAAACCGGTCTTCAAAGGCAGAGAAAGATAGGGGGAGAACTGGGGAGAACGGGTAAAATGACAAAGATAAAGAGAATGTGAAAATGAAGGAGAGAGAAGGAAGAGAGGGAAAAGACAACATGATAATGGAAGAGGTAGAACACAGGAAGGAGAAGCCCTGGCTGAACGATGACGGTGGATGGTATTCAATTTAATACTAAACATGAAAATTATATCTGAGTTAACAAAAAAAAGAAAAAAAACAAGCATGGATAGAAAGAAGAACAATCAGAGTGACCGAGATGCCCACCGCTCACTGGATAATAGAAAGCTTGAGGAGAGGTGATAGACCTTCAAAGTGTAGCGTTCAGTAGTCTTCCTCTAGTAGTTTGTCAGTGTGTTGATTAAGCAGTGCCCTGTTAGATCATCTGTCACATTAGTCTGTGAAGTTCATGCTCCTGCTGCTTGGGGTTTGCTTTAGTTGCGAAACCCAGATTGAAGCCATTTCTCATCTCTCACTGGCGACTGGACACCAAAATGAGTTTTTATAACCCTAACCCTAACCCTAACCCAAAACAAAACACTTATCTGCAGAAAGACAGCTTGACACAAAATGCTTCATACTTTCAGTACACAAGAGATAGTGATACTGTTTTGGGAACCTTTGGTTTTCATTGTAGATATTCCCGTTATGGAGGCCAGTACCAATGTAGCTGTCTTACTGAGCAGTATACACATTAACTGAAAAATGAAAATGACACACTGGTGACACTGTGCAAAACTAAAGCACAAAGGGAAATGATAGTGCTAGTCAGTATAAAGCAGTCCTCTACTAGAAGTTGATTAGCATTGCTCTCTTTAATCACCTGTCACATTACTTTAGTCTCTGTTCTCTGTGCTCCCTGGGATATACAACAGCCAAGAAATACAGATTGAAACCATTTTTCATCACAACTGGGAATTGCAATAAAAGAGCTGCAGCATTTTTGTCCTAATATTGGCGGGTTAACATAGAGCATATTAAACATGTACATTGAAGCTAACTCAAACTGACATAAAATGACAGTTGTAACAGTTGTGTCAAATGAGGTCCTTTGGGAAAGCAAAGTTTAGTAATCTAAACTGAGATGAATGTGGGAGCAGTCAACTGTTGTGCAGCACATACTAGACGTGAACTGCACTTAAGCAAAAGAATAGTCTGGCAGTTGAAAAATAGATTTGGCATACATGGTATTGATCTTCTCATCTAACTCTCTGCAAACAGGCAAATAAGCATATTTGTCAAAATGTCAAACTGTTTCTCTAATTTGTTATGCTACATTTATTTTCGAGGTTGATCACCAAGTATTAAAAAAAACCTTCAAGTTGTATGACATGTTCAATGGGACCCATAAATTGAAACCAGTAGAAAGTGAAACTACAACTGAGTATTTTTCTGTTCTTAATGGGAAAATCGGGACCACTTGTGAGGACTGTGAAAACAGCTCAGACCCTTATAATCTCACCAGATTACTTCAGCTTGGGTTTGGCTGCAAATGTAACAGAAAGCTTGTGTTACAAATCTTGGAGGGGTGGGGCCTAAACAAGCTAGTTAGGTGTCATGGAGCCTGACCTATACTTAGTTCTACAAAACCACAGTATCCCCGCCTCTGCTGTTCTGAGTTTGATTAATCTTTTCACTTGTTAGAGTCCCTCAACTTTATAAAAGTTGAATTGGCTGGCATACTCCTTCAGAGCCTTACTACTAGTGAGGCTAATGCAGAGTTGATTCCCGAGGGTAGTGGGAGAGCAGCGGCCACATGGGTCATTAAAACCAAAAGGCGTTTTGATCTTTGAGGCATGAATGTGCTCAGCAATTTTAATTGAAATGTGTCTCTCAGAATACTAACTGATTGATTAGCCACCTGTCATTCATAAGTTCCACCAATGAAAATGATTTGTACATTATAGCATTGTAAAGTTCAGACTTTAGTGGCTCATGTCAGTTCTTAACGTAAAACTAGAAAAGTCTAAACTGGAGTTTCCGCCTGTCATCACGGTGAATTCCTCCTACAGTACGAGGCTGGGACGTTAATATTTTCATTGTATTTCTGCTCCCTTGCACAGTTTCAATAAGTAAGCAGGTTGTATTAAAGTGTGGCGAAGAGAACAGCCCCTGTATTGCAGTGGCAGCATGGTTTGCTAAGCTTTCCCCTCCTCTCTCTTTATTGCTATAACACACACCTCTGTGGCCTCATGCTGCCAGGCGAGCTCCATCGAGACCACGGCAGAATACTGTAATGAATTTAAAAAGCCGCCAAAAACTTTCTCTCTCCGCTGGCCTTAGGACTCAATTTCCCTCGGCAGAGTATTGAGTTGGAATCAGATAACTGCCAGAAAGTGTGGAAAATCTAATGCATATCAAGTGAAGAGACATGCTGACACTCCCCAGTGACAGAAACACCGTGCTCTGTACTCGCAAAATACAAACCCAGCATAAAACTGAAAGGAGTGGAGTGAAATGAGGGGAGGTGAGAAGAAGAAGCGGAGCTATAGGTGAGGAGTAGTGTTCTAGTTTTTTATTCCAGGAGACAAAATAGCCTTCAGAGTCCACACATGACATGTGTGGCAATTAATTTTGGGTCAGACCCCATGGGATAGAGGCTTTATGTGTCGCACTGTACATGTGATACAAGGAGTGGATAGGTTTGATGAACACACGGTGCTGCTAAACCTATTAAAATCAGTGCTCAGTGATGCCACCTTGTGGTTAAGGACACTAAGTCAATTTCAGGCCCATCACAGGCCTGAACACTTTTTTTTTTTAACTTGGTCCCTCCCAAACAGAGTAGACAGTATCCGTTCAGCCGCCATATTGGAAACCAATAACACACAAAACAACCAAAAGGAGACACAAAATGATAACCAAGACACGCAAAACTGCCAAAAAGACGTGTCTTTCAATCTGTTGCTCTTTCTCTAAAAGGGGGGTTACTCTGCAGTCACCTCAGCTCTACAGAGCTTTTTAGCTACTCTCAGCTTAGTTATTTGGTTTTACAGTCTGCAACTTTACTGTTTAGGTTTAGTCTCTTTCATCAGTGTTGTTTCTTGACACAGCCTGCAGCCCTGTACAGTACCTGCCCAGCACCAAACAGCCAACATACGCAATTAGCTATTAAATACTGTGGAGCATTAAGCAGTCAAAGTGCCAGGTATTTTCCTCAAGAGTTGGTGGAGAGCAAAACAGAGCTACAAAGAAACTGTGGCTATGATTTACATTCATCAAATGGCCAGAAACTCAACTCCAAATGAATGCTAATGGTTGCTGCTAGATGTGCAATTAACAATTTGACCTACCATAGTCTCAAGACATGCATCTCACATAAACTGGAGACTCTAAATTGCCTCATTTCTGAATGCTAGTGCGAATGTGCAGTATCTGTTTATGTGTTATTCCTCTGATAGGCAGGCAGCCTCTCCAGAGTATTCTCTCCAGCAGCCTCTCCAGCCTCCCTATGACCCTTCAAGGAATAGCCTAGTCTGATAAACGAATGCATGGCAGAATTTAGTCATTTATAGCTCTTTCTGTTTTTAACAAATGCACTGTGTGACAATTATAACTTTTACATCACGTTGCTTCTATCCTTATTGCCATGGAAATTAAACTCGAATTTCGAACCCTCTAAGTGAATTTCAGCATGCTGCGTTAGATTTTATTGTTCAGTACTCTTGGGGTCCCAGCAAAAATGATGATAGCTAGAGAAAGGTTATGCTAAAGGAAGCAGGGGAGTATTTGGACTTTGAGAACTTAAAGAGTCCTGCTCAAATGGGAGTTTGAAAGTAACATACATAGAGGAAAAATAGAAATAAAAAGAGGAAAATACATCAGGACATAGCACTGCAGAGCACAATACTTTTTTCTTTGTTTATATACTGCGTATGTGACTGAGACAGAGACTGACACTCCCCAGTACTTGTTATCCTACCTGTCAATTAGTTTTAATAGGTGTGCCTATTGCCTCCTGCTTATCAAAACCTGACATGTGGTATATTATACAGTACCCTGAGGAACACAGCTTCCACTGATTTCAAACTAATGGTATTCCACCGAGGCAGTTTGTTCTATTTTTCAAGAGTTTTATTCATGCGGTGAAGGATTTGCTGCTTTTTCACCAGCCTGCCTCACACTCATATAAAAACACTTCCGAACATTTAGAACATTATAACAGCTCAAGGAACGAGGCTATTATTTGTTTATGCCGTGGCCACTGCTGTGCCTCAAAGACACTGAACTAAAAATCAAATAGGATTTATCTAACTTGTCTTCATCTTTGCTCTTGGTCTATTTGCATGTGTTTCCCTAACCTTTTAGTTCTCTCGGGCCACCGTAAATAATACCTTGTTCAAGCAACAATATCATCTAACAGAAAACAAAACCAAAAACTTTTTTTTCTGGAGACTCATAATGAAGTTGTAAAACCTGAAAAATGTGACAGTATATGAACTTCACATGCTGATACAATTTTTCTCTCAACAGCGGCTCACAGTCAGATTCATTTACTGAAGCCACTGCATGATAAACATTAGCAGAATCACATTATCGATAAACAATTGCTTGTTAATTAGGTAATCAGAGTGTTGTTATCACATTTTAAGATCAAACCTTTTCTTAATTAGTTACCTCATTTCAATTCCATTTTGGTAAATTGAACTGTGGGCGTAGAAAACACACACACATCTTTCATGTCCTGGTGCTTCGTCTCAACACTCCATTAAAAATGTCTATTTTATTAGAAAAGCACAAAATTTCAAGCCCTAATTGGTTCCTAACAGGTACAGAGGAATAAATGGTGTGGAAAAGGGCCGGTAAAAATGATGTCATAATGATCGTTGTTGACCTTCATGGCAGAAAGTTTAATTTGGGCTTTAGTTCAAAACTAAATCAATAGTAGATAGGGAATCATCAGAAGCTCTTTAACGCAACAAATACATAGAAAACATATCAATGGCTAAATTTGATAAATACACTGATACGTACAAAAAGCAAATACACACAACACGACCAAATACAGAAATGAACTGCAAGTAGCATAGATGTGAGCCCTGAAAGTACTCTGATGAGAAGAGGGAATGCATTTCTTGCCATATTTCCAACACACATACTGAAAAACTCATTCCAGCGTTGCTGATTAGTGGCATGTTTGTCTATTTAGTTGTGATGTCTGTATTCTGCAGCCAATGTATTGTCAATTTGATAAAGATGTTTTCTTAATTTTCTTGTGTTTTGTTTATTTGCATGTGTCTTCTTAAGCTGCGGTGCGTGTAGCTGTCTCAGCCGACGTAATTATTGCTAAAAGGGTAAATACCAGTGCAGAGCATAGAGAATTTATTGTGACACAACTGAAAACAAAACTGACAGAGTGTCATATCAGGGTTTGCCAATACAGAGAAGGCTGAATTGATTTGAAGGTGTGGTTCCCTTCCCTGTTTGAATCAATGCAGACTTATCTTTGATATTAAGCCTGGTGCCTTCTTACTCTGGCTGTACAGGATCAGGCGTACCTATGAACCTATGTACAACATTTTATGTCACAGAAATGAAAAATTTAAAAAATCAATATTTACTCTGTCAGTGGGGACACAGATTTCTTTCTCCTCATTTCTGTTGACTGCAACTTGTAATGTGATTCTGGTGAATGGTGCTCCAAATCCCTCTTACAAAATGTCCACACGGTCTGTGAGGATATATTTGAAACTAAACCCCCCCAGGGTAGTTAAAGCTCAGCGATAAGTACGTAAAAGCTGATGACATCGTTGTTTGGACGAGCAAAAACAGGGATGTTTCCGGTAAACTAAACAATGCATTAAAAAAAAGAGGAGAAGTGGAATTATATTTAAAAGCATTTATTTCTCAGACATTTTGGCTGACTCTTGGAATTACTTTGCGTCGTTGTTTTGACAGGAGTGTGATCATGTGGAAATACAACATTTTCCTTTTTACCTGTTCGGTCTACAAGCATCAGGCTTGTTTTGCTGATGTGAAATTTCATTGTGTGTTGATGCATAAACCTTGTCTTTTAGACTGAAGAATATTTGTTTTGGGAAAGCGCACTGGAATGGAAGACTACCTGTGAAGAAATTTCATCTTTTGAGTGGAGAGAAAAAGTGAAACTTGTTTTGTCCTCAAGGTCAACGGAATAAAAAAAAACAAAACAAACCACACACACACTCACATGTGTTCACATAGGTGTATGCCCTGTGTTTGCTCTGTATAATATCAGTATAAGCTCATGTGGTGCTGTGTTCAGAGCAGAGGGAATGGGAGGTCTGAGTCAGTGATGTTTGCGTGACTGTGTGTGAAATCCATTCGGTTTTCTGCTGCCTCTATCTCCCCTCAGCATCGCAGTTATAAACGCAGGTTCCCACACAGACTGTTTGCTTGTGATCCTTAACTATTCGGAAAGAGTTGTCAGTCAGATTGAAGACCTCTCTCTCGTCTAAATGGATTCAGTCCCAGTCATGCGCAAGGTGTAAAATGCACACGCTCAAGCAGGCATCTGCTCGGCCGCACACATAAACACGCACAATTTCTCTCACTCCCTGTTGCAGTATCTGTCCTGGCGTACTGCTCTTACACTTTCTTTGTCCTTTCACCCATTTCTGTGCATCTTTCCTTCTCTTTCTACCTGGTTGCGGAGCAGGGAGCGAGGAGTGGAGGTACATTAGTGATGGAGTGACACGTGATAATGACTTACAAGGAGATAAAAAGACTTTTACCACCCAGACTTGGCAGACAGGATGGCAGGATGGAACGAGGAGGACGAGGAGGGGAGACATTTCTACATCCACACTCCCCTCATTACATGCTGGCAGTATTTTGGCGCGGGCACCGCTCCATCTTTCTCTCTGTGTCATGACCTGGCAGAGAGAAAGGCAGTAGTGTTTCTTCAATTTCCACCTCCCTTCTTGTTCTTGTACTATCTCTATCAAATCCATACCCGTATGAGCTCCTTTCCTTCCTGTCTTCCTCCTTTCTCTCTCTCACCTATTTCTCTTTCCACTATCCTACCACCATTGTTTCCTTGCCTTTCTGTGAAACTATTTCTCCTTCAAATAATCCTGCAAATTAAAAAAAAGCGATAAGGAATATGTATAACTGTGCTGTTAAACTGTAACCTATTAAAAACATGAAAGATCAATGATAACCTTCAATAGCCCACCAATGAGGTCACTGTTTAACTGTCTTATTCACATTTTGAGTTAACTTTTTTGTTTTACTTTGCACTTTTAAGAAATATTAAGCCACTTTTTATCCCATTCTATTATTTAAATCAGGATTCTGATGAATATATTTAATTCTGAGCAGGTTCTGCGGGTCTGTTGGCATTAACGGTACTGAGCTATTACAGCTGAATTGGCAATAATGGGACCTTTCCTGAGGTAGTTTGGTTTGCACTATCTCTCTTTTTTTGCAGAAATCAAATGTAATTATGGTGTTGGCTTTCTGACCATGATAAGTGACCTGGGAAGAGTGTTTAAATCCCAGTCAAATGTGATCAGATGCGCCTTGGCGCTGTCAAACTTTGGTATTTAAATTGCAAATTTTGCTGGAGCGTGTTCAGACCGAATTCATATTTAAATGGTGTGTTTCAAAGCTTTACCTTCTCCATTTCTCGGCATGTAATACCTCAACTGCTCTCATTTTCTTGATAATAAGCAAATGAGGAGGGAAGACAAGGGGATTGGAATTATGGATATGCATGTGGTAAATGAAATACTCAAGTGTTATGGTGGAGGTAAAACAGACTGGCTTAGATGTCCGAGAGAGTTATGTCTACAAATGACCTCAAATACGATGCCGGTTAACAGCAGTCTACAGGGTGAAGAAGTCAACTTGTGACCAGAGGAGTGTGTGTATTAACCAGAACAGCTACTGCTGTTTTAGTTGAAACAGAAAGAGAGGAGTTGATTCAACTTCATGAGACTCTAGTTAGGACTGTTGTATGAGATCAAGTTACTGCCTTGTGCCTTTTGTCTTGGTTTGACTTAAGCCCCTTATTTCTGGTTAAGGGAAACCTTAATACTACAGCATACAATTAAATCATACAGCACACAATTACGTCTTTCCTTTGTTTTGGCAGCAGTTTTCCTGTTTCAACATGTCTGCTCCCCCATGCATAAAGCAAGGTCCATAAAGAAACTGTTTTCCAAGTATGATGAGGTAGGACATGATTGGTCTGAACAGAGCCCAGACCTCAACCCCATCCAACACCTTTGGGATCAGCAAAAACACTGACTGGAAGCCGAGTCCTATCAACCAACTGCAGAGAACTGAGCTTATATTATAGCTGTTACAGATCAATAAATCATTCACATTCTTTAACTTACACACAGCAGTCTCAACGGACCAAAACCAAGTCTAGAGTTTTGTACTTACTCCCTCAAGAGCATCTGATTTTACTTCTCTCTTGTTTGGACTGCCCAAAATATTCTCAAAGTCAAATTAACACCTGCATTAGAATAACTTTGGGTCCAAAGGAAAACAAGCAGGCACACAAATACTAACTACTAATTATCCCCTTGTTAACACACACAGTCATTGTCACACACAAAAACAAGACAAAAGAGATGTATATATATATATATACAGATATATATATACACACACACACACACATACACACACACACACACACACACAGGGCATAAAACTATTGTTTTGTGAGTTTGTTTGTGTGTGTTAAACAGCCCACGATCCCTAATCTCCATAATCAAACAAGCTTCCCCTAAACACATTCAGCTGCATTGTTCATCAATTACTCATTTAGTATTAATTAAGACCTGCTTTATTTTTCAAAGTTGAATTTGATGTCGGTGAATTTCTCCTCGCTCACCGCCTCTCCTTCTCTTCCTCCCTCATGAAGCTCCTCACTGTGTCCTCAGCAGCTTAACTAAAAGCAACCTCAGCAAGTCAGGAAGGAGGCTTTACTATTTGTCAAAGTGCTCACAGTGGGGAGTCGCATCTGATAACAAAAGGTGGAATGGTTCGGAAAGAACACCAAAAAAAAAAGACAAAACTGACACAGCCACCCCAACAAACACATTCAACCCTACATTAAGGAAGTGAGGGGTGGCCTTCTTCTTAATCATGCAATCCCTTTTAAGAGATTTGCTACAAGAACAGATTCACACAAAAATACTCACCACCAGGCAAACACACAGCTCAATAATAGAATATATATTTTTAAGAGATGAATACAAGAGCAGAGATTTGAATATTGTAAACAGGTGCTGAATAGCTCCTCAGGATATGAAGAGAAAAAAAAACATAGTCAATGCACAAAACTGTGGTTTACATTCTAAAAATATATAGAAGCCTGCGCATTATGTGCACATATCTACCACTCTTATCATACACACAGATGGATGAACACAGACAGCCATGCAGGCTATCACACCTCTTTACACTGAAAATGTAGTCTGTCATACATTATGCATATGGAAGAGATAAACCAGTGTTTTACATCAGCGTAAAGCTGCAGTTTGCATCATAACAGCAACACAATACCACAGTTTATTGTACCTCTGTGTAAAAGTATATTGTTAACTGAAGTGTTTCTGTGCATAAGTGAGCAGTGAGACAGTAATCTGCTGTGTTACAGTGAAATATTTTATCCATGTATGTTTTTAACACATTTTCTCCAGGCTGCCAGTTCTCTAAGGTTAACTACAAGCACATTGCTATATTGCGTCTGCTGAAATGCACTCAAATGCATCAAAATGCATGGAGGCAGTGGTAGACTACATTCATGCATGTATGGGAAATGCTTGCACGCACAAGCTCACAAACATATGTAAACCCACTGAAGCTACGGCTAAATTATGAGAAAGCATTAGAGAGAGTAAGTGTTTTCTTGTGTTTCCTGCACACATGATCTTCTGCACATGCATATGTAAGTTCTTTTTGTCTTCAAGTGCGTGCGCATCTTATGTTTCTGTGTGCTGCATCTGCATAATGTATGTGTGACTGTAATTGAGTGTAGTCGTAGTGCGTATCTAGTGTGTATCTGATTTCTTAAATAAAATAAACAGAAATGTCAACATTGCAAAACCAAGCTGTCCCCTCATATTTGCACAATACATGTACAGTACCTGATATAACACACACATACTCACACATGCAGTATACAAATGGATCTAATCTGAAAGTTTGATTGTGTGTTTGTGTGCCTGATGTGCAGCCATGTGATGTGCTCCAGTTATATCGGATGTACTGTGTACTGTGGAGACAGACTGCTCGCATGTTTTCACTCAGTTCATGAGACTTTTCTTTGATTTTATAGTTTAGTTTTCAATTATGTATGTAATTGCAATCAGGAGGGGAAAGGGGAAGGAAGGGGAAGTGAGGAAAGAAGGATAGAAAAAAAAATCAACCTTGATGTGGCATAATAATGAGAGTAAAAATCAGTCACAGAGAAAATGTAACACAGAATATATGTGGGGTTTGGTTCAAGGTTTTCTTTTAAAATGCGTAAGCAGTTGGTAGAGAGAGTGCAGAGAGGATACATGAATTGTTCTATAGTTTGTAGATTCTGATCAAAGTAATTCCCCACTTCCAACCGTTATTAAACAAGTGACGCAGTTGATCAAAGACACCAATCTGCATTTTGGAAAACTGAGAAAACAGCAGGCGCTCTGAGTCGCTTGTTTAATGCCTTTATATGGTTGGTGCTCGCTTGCATGAATTATACATCTGTTTGTTGATATCAGCATTTGTTTTTGTGATTGTGTACATGTGATTTTCTGCCTGTGAAATGTATAGCTTATGTTTATGTTTAATCAAATTCCCGTCATGCAAGCGGAGCCCCAAATAAACTTATCTCACACATTTCGACTTAATAACAGGCATCAGTCTTCACAGTGTAACCAGCAAACTCTCATTACATCTGTGTACTGAATATTGTCTGAATGAGTTAGTGTGAAGTTGCGTGTGCCGTCTGTGAGGTATGAGTTTGCGTGGGAGAAGGTGCGTGTTTGTGTCTGTTGTGCCTTTGTGTGTGTGTATATGTGTGTGTGTGTGTGTGTGTGTGTGTGTGTGTGTGTGTGTAAGAGAGAGAGAGAATGAACTGTCTCATTAACAGTGTTGTTCACAAACAAGAGCTGGGGAGAGTTGTGAGTTGGAAAGAGACAAAGGATGAGTTCCAATCATTTCATTTTAATTATACTGACAGCATTTTCAGACTCTCGCTTTTACAAAATGTGTCTTCTCTCCGGCTCTTTTTGCATTTTGTCCTGTCTTTCTCTGTTGCCTTCAGTATTCTGTATTCTTCCCCTTCCTCTGTCTGTCTCTCTCTCAGCCATTTTTGTCTGTCGCTCTCTTTACACTCCATTACTGCCAAATTCCCTTACTAGCATGCGTCCCCTTGGCCGGAAGACTATCGCGTTCCCAGCCTTGGCAGGACCTCTGACAGGCCGTCGTGCCAAGAAGGCCAGTATGACTGGTAGCAGACAGGGTGGGCTGCTCCAAGTCCATCAGTGTGTGTGTGTGTGTGTGTGTGGTGGTGGTGGTGGGGGGGGCAGAATCGGCTGCATGACTACAAACTCACTTGGGTGTGAAGCAAATGTCATCCCAGCTCTTTTCATTCCTCCCTCCATCCATATTTCTTCCAAATGGCTTGCACTGTGGTTTTGTGCTTTTTGCAGTAGACCAGTGTTTTGTTTTGTTTTTTTTTCTGGGCTGTGAGTTGAATAAAGCTCCGTCAAGAAATTAGGTTTAATGATGGGAGACAGTCCCTTATCTGAGAATCTATAGTCAGATAGCAAATACTATGTGACACTGACTGACGGAAACTGAGATGTTGAAATGTGGAATGACAGAGGTTGGAAAGCAGATGGCATTTAGTAGAGCACATGTATCTGTCAACTTTGAAACCAAATAAAGCACACAACATTACAATTGAGCTGTATTTGTTTCCAATGCTTATAATACTACTGCCAAATTTTTGAAAGTCTGGCAGGGCATCTGTACCAAAACTGGAAACTAGTTTTGTTTGAACTGATAGGAACACAAGGTTTAGTGCTGCACAAATAAATCCATTCAGAAGTTATATGCCTTTTGGAAAGAACCACATTTTCACTGCCACGTCCCACTAACATCACTCGGTGAAAAGAAAAAAAGTGTCACATCTTTCTTGTCCAATCATTCCAAAATACTCATACAAATATGAAATCCTGTCAAAGCACAGACAGACACAAAGTCAGAATGGTGGGAAAAAAGGGTTCAAAAAAGTAAAGATTTGTCATGTTTTTTTTGCACTAAATTGTTCCAAAAATTGGTTCCCTATAAAAAAAATAAGATTAACAGTTGTTTTGGAAATATTGCAGAAATGCAACATTCTAGATTTTTTTTTTTATTATTGTCAGCAATTTCAACAAAAAGAGAAATAGCCAAAGTCTGATTTAACTTTCTGGTGAGTCATAGACTCCCATTGTTGTCTAAAAACTTTTTTTGTTGTTGTTTTCTTTTCTGTTGGAGCTGTAAATGTGCATAAATCCACTGAAAATAGTTCAGAACAAATGCACTATTTATTCCTGTTTGGATTCATGTTTACTTAAAACTAAAGCGCCCACATGGTTTAAATAATAAGTTTGGAGTTGAGTGCCACTGACACGGAAACAGGGAAGTCAGAACAGTCTTTTCATGAAATTTGTTGGTAAAATATATAATAACACCAGCCTCACCCTGTAAATCCAGATGCAAAACAATATTAATTACTATAAACATGTACAATTGCTAATCACATCCTGACCTCAGTTTGCCCTATTTTCACAATAAAACTGCCCATAGATCAACCGAACAACTTCTTCCTAAATAAAAAAAATCTTACAAAACCTCAATGTTTTGCTTTAGCTGAGTGTATTTTCACCATTATGTCCTGCTGTATTAATGTTTAAAAAAAGCCTCCTGGGTTAAGATGTGAAAACTAAACTAAACATTTTGTTTCACATGCGGGCTCATTTTCTACTCCAGTGCAAAAGTACAGGAGCAGTGTAAAAGCCTTAATACATAATTCACCACCATCTGTCTACAGCACATGTTGTGTAATAAAAGCTGTCTTGTACCCTCTTCTCCTCCCTCTTGTCTCCATCTCCCTCGTTCTTGCTTCCTCTTGCCTCTGTGTGCTCTCTCTTTCTAATTGTTTTCTTTTTTTTTTTTTTTGCTGTCTGTCACTCTCCTGTCCTGTTGTTCTTTGTGTCCGACTGCCTCACACACACACACACACACAGTTGTTTGTCACATCCTCCTCGTCTCGTTTCTCCTCTTCCATTTCCATGCCTGCTCTCTGTGTCTGTCTTTCACTCGTCCTCCCTCCATGCATAAAATATCTCCCCTCTTTCTCTCTCCCACTCTCTCTCCATTCTCTGCCTGCTTCTCTCTTTCTCACATCTTCTCATCCTTGGACTATTTCACTCCAGCTCACTCTCTACAATACAGTGCTGTCAATGACTCTCCATTTCACAACACATGCTAGTAGCAGCTCCACTTTACCTGGAGGTCAATTAGCATTTTTCACAACTCATCAGGGCTATTGTCCAGAACTGTGTGCGTGTCTGTGTGTGTGTGTAGGTGTGTGTTTGTGTGGTCTCAGTCTCATCAGGTCTATTGTGGAGGCTGACAATGCAGTGGCCCTGTGAATCAGTTTCTTTTGTGGTCCTTATGGAGTCAGAGGCTGCAGAAAGTGGGTGGTTAAGTGTCTGTCTATCTCTGTGTGTGCGTTTGTATGTGTGTGGGTAGTGTGTCAGCTTAGTGCAGAGCAACAGCCCACTGTTTAGTCTTCTTCACTGTGTCTAGTGCAGAGGCTGCTCATAGTAGCTCATCCTCACGGGGGAATGAAGAAAGAGGAAGAGGGGAGAGGAGGAAAAGGGGTAAAGGGGTGACATAGAAAGGAAAGAGGGAAAATAATGAGGGTTGAAGAGGTATTAGAAAAAGTATAAAAGAGAAAATATATTATTTACTTTAACATTTTCACAGGTACTGTAACTATCCAAATGGTTATCCCTAACTAATGAAGGGTCAAGCTCCAGAAACACTGGATCCTACACAACCCATAATGCAACTTAATAATCAGCATCTGTTATTAGACATTCTTAGTTGGGTTATCAGACACTTTTTAAATACCAAGCCACTAGCTATGTATTTGCTCTGTAACACAGACATCCTGTTATAAGGTTGTAGTCTCAAAACCCTCATAACATCATCAGTGTAATTTTTTTCAAACTTTGAAAAGTTGACACAAGACAAGACACTGACCAACTGTGCTCACACATTGAGACGTACCTCTCATGACAAATAAAGTGAGCTTAAGGTGTAAAATAGATGGAGTTTCCCTTTAACTACACAGTTCTTCAATTGCTCATTTTTATGTCAACAATATACACAAAACTTTTTTTTAATGTAATGTAATATAGATGGGCAGGTCAGACCTATTGAAGTGTATGAAATGTCCTGACTGTGAGTTTGGAAGATGTACTTGTATGTAAACAGCACTTGTGTGCAAACTCTTCTCTGCAGTCACTATTTTTACACTTGCCTTTTTTCTCTGTGACCTTTTGAACCCGTGCTACCTTACAGGCTCTCCTTCATATGCATTCAGACCCTAAAGGCTGTTCTAAAAACTTGCTCGGTGCTGGTACACCCTGCTGGACACCAGGATACATGCTGAAACTTGAAATGAAAATGTGTGTGTGTAGCAACTTTTAAAACCCTTGGGCATAAATGATGCACATTATAAAGTAATGCATACATGCAAACACATATTTTCTGTATACTAATGTTTGGTGTAATATTGTAATACAGCCTTTAAACTTGAATAAATTGCTTGCACAGTGGTAATATTAGTTAAACAAAGCGACAGAAGCATTTACTTTCTTTGATTGCTGCTGCTGATTGATCAAGAGAGAAAATCTAGACTGAAATTAAGAGAAATTTGTTCTTTTAATAACTACTTTCCTCTATTCAGTGTCCATTCATAGTCTTTGATTTCCCTCTGGGGGGTTGTGTTGCAGCAAGAAGGGCCAAAAGAAGGAAAAAAAGGCAGCACAGAGGGGAACAGCAGACCCTCTATTGTTATAAGAGGTGGAAACGTGTTTAGAAAAAGGCGTTGTTGTGGTTCTTTCCAGTCCATGTTGATTTTTGACCTGAGAGCTTTTTCTTTTTGTTTGTTTCTTTATATATTTTGTGAAATTAGAATTTGAAGCAGGTCAAACCATGCTGCACCACATGGTTTGGGTTTTATGTCCAAACTGTTGGGGGTTTTGGGATGTGCTGTGATATTCCTGTGGGTCCAGATGGGCTCATTCCTGATTAGTTGTTAAGGGGAAAAAAAGAAAAGACTATAAATTAAATATAATAATAATAATAATAATATTTAAAAAAAATGTTACTTTGGGTTGATTTATTGATTGATACCCATCTCAGGTGCGGAGAAGAAAGAAGGGTGAACAGGCTAATCAGTGACGTTCATTTATGTGATATTCATGTTCATAATGGAGAATCTGTTTAAGTATGTTTGATTCAGTTTGAGGCTTTCTTTTACTGCTGAAGAAGAGAATGTTTTGTGGCAGTGAATTGTGATTGTACTCACTAAAACAATTCAAATGCAACACAATGCGGATTCTGTTGGATCATTAAAGTATGAATGTTGTAAACTTGTTTTATTGCTCACTGTTGTGTATGATCATGACGATGGCTTCATTGCACCACTTTGCAAATTTTATTTCCCTTTAGACACTAACCGTTACAGCATTATACACAGCAAACAAACTTCATCATCATGGGTGAAAGCATCATCTTGTTCACTACTCTTTTTTTTGCAATAATAAGCTCATTTGACTGTATCTTGTAATCATGTTGACTATTAAGTCCTTAAGTGCTCAGTAAGCTGGTGGTGTGGTAGATTGGATGTAAACTGAATTCTGTTCTTGGTTTGTACATGTTAGGGCCTCTGTTAGGAGAAAGACTTATGAGATGTTGAGAAAAAAAACTGAATATTTAGAAGAACAGAAGTCAGAATCTTTTGGTAAAGAAAAAAAAGCTGTAATACAATCACCTTAGTTCAAGCAAACATCTACTGAGCCACAATGAGCAAAGCAAAAATTGTGTGCTGTTTTTGCAAGGCGTACCTCTGGCTTGCAGGTGTTTAGAAGAATAAATTCAGTAAATGTACAGAGATTTCATTAATTACCGTGTGATAACCAAAAGCAATAGAGGTGGAGAAATAAGTACTAAGTGCAAAACAATTTCAGGTAATCAAAATTAATTCTTATTAAATTAGTTTTCTATCCTGTGGCTGTTGCTCTTGGGAGGAAATGCTCTTACAAGTACTCTGACTCGTGGCAATTTTCTTGGAGTGCTGCGTAACGTGAGAGAAACAGTCTTTCTGCAGGTGAGCAGTTTTTTTCTTCAAATGACCTAGGTGACTATTTGATTCTCCACATTTGCACACTACATTTTGTCTGATTGTCTGATCATCCTCCCGTTCGATTTGCTCCCCGTTATTCTTTCGTCTTTGTAATTTGTTTAGTCCCCTCACCGGGAAACAAATTTACTTTTCGATCTCTCTGATCTTCACTACCTGCCTCCAAACCCAGTAATTTAGAGCAAGGGAAGCCAGGGAAAAGTCTGTCGAGAAGGATTCATCTCTCCAATCCCCAAGACTCACATTTTATCGCCAGCTCTTTAAAAGCATGTTTAATGTGCTGCTCAAAATGGAGAATTGCTCTTGTAGATCACCACCACACAATTCTCTGTCTTCCTCAGGCCAATAGTGGTTTGTCTGTTTTAGTTATGTTGGTGTATATATATATCCTCTTTCTCTGTTTAGGTATGTGCATGTGTGAGAGTGAGAGACAGAGACGGATGGCTTAGTTGTTCTGAATCGGAGGAACATAGGAGCCTAAAAAGGGGTCGAGGAAAAGCACAGACCACATACATATTTAAGGCAGAAAGAATATTCCAGCATGTCCTTGTGTTTTTATTATACCTTCTCCGTTTTTTTTTCTTCTTTCAGCAAAGAAACTGGAGAATTTTTACAAATGTGAATTCACTTAAAACAATGTGAGATTACACAATGCCATTTCTCACATTGCTCATTTTTAAGCATTGTTGTATGGAGCAATGTGGGTTCACCGGTCAAGGCCAGCGCTGTGTGCTGTGTACACATGATGGTTTGTACGAAGCATCCTAATGTTTTCCATCCTAATGTAATCTTAAGAAAAATGTTGAAACGAGGACATCACTGCCTCTCAGTGATGGGGAGATGATTTGGTGCTGGATACCAGTACTGACAGCAAGGCTGCTGTAGCTGAAACCAGATCCAGGAGTCTAATAGGGAATCATCCTGCAGCTGTGACAGCTGTGACTTGACTCCGTTTCATTACATTTGAAAGGAGGAAAGTTTTGTATTGTTTCACAGCTCAGCTTTGTCATTAACATCATTGCACCAAACACAGTGCTGCAATTTCTGCACCTTTACAGTGTCACGTTAAAACAAATTTTCTCTTTATATTTAACATTTTTAACAATGGCACAAGCAAAAATACTGCATAGGATGACTGCATAGTATTATTTTGTATAGTATATTTACAAATAAGACAGGCTACTGTTTCTGTGGAACAGAAAAACTATTGCATGATTTCTTCTGTATTAGTGTCCAGCACACTGCAAACTATGTAATCCCCTTGTCAAAACTAAAACTGAGTTGTAACTAGTTTTACAACATCCCAACATTACTTGCAGGTTGCACTAAAACAGGCGAGTAAAGTAATACCACAGCAGAAGGCAGTGACATCTTTCCCTAACTTCTTCACTCTTCTAGGTCCAGTCCGACCATATTTTGGTTTGAGTGCCGAGGGGAAATTAATTGAAAATGGCAACTCAGTATGCAGAACATGCAGGAAAAGAGTTGCTGGGAAAGTAAGAAACACTTCAAATTTAATGAGTCGTCCGCGGGACCAGAGTCTGCTGCTTTACAGTGAATGCAACATAGTTAACTAGTTCTGAGCATGTGAGGAATTTGGAATGAGGAAAATGTCAGGGCAGGCATTCTGACTGTCTGTAACTGACTGGATTAATTACATTCCTCCAGGACACAGCTACTGATCAGTAATGTTCACAAATTTATCATCAGGCCTCACTGTCTGAGAAGGTGGAGCTGTTACACTGTGTAATAACATCCAGGAATTTTTAACAAAGGGAATCTCTGCTCACTTTCCTCCCCTGGCAACGTTTTCAAACTCTGAACCACAGCTGTGTTACACTTATTTATTTTCCCTAACTCTTTTAGTCTGTCCTCTTTTTCAACCCCTGTTTTTGGGCAACTCACAGTCTACCTATCTTTGTTCATGGTCCAAAGCTCCACAGCTGGCAGGTGGGGGGCCAAGGGAGAGAGTTAAAAAAATATATAAAGGATTCTCCCTGTTTAGGGATAAAGAGCAAGCTGCATCCTATCGGAATAGCCAGGAACCTGGGATAAGTGTAGCCTAGGGCTGCTGCAGTATTCAACTCAGAAAACAGTACACTTACATACATCCACGTGAATAAATACACACTCATAAACTGAAAAACCTGAAGAGGATTTTATATGAGAGAGATGGAGAAAGACAAAGGAGGAGAAAGGAAGTCAGATCAATGAAGACAAACAAAAACACAGAGTGTCAAAAAGAAAAAACACGTGAGTGAGAGACAGAGGTTCTTGCAGTAACTTTAAAGCTCTGCTTGTTATGCTGACAGCTGCTGGTATTAGATAACATGGTGCTGTTCGGTTAACAGCATGAATCCATAGAAGTGGCATCTTTACTGAGTTATGTTATATTACAGTTCAAACGTTTTAATAACTGTTTTAGGCCCAAAGCGGTAAAATCATCCAAAATTTCATAAAGAAAGCAGATTAAAGCAGATGTATCAGATTTTTTTTTCTTCTTTCCCATACATCATCTCACCACCTCTCAGATTTATCATGTAACCCTTGAGCCCAGTCCCTAGATTGGGAAACACTGAACTAAACTACTAAACTGTATATAAAGTAGTTGAAACAAGCACATACTCAATCTTGATAATTTCTAGACTTTGATAATTTAAGTATCAAATTTAGCTGAAAGTACTTAAGTTATTTTTCTTACAGTAAGTAGGATTTCAAATGCAGGACTTGAACTATTTATATACTGTGGTATTGGTAAAGTAAAGAAAGTGGTTAGTAAAGGACCTGAAGACTTCTTCTGCAACATATCACACACTCCCACATGTAAACATTTGCAAACGCACATGAAATATGATCCCCTTATTAAGGAACAGCTTGTGGTGTGGATTTATTAAAGGAATTAATGGAAAATTCAACACTTCATGCATACTGATTTTGCATTATTAATAGATAGAGGGCTATGTCAAGCATGAGTACACACAGAGGCTCACACACTGTCCTGTGTGAATTAGTGAACAAGTAACTAAAGTAACTGAAAAATGGCTATTTTACAACCATGGGCCCAGTAAAAAGTCTTGCCAAGTGCAGCTCTGAAGACCAACAGTTGTTCTGAATTCAAGTCTGCACTGCCTTTCAAACTTAGCATCTCTAATGTCTGCATCAGTTTCCATTTGGTACAGCCTTCTCTCTTTCACTATAGGGGGGGTACAGGTACGCAGGATGAATATTACAGCTATCATCTGGATCAAGCCTTGGTTTCAAATTAATGTCAAAGTGTCAGATCCGATTTTATCCTGTACTTGCTGCGTAAAATCTGAAAAATATTGCTCCCTGAATGGCTCTTACACACACAGCTGTAAAGATGTGGACATCTTCAGTAGTGCAAATAAATGTACACTCATACACACAGACATGTATTTTTCATAAGCAACTCGTGCAGTAAAATTTGTCTGGACATTTCTTCACGTGTCCTCCCTCAGCATTTAGAGGATGAGTGAAGACGGCTGTGTACTGAGACGGTGATTTGACTTGTGTTGGGTGGTAATAGGGAACAAGTTGTCTTGGTGGGCAGCCAAAACCATTTAATTTGAAGCACAGGTAGGAGCTAGCAAGCTACAGAAGGCAGATTGAGCTTATCTAAAATTAATCAAAATCTTTACTCTGGGAGTCTGAACTGATTTCATACACATTTGGCAGCGCTAAATGAAAACTAAAAAACAAAATGGTTAAAAAAAATCCAATTACTTGAAAAAAGAAGGTAATGGTTATTTTAATAATAGTTATTTTCCTGGTGGCACTAATACATTTTTTTTTTAGCTTAAGGGAGTTCAGGAACACAAACTTATGAAGGCCGAACATTTCTTTTTTTATCATTAGATTTTTTTGAGTTTTTCAAGTTTTTAACTATTCAAGGCTGAAACCAGAGTTCAGGAGCATTTAGTAAAAAAAAGAAAAGTTTCTAAAGTTTTGTGATTTTAGCCAAGGTATTTTATTTCAGGAACAAACTCACAGAAGTGTTTGATTCATTGTTAGGATAAAACTCGAGTGTATTTTTGTTTACAAAGTATTTGTTTAAAAGTATTTACAATAAAATTTAGGTTACTGAAAGATAAAATGTGTTACATTTCACATCATAACCGCACTGTGAAATGGAATCAGTAGTGTAATCACAGCATCCCTACTTAACAGTCAGTGCAGGCCCAGCACAGAGGATTAGGGGAACTAAAGGGTAAATGTATACAGTGAATCGGTAATAACATTATCCAACAATGGAAACAGGGGCACATCAAGTCCCAGGTGGTTTTCACAGGGTGATGAACAAGTACGCTTGATATCAACAGCAGATCTAAAAGTGAAGCTACACATAGTCGTTGTTTTTATTCATGAGGCCTTCTCCCTTACTTTTCTGTCACAGCTTTGTACTCCTAACTGACCAATACTGTGAACTGAGGGCAACATTTATAAAATTATAGGTCAGCTATAAATAGCCTATAAATAGGTTGTGTGTTTGTTTTGTTTGGCGTTTAGGTCTCTGAAGACTGGAGGAATGTCCAGCTTGGTGTAGACCAGTTTTTAATAAGGCTGTTAAGCATGGACACATTTTGGGTTAACTCGTCCTGCTTAATAGCGAGGAACCTTACTCAGAAAATACTGTAAAAATAATAGACAGGTGATAAAACCTCCTGAAACAGTTCTCCCTGTTCCCAAACTGTTCTTTGATGTCACTTTTTCCCATAATTATTGCAGTTATTTTATTAGCGAGCCATATACCGCTTCAAAGTGTCCAAGTGCACAATCACACAGCCCCTCAGTAATCCTAGCTATTAGAAATGACATTTTAAAGCAGAGCCAAAGGACCATTCTTTCATATGTACTAATTGAAACTACTTTGCTGAACTGCAGCACTCATTTACCCATTTCCTCTCACCTCACACAGTCCCTCTGTCTTGTTCTTGCTTCTGCTATTTTCTGCTCCTTTTTTCCATCTTTCCCTTTGTTTGTGCCTCTTGTACTTTGCTTTTACTTACTTTTTTAAGGAGAGTGGCTGAGGCCACATACAAACACTGCAGCAGCAGCGTCTCCGAACGCACACACACTGTTGGTTGGTGGAGCAGGTATTCCGTAAAAGCAGCATTAAAAAGCACTCCAGTAGACAAAACACTTAGTCCACTTTCAGATCAGTCACGACATCAAACAAACTACTCCCTCGCCGTGTTGTAGTACCCAGAACTTTGTCTGCATACAAAAGCACTGCATCATGTTGTGACTCTCCAAACCTCCACCAGATGTACAGTATGTGGGTAGGATCATACTAAGTGTGGGTCAAAGTGACAGCTTTTTGTGTTGTGTTTCGTCGGTGCAAAGTACCTCTTATCCTGCTGAATATCCAGCATGTGTGATCACTGGCTGAGTGTGTTTCCTAGACCAACCGCATCAGTAGTTGTCAAGCAGTCTGTCTGCAGGACCTGGCTGTTATCTAATATGACCATATGTAGAGTGGTAATCCCTTCAGAGCCCCCAAGTACAAGGGCTGTTTAGGAATTTATTTTGAAATACTAAAGAGTTACATTACAGATCTTGCAGGACAAAATCCAGCTGATTAAATTCATTTAGGATAAAAAACATAATTCAGCCAGAGATTATGTACATAACCACAATGTAACTGGGAAAACAATTTATTAAATTATCAACATAATTTCTAGAAGACAGGGTTGATATTTTATTCAAATATGATTTAAACAGATACAAAAAACTGAGAAAATCTCAAGAATGTAAAAGTACTGTATGTGAAGTTCAAAGTGGTATCACCTTGGTACACAGCACATATACTTTACACTGTGTAATAGACAGAAAACTGTCAAACTGACATTTGCTGCACAGACATTTCGGGAAATATTCGTTTTCTGAAAATAAGATGAGAAGATTGATACCACTCTCATGTCTCCACCCTAAATACAGTATGAAGCTCGAGCCAGGAGGCGATCAGGCCACTCAGTGCAACAGGTTAAAGACATCTAAGTCTGTTTTCAGAGTTTATGGTATAAGTGACTGTGAAAGTTAATCTTAGAGAGCGATGACAAGTTTCCAATTTTCTCCCAGGCTCAGAGAGGTGATGTGGGAGGGATTTATATAGGAAGGTGAGATTGGTTGAAAGGAAGGACCCAACGGATGGACAAACACTGAATGCACATGAGAGGATGACTCAGCGCCGAATGACGTGTGTGAAAATGAGGAGAGACAGAGAGTGAGGAAAACCGAAGAAACAAGAGAAAATGGGAGAACAAGAGAAAGACAGACAGAGAGGCAACATTACATAGCACGGGGTTTCCAAATTCTGATAAAATTCCTGCTCTTTTATGAAATAATGCTGCGTGGGAGAATCTGGGTGTGTGAGGAAGGGTCTGATAAAGTAGCAAAGAGGGAACGACAGAGATTAAACACAAACTCTGGAGAAAAAGGCAGAGAAGAAGCTGGTTTACTGGCTCTGTATGACAGGATGAAGGGAAAGAAGAGGCAAAGCAACAACCTCCCTCCACCTACAAGCCTTCATTCATACAAAGGCCACTTACACGCAGCGATAAACAGGTGATGAAAACATCCGAACTGGATAAATCCCACATCCCTCCTCCTCTTTTAATGTTTGCACGTTGCCCTTATCAGAGGTGGAGGTCGTGTGTTCATTTGTTGTCACTCTTATTTTGTGTGCGCTGTTCTGTACATTCTTTACGCCTTACTTCTCCCTCCTCTTCCTCCTCACGGTTTTGTCCATTCTTATGAAAAATTCAGTGGGGCCAAATGCAGAACTGTCATACTGCTGTAGGCCTACATTTGTTAAAATAGATCCAGCCTCTGACAGTGTTTATGAATAAGTCATTAAAGCGACAGTGACACAGACTATAAACTGTGTTTAAAAACACCCAAATAAAATAATGGTTCTTCCTGTTTTTTTTGGTTTTTTTTTAAGATATCCTTGTTTAAAAAAAAAAAAAAAAGGAGAAACAAACTCTCTTTTTTATTTTTAGGACAGTCTGCTGTCCAATCAAATTCCTATAAATTAATCAAGGAGGTCTGGAGATCATAAAAAGTCGACTGTAAGCCACAGGAGGCCTGGTTTGTGATAGAGCTGGTGGCGCACAAGATGCTATCATCGGCCTAAAAAATGGACATTGCAATGCTCATTTGGAAAAGAATTATAGAATACTGGCAAAGGCCCTTATATTTATCCTTGTGGGACAACTTTATCAGATTGCGACAAGATTTGAAGCCTAGAATAGTTTGAACTCTGGCTACATAACTGATGTTTACTTTTCAGCCATCTTCTCACACCCTTTAAAAAAAACATCACTTCAGAAGGACAGATGTTCATTTGCAAGGGGAAGCAGTCGTACAAACTTTTAGTAGAAAAGCAAAATAAGAGTTTCCGCTCTGGGGAGTGTGCAGGAGTTGGCGTGTGTTTGCATGTTTGGCCACTAGTGTTTAGATTTTCACATGAGATTTTCACGAGCCAGAAACATGGCTATTAACTCAGACGAAGATACGTTGTGCTAGTAGATTTAAGTACCAAACCATTTCTTGGGTTCAGGCTACTGAGAGCGCAGATACAAAGAAGCTTGACGTGTGTCACTAATGTGATTCCTGTAAACATTTCACATCAGATCACAACTGTGACATTGTCTTACAATAAGCCGCTGCAGCTCGGTCACCGGAGCTTAATTGAAAACATGAGAAAGCATGTTGTAATCTGAGCTAACAAGAGAGATGCCACCATCGTCCAACCTTCCTCACTCTGCCTTCTGCTGTAATATCTAACGTCTTAGCAAACAAGTTTTGTTTATTTCCACTCAGCTTATTCGTCTGGTTAAAGTGTGGAAAATTGTATCTGCAACAAATTTGGAACATTCTGCCAAGTAATGATGCCTGAAATGGGCGACAGTGTGCTCTAGTCGCTCGGCGTTGCCTGTGCGTGTGCCTCTCGGTGTGTGGGTCTGACTGATACTCTTTGACAAATGGAAAGTGCATTAGAAAAGACAGTTTCCCACCTCTGGGTGACCTAAAGACAATTTCTTTTTCTACTCCCAAAGCTTCCCTCTCTTATTCCTTAACTATCTCTGTCCCCTTTTCCCCTGTTCTTTCTTCCAAGTGAAGTTATAGGAGCTCGGTGTCATCGCAGTGATAGTGAAGTTTCAAAGTGCTGTGAGTGTGTAAGAGAAATATACAAAGAAAAATCAGATGAGAGGGTATGAGGGAGCTTAACTAGTAAAAATATTTTTGCTATGACTAGCATGATTAATTTGTGTGCACGAGATAAGTGTATGTACGGCCTGTCTTCAGGTAAGACTTTCAAACTGCTGTACTTGTCTTTGGAACGTGAGAAAAATGACAGAATAAAGTTGTTAACCCTGCATGTCAGCTCTCTCTGGGCCATTTCAATGCCTTTACCATAAAGGTTAGAATACAGGTGCACTTCAAATTTAGGGGCAGCTGGTCTAACCCACAGAACAACTCTCTGCCTTTGCACACAAAGGCATTTTGAGCGCTCAGTGTATTAATGTAATAGAACATGTCCTCCACATATTTGTTTGTCCTCTCTATGGCCACTCCAGGGCTCCATATATGTGTGTGTGTGTGTGTTTGTCTGAAAATGAAGTATGGCACTTATTTCTCAATATTTCTCTCAAAAAAGCTCCTCTGGAGGCACCAAACTCATTAAACTCCTTTTATCACAATCATCATCATTTACCGTGTGTATACTATTTTGTGTGCATCGTATATTCAATTTATTTGCATCAGTGACTCTGGGAGAAATAATGTTTAAATACAGATGGCAGAAAAAAAATGGGTTTAATCAATTTGAAATTTCAGTATGCAAAGATGAGAAACTTCAGGCTTCCCACTGCTGATGTGTGCAGTGTGTGACAGTCGTCCTCATCTTACTTGTTGTGGTGGCAAAATGGTGGCAGAATTCAATTAATCAAATTTGTCATTGTCTGCAAAGCCTGTTTACTCAGTCTGCCAGGGGCAATGAATTTCTCTTTGCTACTCCTGGCAACACAGCATACTGATGTGTACATGACTCCATACAGCTGTATGGAGGCCCAAAGCTGACAAAAGGCAGTAAAGGGAAATCATATATAAATATGTGTATATGTATGTCTGTTTGAGAATCCCATGCCTTCAGAGCACATCGGCCATCATGTCCTCATCACTATTCACATATGATCATTACGCGAGGGAATCATTCACCTTTACATCCATTCTTTCTCTCATCCCTCATTCCCTCTCTGTTGATGTATCTTTGACTTATTCTTTCCAATCCTTGCCTCACTTTTTCTCCATCTTTATGCACTGTTATATTTGTTTTACTCTCCCTCTGCTTCCCCCTTCTTTCTATCTTCCTTCACCTACTTTCTGCCTACCAATAACCACCCCCTCTCTTTCTCTCTTCCTCCCTCTCTCTTGTCCTCTCTGTAGCGCTCCCTGTGTAGTGAATGGCTCTTGTGGAGCTCAGAGGGAAGATGTCTCAATGTGGATTCCCAGAGCTACAGGCAGAGTCTGTGCATGCGTTTGTGTCTGTGTGTGTCGTGTGCATGTGCATGTGCATGCGTGTGTGTGTGTGTGTGTGTGTGTGCAAAGGTCAGTCATGTCCCTCTGGCTCCTGAGCACTGAGGGTTATAAGGAAGAATTAATTTTTCCATTCAGAATTAGAAGTCAGTGTGTGTGTGTGTGTGTGTGTGTGTGTGTGTGTGTGGGTGTGAGTGTGTGTGTGTGTGTGTGCGTGCGTGTGTGTGTGTGTGTGTGTGTGTGAGTGCGTGTGTGTGTGTGTGCGAGAGA
>JBBMJY010000015.1:8342874-8353947 GCA_037833715.1 Toxotes lorentzi | reverse complement strand
GCCATCGGTAGAAATGGCAAATAATGGTGGCAATGTGCTGTGAAATGAAGCCCATTATGTGTGTGTGTGTGTGTGTGAGTGAGTGTGTGTGTGTGTGTGTGTGTGAGTGAGTGTGTGTGTGTGTGTGAGAGAGAGAGAGAGAGAGAGAGAGAGAGAGAGAGCTGCAAACACTAACCACTTCTCTCTCTATTTCTCTATCAACAGCTCAGATTTATTACTTCTTCCACCTCTACCAGCAGGAGTGAAAATAATTAGCTCTAGACTGTTAATATTCCACATTATAATCAATTTATATGTTCACCTCTGTGATAAATGACTTTTAGACAGATTGCAGCTGGAAATGAGCAACGGAGCAGAGCTTTCATTTAGCAGGCTGACATTTCAGTTAAAAAGGAGATACTGTACTACTGCTGCTCTGCAAGTCTGCATTTCATGACGGCACAATTAAATGTCGATAGGCGATATTTACAAGTACTGACGCAGTACTTCCTGTGACTTCATGACTGAGAACAGACATGTTGATAGGGACAAAGCTCACACCTCCCTTCATCTGCTGAATAGTCTATGGAATGATTACACCTTCATTGCTAATCCTGTGATTCAATCATGAGACAGTAAAATCATTTCACCTTCAAGAGATTTAGATTCCCAGGTAAAATGATGTAATTTAAATGTAACAGACTGCAGCTATTAAGTGAAATCTGTATTATTTATTATCCCTATTTTCTATGAAACAGCAGACGTCTTCCTGCTGACTGTGAAATCTCATTTTTTGTGTGTCAGTTTGTGGGTAAATATTGTGCCATGAACCATGACATCACGTAGCACGTCACTGATAGCAGCGTATTTACACTGCTATCTGTTCCTGTATGTGCTATTCCCAGCTCCAAACCCTTATGTGTAGCACTTTTCTCTCCGAGATAGAGATGAGAATGGGAGATGAGGGGAGTGACAAGATATAACAGAAATTAGTCCAAATTGAGGATGAATGGGGCGTAAGGAAAACATATTGGAGTCACGCAGTGGCATGCTGGGAGACGGAAATAGTCCGGTCAAATCAAATTATAAGCAGCCTATATTAGATGGAGTAAGCAAAACAGAGGACTACTTGTTTTTAAGGTTTACTGTTTTTAGATTTGCTGATTGTAACTGAAAAAAGCAGTATTTTTAGATCATCCAGTAGATCTGCTTAAATTAATTTGCAACAACATTTTATGTGACTCACATGGCTGCCATGTGACCTAATGAGTCACATAAGCAACTTTGATGTTGCAGCAGGGAGTGGAAGAAGCTTAAGTGGTCTAGGGGTCTCTGTCTCTGAACTAATGAACCTTTGTGAAAAAATGGAACATGGACTTCTAGTCCAGTTAGAACGTTCATGTACAACTGAATTACTTTTCTAGTTACATTTTGGTGACAACGTACTCCCTGGCTGGATTATGTTCACAGGCAACGGTTTTTGGATTTTTTTTTTTTTTTTTTTTTTACATTTATTAATGACAGTGGTTTAAACCAGACTACAGTCTTCTTCTGACCTTGACCAAAGTGCTTTTGTTGCCTAAAAATAACCATAAAAAAGTTTAATAATACTGCAGTCACTAAACGTGGAGTGAAAGAAGATCAGATAGTTTGGAAGAAAACAAATATGTTGTGAACATTTTACTGAGTATCAAAGGATTTGCGACTTACCAAACGTGTAAATTAACAACATATCCTTATTATGGATTTACGGTCTCTACAAAATGTATTTGCTTTTGCAGATTAGCTGTCTGTACATGTAATTTCTAGGAGTCTCTGGACACTGTCTGGGGATGGCATTAAACACAATAATTGCTCATTAATCCCAAAAAACAAATATATGAGTGTTTTGATCCCATCTGGATAACTGTGACTTTGCATAGACATGAATACAAATTCAACCAATGACCACTTTATTTGAAAGACCTTGCAATTTTGGGAAAACCTTTCAATATTTAAAAACAAAAATTGGACGACTTGAAAGACTTCTAGAAAATTATACCATTAGACAAGCTTGTTGAGAAAAGCAGCTGCAGTTTTGACATTTTACAGCAATTTCACCAAGCATTCCTCTCACTTATGATGGTGCCTTGCCAAATTAAAATTTATGTTCTGTCATTGCCAGTGTACATTGGGAGTATAATGGCTCTCGTGTGTAGAGCTGTATGTCTAGAGATTGAATTGGATGTGCTTCAACATTAACATTATTTAAAGGGACATTAAAATCTGTGTTTTTCTCCTATGCATTTCATTAACTTTGTTTTGTTGTGGATGTGCTTTTAATTTGATTAATTTTTTCTAATTGTTTGCTCGTACACTGCATATGCATGTTTATATACTTTTAATGTTCTTTGCTTTTATGGAAAGCACTCTGCATTAACCTTGGAATTAAATGTTTTGTCTCAACTATATCTTGCTTGCTTTAGCTAAGAGTTTCTGACATATTTCTTGAGTACACCAAACACTTTAAGTGCCTAATACATTAGAGATCAGTCTTAACTTCATGCTTCAGACATTTCGTCATGTTTTCATGGCGATATTTATTTTCTGTTTAAAAGTTGCTGCTACAGGAAGTTCTGTGGCTTCCCTCAAACACAGTCTATCTTTGCTGAGGAACATCATGCTCTATATTCAATAAAAAACACTTTCACCAGTCATATCAAAATGTGGCAGACCCACACTGACAAAAGGAAAATGATGGGATATGAAACTCAGCTTTGGAGAGCAAGCTGGTGCGGATAAGAGTGATAGAATATTGCAGAGGAGGATGAAAGAACAGAGAGGACAAGAAAAGGAGATAGCAGTGCAAACAACCAACAGAGAAAGACAGCGGGAATTAAAAACTGAACAACAAAAATGTTGAAGGAAGATAAAACAATAAGAGAATGACAAGAACAATGAGGGAAAATGATACATTGAGGCTGAAAAGAGGATAGCCAGAAAGTGTGAGTGGGAGGTAGCCTGCAAAGAAACATAAAAAAAAATAAACGGGAACAGTAAACATGTAATCCCTTGAGAGCACTGTATATAACTTTGGGCTAATCTCTTACTCTCTCTATCTCTCTCTCTATATATATATATATACATACACACATATATACATATAAGGAGTGATGTAAGGGGTGAGAGGGGGAATAGTTACTAGTGTGTTTATCATGTGGCTTCTTGTCACTTTTGGCTGGTGAATGGCATTGATGTTCGCCTGCTCTCACTCTCAGAGGGACACAATCTTGTCATGTGCCAACATATTGCATGTTGGTGCTGAAGCATATGGACTGCTAATGCCATCCCTTGCTCCGGGAAATAATATTATTGGGCGGGGAAGGGGGGCAAGAGAAAATAAGAGGTTGAGATAGGCAAAGGGTTGGTGAGGCAAATGAAAAAGAGAAAGAGGGATGAGAAAGGGTGTGAGGGGTGAAGGGGATGGTTGTTGGAAAGAGAGAAGGCTTGAAGAAAAAGAGGGAGAGGTAGAATGAGATACAGGTGAGAGAAGAGGAGATAAGAGAAGATGGGAGTGGGAAAGAGAGAGGGGGAGCAACGAGTGGAACTGTGACAGTATGTTGAATTATAAATGTGTTGGAAGCAAAGCGTGGTCTCATACTCCAATCTCGCTGTGCCTGCAGAGTGGGTGGTTCATTGATGCGATCTGGCATGCAGGACACACACACACGCACGCACGCACGCACGCACGCACGCACGCACGCACGCACGCACGCACGCACACACACACACACACACACACAAACACACAAACACACACACACACACACACACAAAGCTGTAATAAAAGTACTCACAAGAGGGGAAATGGTTCTACACTGGAAATAGAGAAAATGGTGATCATCTTATGTGTATGTGAGGCTGTTTAGCTCTGGTTGTGAAGGCTGACACTTCATAGTACAGTGTGTAATGTGGACATTTTGGATTGTGAGGACAACAAAGAAGCTGAAGTTAGAGTTAAGGTAGGAAAGAAATGACACAAGGAGTTGTGTGAAGACTGAAAAATGAAAGGTTAAAACCCTGCTTAGTTCCTCTCCTCCACACACGTGGCCACTCACTGCACAAAGTGAGCATGCTTTTCACTTTGTTTTAGGAATGTGAGTCAATTACAGACAAAAAGTTGCAGCATTGGTCATTTGTTCCTTAAAATGTTCACACTTTTCACAGACTCTCATGGTAGCAGGAAAGGCAGAAGCAGTGTACCGTTGTTATACTGTCACAGAATCTCTTAGGGAGGAGGTTGAAGTTGAATGGGTCAGTAAAGTGTGTGAATTTGTTGACCCATGACCTCAGTCGTTCCCCAACGTTAAACGAGCAGTTTGACAAAATATCTAACAAGAGGTCGAGTAACTTGCTTCTTCTGGAGTTTTCAATTCGATCTGTATTGCTAAAAATCTAGTAAATGGACCCTTACTATTGACGCCTCCACGTCCACATGCTGTTGTGGGAGAAAGCCATTAAAAAGTGCAACAGCTATATTTGCATCCACTTACAGAGAGCCCCTTTATAAACCCTAACCATAAGGAAGATGCAGTGAGGTGAATTCAGAGGCACTGTGACACACACTAAAAAGCTTGCATGCGTGTATTCACACATGCAAAGTGCTTCTCACCACTCCTCACCCTTTAAATGACACTTTCTGCTTTGAAGGTCATTAATGGGCTTAATGGTGCTTTGAAGATTGGCAAAACATTTTAACTATTTGAACTCTCGCGTCAGATGAACACGAGCCATCCTGTAATGGCATGTAGGACGGTCTGATGCAAAGTATATACAACACTGGGTTTGACATTTTCGTCTAAGCTACTCCTCCTTCAGAAAGTCTATCATGGTGTAATGGATTTTTGCTCAGCTTTGGTCAATTAGAGAAGAGGGGAGAAGGAGAAAGGAGGAGAGAGGAGAAGGAATAGAGAGCAAGATAAAGGGAAAGATGAAAAGAGACAAATGTGGATGTTAGAGGCCAAGAAGGAGAAAGAGATAGAGCAGAAGGACAAAAAGATAAATAGCCAGTAACGATAGACAAGATAGAGGAGAAAAGGCAAAAAGGAGAATGGTGAGAAGGATAAAGGGACAGTGATGGAGGATAATCAAAGTAAAGCAGCAAAGTAAAACTGGTGGAGACGTAAACACACACTTTAGTATTTCTGCTAATTCACAGTTACTAAAACTGACCATTTTTAATGATGGTCATGCACAAACACACAAATTGAGAGTATATAAACCTGCAGACACAAACACCCACGCACACACAGCAACTGTCCATACAAGCCAGTGAATAGCTAATGAGATTCAGGCGCACAGACAACAAACACTGAAATGTGTTCACACACACAGGACACACAGCAGGGTAGCTTCTCTCTAGTGTCTCCAGAGGGAGCAGAGCAGCGACTACAGTGTAATTAGGTCTTGCTTGGTCAGGAGTTTTATTGGAGGCTGGGGACTTGTCTGGGCTAAAAACCATAACTTCTCACAGAATACCATTAGACAGGGAGGTGAAGCATTATGGCTAATATTATCCACAAAGAGCAAGTGTGTGCGTGTGTGAGTTTTCAGACGCAAGAAGCACATTGCAACCGATTTCAGAGAGGGATGTAAATAGCAGCCACATCTCATGCTTGTGTATTTTGAGTTTTAAGGGGATTAGGAAGATAGTCGCACATTCATAACCCTCTTCTCATGTTTGGGAAGTTTGTTTATCTATCTATCTATTTATTTATTTATTTATTTAATCAAACTTGCCAGCAAAATACTCACAAGACTGCAGCAATGCTTGCAAATTTGTGAGGCAGTACTTAGATTTAGCAATGCTAAATGCTAATGACACCAGTTATTCTAATTCATCTTGAGGCAGACATGGATATCTGGACAGAATTCCACAGTAATCCATCCAATATCTGTTGAGATGTTTCACTTGGAACTAAAAATCTCAGTGTTGTGCTAGAGGAAAAAGCAGGGAATGACCAAAGTCAGCACTGTCTGCACAGAATTTCCTGGTGATCCGTTCAACATTTGTATGTCATGAATCATGACTGCAGCCGCACTACAAAGACTCTGTTTAACAGATTTTTAAAAAATACAGTGGCCTGGCACTGTAAAGAAAACGCCATAACCTTAAAATGTTTATCACACAGCAAAGTGGGAGGCATCAAATGGCAAATTCAGGTCAGACAGGTAAGCAGATACCTGCGAGGTTAAAAAGGACTTTCTTGAAACATCAAGCGCTCACTCCCAGGCAGTTCACTGCCTCAGAAAAGCTTCACCAGTCAAATTGTTGTGTTTAGGTTAAGGCTGCAGATCTGAGCAAAGTAGAAGAGCTTCCCCTGTAACTCAGCGTGACAAAGCCCAACAATAATATACATTTTATGACTCGCTTGGGACAAGGAGACTTCATGGGTTTTTTTTTTTTTGCAGCTCTACGTCTCATTTTTCTTGTGTGATGTGACTGAATTGCTGGATTTTGTTCGATGAAGCTTGTCATAACAAGACTGCACAAGTGGCAGCACAAAGCACATGATAAGAATAGATGTTTGTGTTTAAGACTGCAGTGATTTTGAGCCATGTTTGGAGTCCAATTATATTCAAGTTCTCAGTTCGACATTTTGCATGGAATTACACTGCAAAATAAATAACTCATACCTGTTTCTGTACCTGTATCTTTACCTCCTTAAATGTGCTTTGTTAAAGCCTAACTACACATGTGGTCCAGACTCCACTCAAAAATGTCTAAAATTCTGCAATATGTTTTATGATTGCAAAGTAGGGAAAGTCAGGGCTCACTGAGGTTAACGAAAGCAGGACAGAGGTTACACTTCATTTAAGAAAAGTTTAGGTATTAGAGTTTTCTTAATTAAAATAATGTGCTTTTACAATATGCTGGATTGGCAGTGGGAGTAAGCCATGAAGTTCTTAATGAGACAGAGGGGAGAGAAAGGTGATCTTTTTTTTTCTTTTTTTAAAGAGGTGGTTGAAGAAGCTATGTCAATTAAAAGTGGCACATGGCTCTGAGACTGCACTGGTGCTTGTGTTTGGTGGACTTGACTTCCTGTGGTCCCTGACTGTATGAAAGACAATTCTGTGTTACTCACACAGCTGTATACCAAAGTTTGGGCACACCTGGGCGAATTACATTTGTGTTGAATTGCGAAGAGAAAAGAAGTAAATAAAACCCCTGCTGCAAACAGAAAAAAAAATTAGCCTTTTTTTTTTTAAATGTTAAATCATTCATTCATAATAGAAAAAGAACAGCAATTGTGGCATGTGCAAAAGTTTGGCAGATATCACAGCTTGCAAATGTTTCTTCTAGCCAACTAAGAGCCTCTCTGTTCTTGATTTAGGAATTTTCACCCACTCTTCTTTGCCAATCACTTCAAATCCTGAGTACTTCAAAAATCAACAAAATAAGCAATTCACTCGAGGGTGACCAAAGCTCTGCTTACAGCTGTATGATGGATTAGTCTGCTTTTCCTTAAGTGCTACACATATTCACATATCAGCTTCCCGTGTCCATGAAAAGAACTAACTAGCTAAAATATGTGTCGACCTTGATGACAGGCACGGTGTCTGAGTTGGTGCTGACGTTGTTGACAGATCAGATTCAGATGATCACCCAAGTGCAGTCATTATGTATATTTTGTTTATATTTGTTTACATCACTGAAGCTGCCAACTCTCATCAAGCTGCATGCCTGATGGTCCTTTATCAGGTCCTTTTCATTTTATTTATTTACTTTTTCAGTGTTAAATTTCTGTTTATCTTTTGTGTGTTAAAGACCTTTTGATTCTGAAACTATCATTGAGGGCTGCACAGCTAGAACAAAGCCCTGTGTACTTAAACACAAATGGACAGTATGTTATGTTGTAAATCACACATTATTAATCTTAAGCACTTTAACTCAGTGAAGCTCAATTAATCAAATTAATTAAAACTCTCATTACAATCTGGCCATCCCCTGCGGAAAGTACAAAGATACTCAACGCACACTATTATGTTTAACATTAAACTAAAACGTGTTCTGCACTCTTACTAGAAAACTCAAATGCATCACTTTTTCTTTTTTTAGCATGTTACCCTCAACAGTGCTTCTTTTAGCAAACTTGTGCCTGCCCCGTACGTTCATCATCTGCAGAGAGCTCATTAGGATGAGGTTGGTCCTCGGTCACCTTATGTGGATATACATCTTTGTTATTAGTAGAATGAACACTATACATCTATAAATAAGATGACAGACACTAAAAGTGGACCTCCCCATCCCTGCCCAAGAACACGTTCCATATTGTTGTTGTGAACAGCTTTCCTAATAAGCTGGTGAACAGTAAAGCACAGCAGAGAATAGGTACACCATTAACATCTGTGATTAAACGGCCCACCGAGTATCATTTCTTGTGGGCTTACTCAACAAGAGTTTTCCAGCTTCCTCTCTGGATGCTGGCTCTCCATCTCATCTCATCATTCCTCTGGGCTATTGACTCTAACAGCTTAACCTGTCTGAGATCATTTCAGTTTCCTCTTAGCCAGGCTTGTCAATGCTCCAACATTTTTAGAATCAGAAAAACTTTATTGATCTCCGTAGGGAAATTGCTTAAATTTGTTCCTGGGGAGCGGGGTGCTTCAACTCACAACTTCTGACCCTCTGACTATTTGGTAATCCTGTTACGCTGCGAGAGGTACACTTCCATCTGGGCCACAGAATAATGTAACACAGGTTTATAGAAAAAGAAAAATACACTTAAAAAAAGAAAAAACACTTTATTCTTATATGCTGTACAGTATGAGATGTTGTACCACATATTTTGTAAATCAGATCTCAATTTTAGCCTGTTGAGGCACAACAGTGGTTCTCAAATGGCAGTTTCAGAGCGTTTTTCCCTATTTACCAAGACACATTAAAGGAGGATTGTTTTTTTTATATCTCTATGTGGAGTTTTAAGATAAAATATTCAGTGAGTTTAGTTCAGTAGATCTGAACACTTCCTGGTGAGGTACTGCGTCCTAAATGCAAGGAAAGTCCAAGTTCAAAGTTGAAGCACAAAACTATGTGGTATAACATCTACACAACATTTTGCAGTGGTTTAGAGCACTTGGCAATGCTACTGAGTACCACACCACTGCTGCAGCTTGTCATCCAGTAGCTGGATACTCGCAGACAATCAATAACATGCTGCATGGCTGTTTTTCTTTAGAACACAGTCTTTGTTGACTGTGTGTTCACACAGACCTGAGATGCTGACACCTGCAATGTTGTCGTGCTATGCAGCAGAGATCGTTGACGTTTTCCTTTCACATACGCACACGCACTGTGCAAACACATACATACATACACACACACACACACCCTTCATCTCTGTTACTTTCTGTCTACAGCATCCCACCGCTCTTCATGCCTTCCTTCCTCCAGTCCTTTTTCCCTCCCACATCTCTCTCTCTCACACACACACACACAGTGACAGATTTCCTCCTTTTTATCTGTGTGTGTGTGTGTGTGTGTGTGTGTGTGTGTGTGTGTGTGTGTGTGTGTGTGTGTGTGTGTGTGTGTGTGTCTCTGTGGATGGTCCCAGTAATGGGATTGGGCAGATTATGCTCCAGCCATTGTTGTAATGTCCATGTTTTACAAATCTGTCCCTCCTCAGAAACTCTAATGCCAGCTGCCTCACAGAGGATATAAGATGACGCAGCTGTTACAGTGAATTCTCCATCTCTCTCCTCGGCTCTCCTCTGTTCTATCAGCCAGTCTCTACTTCAAAGTGTAAAACACTCTAATCGAGTTAAAATCTGCTTCACAGATCACTGCACAAGCTGGTAAAAGGCTGATAGAGGCCATTCTTGTTCAATTGATGTACTACAGGACCATGGCCACACTCTTGTATTTTCAAGTGAAAGCAGTTGGAGTTTGAATCTGATCTGCAGTCCGCTGGAGGTTAATGAGGGTCTATTCACACTGCAGCACTAATGCTGCTGCCAAGTTAATTACTGGGATGTTTCATTTTGGAAGAACATATTCATCTGGTGGTGCTCGTATCTTTGGGGCAGTTAAACTCCTGCACTTGCTGATGAGGAGAATTGCTGTAAGATTTCTGCATGCAAACATCCAATTTATTTATTTGTGCTTTGGATGAAACATTTTGTTTACTTAAGTTAATTTTTTAGGCTGTTTCCAAGCTTCACCTGTGCCATGAGACAATGGTGACACCAGGAAAAAAAATGACTGCATTTAATGTGGTGGAAAAATTAAAACTCTTCAGAATGAAGCCGGAAAAAAAATCATTCATAATGAAAATCTCTTTTGCACTTCTCCACAGGAGGAAGATGTCGTCAGGATGCTGTCACGATTCACCTATTGATAATTCCTCAGCTGTAACTCAAACTATTAATTAACTCATGAATTTATGTATTTTTAGTTTATCAATGTTTCACAATCATAGAAAACACAAAGAAAATGCTGCTTGGCTCTAACGCTCTGACAGGAGCATTAAAGGATAAGTTGTTTATCTGGAAAGCTATAGGAGGTTCACACTGATTTCACTGATATAGGTTGTTTTTGAGTCCTTGTTTCCCCAAATCTCTATAACAGAGAACAAACACAATAGCCACATTTATGGGAAATGCAGTAGGTATACTGTCCATTAAGGTGACGCAGGTAAACATGTAAAGCTATAAAATTGCCTCATACCTTGTTTTGACACTATAGAAGTAACATTTTCCAAGGTTTGATATCGTTTTTCTTTCCACTGCAGTTGGTGCCCTGTATGAAAGGGTTAAATGAATAGTATGACAAGTTGGGAAATGAGCTCATTCGCTTTCTTGCTGAGAGTGAGATGAGAAGATCAGACCAATTCCACTCTCATGTCTGTCCGCTAATAAATATATATATATGCCAGCTTATCTTAGTACAAATATCTTACTATTCCTTTAAATGCATACATGTCAGTACGATTGGTGTGTGTGTGCCCAGTCTGCATTTGTGCCATTGCAATAACATGACTTGCGCACACATACACACACACACACACACACACACACACACACACACACACACACACACACACACACACACACACA
>JBBMJY010000015.1:8327806-8339016 GCA_037833715.1 Toxotes lorentzi | reverse complement strand
TGTGTGTGTGTGTGTGTGTGTGTGTGTGTGTGTGTGTGTGTGTGTGTGTGTGTGTGTGTGTGTGTGTCATCACGGCATGTCTCTGTAATGTCACGGCACAGGGATCGACAGGGTAGCAGCCTGTGTCATCAAAATGTATGAGGGCATGCCTGTCCCCCTGTCTTTCTCTCCCCTCTTTCTCCACCCTTTCCTCTTTCTCAGTCTGTCTCTATCCCCCCGTCCATCTTCTGTCTCAACTGAAATGAGACTGATGTGTTGTCGAGATTCGGTTTCACTGTCCTCCTTTAAGCTGCTGTCAATGACAGAGAGCAACTGGAGTGAAAATCTTTTCTTTCCCTCTTTCTTTTTCCTCCCGTCTTTCTCTGTCTGCTACATCTCACTTTCTGACAAGAGAGAAATGCCACAATAAATGCACTCAGGACCTGTATCAAGAGAGGGTGTAGCAGAAGAGAGAGACAGAATCAGCTTGGCACAGACAGACAAGAAGATAATGAGAATAGATGGTAGCAGACAACTAACTGTCAGCATCCACCTATACACACATGCACATACACACACGCACACACACGAAAGAGAGAGAGGAAGAATGATACATCCCAATCAAGTGACTTTGGCTGACAAGTACTTTTGAGTTGGTTTCTAGCTTCCATCTTGTTTTCTCAACCTTTCCCTCCTCAGTAAGTCTCACAATACAATTTGGCAGCCATGCAGCCATAAGCTGTATATTGCATGGGAATAATTTATGAGTGGCAGAAGCATTGTGTTGGACCTCCTGAAGAAAATGTGTCGCTGAAATGCTCGCTTGTTGTTACTTCTGCATTGTATCCACCGAGTCTGTTTGTCATTATTAGCCGATTGAGACCCACTTCTGCTGCTGCGAGCAGAGGAGTGCCAGCAAGCTGACTGCCAAGATATTGTTGTTACACTAGCACAGAAAAACTCAGCCAGAACTGATGGAGTTTAACAGTGAATGTATACAAAATATATAAAAAAAAATGTATTCCATGGCCACTCAAGTCTTGCCTTATTATAGGGCTGCAACTAATCTATTAGTTATTGCTTGAACCAGTGATTTGTTCATTGTTCTTGCCTTACTGTTTTGAGTGTGGTCTCTGCTATGGTGTCTGAGCTGCCTCCCGAGGTCAATCTTACCCTCCCAGTCCTCCAAGCAGTGGCAAGAAGCCCACTTGATGATCTTAAGCACTGCTGCAGCATCTCCCCTTTCTACTTTCAAAGCCGATTGTCTTTGTCGCTGCCATCTGCTTTGGCCCTCTGCATCTGTTCATGACACCACTGGTAGCACCTCTCACCCAGGGCCTTCATATAAGAACTGAGGATATGCTGCAGGGATCCCCTTCTCTGGCACAGCCGGAGTTTCAGCCAGACCCCAAAGGAAAAGGCTGGATAGACCGGGGAGTACATCATAAACCAAGTGGATCAGGAACTTGATCTGAAGCAGCTTGGTTCCCTTCCAGAGCTCTGACTAAGTAATCTTGTGATCGATGGCTCTGCTGCCACATCCTCCACCCCTGCTCGAACTTTTTTTCCTGAACCATGTGACGCCACTCCTTCCTTTGGTACTTCTCATAGTGAGGTCTCAGAATGCTACCACATTCACTGTTGCATGGCGTTATGTGCGGGACTATTTCTTGGCTGGGAGAAGTTGGCAAGAAAGTCATGTAATCCCCTGAAAAAACAGAAAACTGGCATTTTTAAACTTGGATTTTTGTACAAGTTATTACTGCTGGACAGAGCCAGGCTAGCTGTTTCCCCCTGTTTTCAGTCTTTGTACTAAGCTACTCAGCTTTATATTTAATGGATTAGAGTATCAATTTTCTTATCTAATTCTCTGCCAGAAAACAAATAAGCATATTTAATGACTGCTCCCTAATTAGATTGGTGGTGTAGATAACACTGAGAAAAGACTGGACACTGCAGGCAGGACTAGTTTTAAGTCATGAAATTTTCAGATGCTCATAGATTCTCATGCTCTACCTGAATCCCTCACTGTGGGGTAGTCATAAGTTTCAGACTGTGGAGCAGCTCCAAACCTACACCCTCACATAAAAACTGTATGTGTGTGAAAAAAAAAAAAAAAAAAAAATTCATCATCTTTTTTTCTCTCTCAAGTCTTCCAAGGTCAGAACACTTGGCACAATAACTGCTGAGGTCCCTGACAGCAACGGAGAGTGAGTACACAGCTATCAACATTTTGGCCTTGTGTAGGCTTTGGCCTCACAAATCATCAGGAGCTGTATTCAATTAAAAATCTGGGACCGGATGTGCCCATCTAGATTACACCACCTCTATTTCAGTACTCTACTCCTATTTCCTTTATTATCCACAGATGATTCCTCTCTAAGCACTCCGCCTATATGGTATTTAAACAATTAGCCAGTGCACACAGTGGTTTACTGTGATTTAAGAACAGCCAGGAGGCATAAAGCTGAGCAGAGCTGCCTATTGCCGTTCTAATCATCTAATGTGTGTGCCCTGACGTGCAATATAGTTTGAGAGGACTATTTGAAGAATTGAGCACCACTATAAAAATGGAAAGTATTATTATAAACAAACAATATCCATTTGTGACACAGCTTTCATTTGGTTTCAGTCAGTCTGTTTTGGTTTTGGAATGTTTGGTGAACAAAATACGCAGCTTAAAGACGGCAGCTTGAGTTCTGGGAAATTGTTTCACCATATTGTTATAGTTAATAGACTAAACCACTACTTGAATTAAAAGAATAAAGATTATTTGTCCCCAGAAGAATGCTGCAGTTCAACACTTTTTTTATAGTGCATCATCAACAATCAACAATCCATACTTATACAGAAACATACATAAACAGAGATCAATGTCCATGAACCTGTTGCCTCAGTGCATATTGGAAGACTTTCCACTACACCTAACATTAGCCATCTCTTGCTTTGAAACATGTAAATGAATCTTTTCATTGAATTAATAAAGAACGGCAAGTAGTTTGTTCCTGTTTACCTTGTAACCTTGTGGCTCATGTCCTGATTGTTGATTACACGGAAAGAAGTGACTCTTCCTGAGTTCTGTCTTCATATGTAATTCTAAAACTCTCTTCTAAAGGCCACTGAGCATGCTCCCTCTGCAGAAATCATGTGCTTTCTTCTCTCTGGGGGCACTTAACTAAAGCTAAAGATTTTTAAATAATACATCCTTGAAATCGGTACAAAGGTACAATTTGAAAGAGCATATTTGTTGAGGAAAGAATAATAAATGACTACATAACTTTGCGTGTTGTTAATAAGTTATGGACGGCAAAAGTAGCCTTGGCTTAGTGCAGTGGAGGGATTGACTTTTTTCTCCCTTTATCTGAATGAAAACCAACTCTTCAGTCTCTTTCTCGTCACGCAGCTCCAACTGTGCTGAACCCAGATTCACTCTGAGAACTTGGTTCTTATTTTCTGGTCTTAATGTAAGAGAAAATCTGTTTATTCTACATGTTTGTATGTTTCTTTGTGTGTGTATACTGTGTGTGTATCGCATTTTCCTATAGTGGTTGTATTTATTGTGCTTGTACAGTTGCTGGTAGTGTGTGTGTGAGTACATGTGAGTGCGTGTGTGTCTGTGTGTGTGCATACGCAGTCATGCATGAAATGTGGTGAGACAGGGTAATTTATTCTGTCTTACCGGATTCCAACAATGTAGCCTTAGATGTGACAGTATGTGTGTGTATATACAGTATGTGTGTGTGTGTGTGAGAGAGACAGAGAGACAGCAGGTGTAATAAAATCATACCAAAGTACTGCAGAGGAACTCTACGTTTTGAACTCATGTTCTCTCTCTTTGGGGTCTCTCTTCCTCTCTACATCCTCTTCAGTCCTGTTCCTCCAGCCCCCTCTCCCTCCCACTCACCTTGTTTCACAAACTTTTGTTATCCAAAGGAGGCACTTTATGTAGCCCCGTGGAGCTTTTTTCAAAAGGTTTTAAACTGAGAAGCAGTGAAATTTTGATTATGAGTATTTGTTAATGTTATTAATGTTTTTACTGTGCTTTGTCCCAGTTCTCTCCTGAGTGGAATACTTCATCTCTCGTCTAACTCTCTTTTTTGTATTCGAATTCATTTATTAGGAGAAACCCTTCTCACCCAGTATACTGGATGATGTTCATGATATTAAGCTAATATATTGTTCTACCTCTGGTCGAAAGAGAGCAGAATTTGCTGCTTTGTATTGAAAAATGGAGGAAGGGAAGCCAAGAGTTGTGTAACACGCTATTATTTTTGATGGAGTGACGGCTCACACTTTTCTGCATTACGCTGTGTCAGCATTCTCAAAGTCAGAAACCAATACTCACTTCTTAACATAAGAAATAATCATAAACAGATTGCTAAAAGGAAAAACCTGTACGTTTACAAATTTAACAATATTATAGTAAGAAAAGCACAGTTCTGAAATTACCTCACACATATCTTTGGCCTTTCAGTGCTCCAATTTCTTCTTACCTGTCTGTCAGTGTGTAGAAAGATCCTGATATGGCAAAACTAAAATCAGCAAGGCTCTACACTTCTGCTGCTTCTGTTTAGTGCTCTCTATTTGCTGCTTTCTATTTCTGTTTCCAACTTTCAAATTTCATCAGCATAGCTAAACATCAGAAATATGAAATGTATATTTTTAAAAGCTTTACGGCATCCTCAGCTTCTCTCTCTCTCTCTCTCTGTTATACAATGGTTTATCTCCTCACACTGACAGACGGACATGTCTCCAGACTTCCCAAAATAGAGCTGCTCTCATCCCACTCCTATTCACAGATTGAGAGTCAGTAGCCAAGAGCATCTTGCAGACACTTGCTTACACGTTATACATATGCACACACACAGACTGTGACACATGTGCATTTGTACATTTATACATACATTCATCCACAGTAAAAGACGCTGAGATTTAGCCCAAGGAAATGGACTCACAACAGACGGAAACACAAATAGCAGCGTTTGTCTACCAGTTTTTTACCAAAGTTTCACCATCATTTTCGTCTCTACTCATGCCTGTACTGAGTCCTTCACTCCCTTATCAACCTCTTTTACCTTGGCCCTCCCTTTCATCTTCTCTCTCACCCTTATTTCCCCTCTTTCTATCTCTACCTCCATCTCTCCCTCTCTCTCCCAGGGGGATCCTGCTAATATCCTCTAATTATGCCACAGATAACGCACACATTCTGTCTCTATGGTGAATTATGGAGAAATAAAATGAGTTATCTCAGATACGCCTGAAATCGTGCTAGCATCTTCAAAATCTGATCCATGTCCAGAAAGTTTCTTGGCTGAGAGCAGTTGGTGTAAATTGGGAAAACATGTTACGTCACAACCAGCCTGAGGGAAATGGCGATGAAATTCAGCTTGGCTTTGAACGCAGAGGAGATAAGTTTCACCTTATCAAGTCAAATAACTTAAATCACTAGATCCACAACAGTTTATATATACAGTTCATATTTTTGTATGTTTGAAAATGCATATGGTTTTTTTTTCATGCCTGTTGTAATAAAAGTGATCCCATAAGCGATATTTAGGGATATTTGTGTATTCCGTCAGCGTGTGACCTTTCTGAATTGACCTTTAGTGATACACAAAAAGTCCCAAGTGCATCTCAGAGCAGGCTAAAAATGATGCCATGCATCACAGTGGCCTCCCACACCATAGAAATTACCCTCTTTCATCATCCCTGGTGCACAAGGTCAAAGTATTGGTAAGCACGGCCATTATGGGTCATAAGAAGCCTCACTTGCACTTTGACAGCCCAATTACCCCACGAGATGTGTGGGACTGTGTTTGCCCGGGGCTCTTATATCTTTAAAGACTCTGTGCACGCCTCTTTTGTCTTTATCAGTGGTGGGATCATTTGTTTGAATAAAGGGGTCGAGGAATAAAGAACCTACAGTTTTATATTGTTGTTAAATGTGGGGCATATTAGAATAATAATGTGAAAGTCAAATTAGTGGCCTCTCAGTCTAAGACTAGTCTAAGTCTACTTTTTCAACTGAAGTACAGCACAACTTATTTTATCTACATTACTGATTTTGAGTGTCTACAAGTCTTATGTCCACCATCTGTCTGTATGTCTCTGTGTCTATTCATCTATTTAGAAGGGGAGTTTTAAAATAAAAATAATGATCTGCCTTCATCAGAGGGCTCAGAATACAGCTATGAGGTTGCAAATTTTTCTGCCCACATGAGAAATAGTTTGAATGTGGAAAAAGAAAGCTTTTAACTGACCATGAAACACCTTTATTCACTGGCACAATATAACAAAAGCGGTATAATCTGAATGCTAAGGTCCACAGTTCTCACGAGTTTCTCTATCTGACTTCATCAGTCTACACCTTGTAGCAGCAGATGAAGGAGTTTTAATGGTCAGTCAGTAGCCATCTCCTAATCATGACAAATGACTCTTGAGTGTGTCCCATACACAGGTGTAATATAATGTATAATGTTAAATTCTATTGCTACACCTAGTAAAATATTGTTACAGCTCTGCAGAGTTCTTGGAAAAAGAGTGAACTTAAATACAGAAGGTATAGGAAAAAAAAAAACAATTAACTGAACTGCTTTAGAACTATAGTACATATACTGTAGCTCTATCCACAGTGTGCCTCTTTTATTTGCAATTAACATTAGACTGATGCTTAGGGAAAGTTCCAACTGTGGCTCTTGGTACTGTTGTGAAGCAATTAGCGAGTGTTGCTCCCATTGCTCACCATGTTGCTCCTTTGTTTATTTGTTTCTTTTAAGATTTTTTACATTTCTGCCTTTGTTTTATTTTTTGACAGCAACAGTGGAGAGTGGCAGAAAAAGAAGTGGAAAAGAAGAGGATGACATGCAATTAAAGGATCCAGGCCGGGTTCAAACCCATGCTGCTGAAATACGGCCTCAGCCTCAATGAATGGTACGCGCTTAACTAGGTAAACAACATAAGCAACACTGCACTAATTATCACTCTTATTTCCATGTAATTATACTGTTGGCATGTGAATCACATCCAAAATAGTTGACTGCGTCTCTGTGTCTTTGTTGCCTGCTGTGGCAGCCTAGCTCTGACATTATGGATGGCAAGAGAATTAGTGGATGTTTGGCTGAAGCAGGTTTTCATTCAGTCACTAAAGTGTTGTTGCTGCTGTGGATTCTTTGACCAGGCAACACCACCACAAACAAGGACAATTAAGTCAGAGCCATCAGGAAATAACTGATTAGCAACACTTGTGTTTAGGCTGTCCAGCAGGGCAAACAAAAAATGCTCAGTGAGTGTCATTGTGGCTAGCAATGAGGGAGGGATCACTGACAGAACAAAGAAGCTGTGGACTATCAAGCAAGCAGCACTGTAATCCAACACTGTGTAAATGGTTCTGCCATGTAACATCACAGAATCTGTAAGATTCAGCCAGGTTTTCTGTTCAATAATCACTATTTCTGGATTCATGACAACATGTTGCAAATGGGATGATAAGCAAGAAGTCAAATCAGCATGAAGCCATGTTTTGATGTCAAAGGGCTCTCTCAGGCAAAAACCATTTGGACTCAAAACTCGCTCTCTCGCTCTCTCTGCCTGAAGCAGTTTGAAGAGTACACACGCAACACAAACACAGGGTAAACCAGTCAGTCAATCCAAAAATGCATTTAGTGCAACACACACAAGGTCTTTTCTCCTGCTACAGTGTATTAGCCTCTCCATCACGGATAAGCAACTACTGTAGCCCTGATGCAGAACCATAGTACTGGCCCTGGAGCATAAATATGGCAACAGCTGCCTTCCAGAACAACAGCTGCCTACCACAACCAATACAACCAATATTAATTACACATGCAGGGCTTGATGAGCTTGCAGAATGGGAATCACAAGCAGTAGCTAGCTATTACACAGCACTAGTGAGCCAACATTGCTCTCACACAAATAAAATCTTCTTCTCCCAACTGATAAAACACACGCTGAACAATCATAACAACAAACCAGCAAGCTGAATAAATTAAAATGAAACTCACCAGTGTCCCTTGAAGCGAAGAAGCAGGTGTCAAAAAGCGTCAGACCACATCTTCAAATTTCACCAACCCTGAAAATGCACAAACAACAAACAGAGTTTCAGCAGCAGGGCAAATCCACAATAAACACAATCTCAAAAGTGGTGAAAAGTCTTGCAAAAAGACTGATGACCAGATGATCTGGTTCAGGTGTGCATGTGCAGGAGTGGGAAGGGGAAAGTGGAAGGTATTGTGTTGGAGAGTTGTAGGATTTTTGGGCACAGTGGCCTTCAGCAAGGTGTATTTTTACCCAGTACTGAAGTCTTCACACAGGGCGACAGATTTTCTACTCAGCTCAGGTCTCATATGTAGTAGCTGGCTTTTGTAGCTGCCAACATTTAGTCTAAGCCCAACTAATATAGGGATAGTGATTATTTATTCTGACCTTTCCCAGCCACACAAAACAGCCATTGTTTGGTAGTTGTGTACTATAGTAAACACGCTGTGCCTACCTGGATTATCACACAGTCTCTTCACTATAGAAGCAGAATGGATTTTCCAGCTTCTGACTGGGCTGGGAAGATTAAGGCAGACAGGCGTAGAATATGAAAATATGATTTACTGCACTGTACGACTTGACAAAGTGGGGGTATGTAAAATAGCGATTTTCCATTCCTTTTATTGTGAAAATACAGGAGTCAAAATCGTGCTTCTGAGCTCTTCACAGATGCAAACTGCTCTGTCAGTCAAAAAAATGCTCCATGACTTCCAATCCAAAAACATCACCATCTGGTAAACGCTGACCCGTTTGGTCCTTTTATTCTGCTTGGCAGTAACATAAAATCACTGTAATTTAAAATCTGAATAATGTTTGTGTTTTAACATGTGCTGGTCTGGTAATAACAGTGGTACATTAAGAAGAAAAAAAAAATCTAAACTTTGTGGTAGGACAGCTTTTTTTTTTTTTTTTTTGCCCTGCATTACTGAGCAGCGATCCTTAGTCACATCTCGACTTTATTGAGCACAAGGGAACATAGGGGTTAAATCTATTATTAACAGTGTGAAGCCAGATTTGTACATAATTTACATTCTGCCTCGGAGCAAGCATCTGGATCTGTTGATTCCGCTGCAGACAAGTCAGAATTGAGTTAATTTTCATTCGCTGCAATAATGTGAATTCTAAGGTCTTCTATTGTGTCACTGCTGTGCTTTCTGCTAATGGTTCAAAAGTAGAAATGAGGCGTGTCATTATGAAACAAATGAAGATTCGGAGGATGGTGTTGTATCTTAGTGATACTTTGCTTGCTAGAGGCAACCAGACGGGCTGACTCACTCATTCAACAAGGGACTGGCTAAGCAAACAAGTTTTTCATATCCTGATTCTTTTTGTCTTGCAGGAAAAGTAACCCAAAGTGAGTTACAGATGCAATGCTCATCCATCACCATCAATTTCCCCCTCTATACAAACCAACATAAAATACAAAACACACACACACACACACACTCAACATTCGTCTGTTCATCTACAGCTTGCCTTCTGTGTACAGCGATCAAGGACACATGTATTCCCCTGAGGGTTTGGATCTCATGTCATCATGTTCACTGAGCTCCAGTGCTCAGCTTCATAAAGACTCAGTTTTGTTCCATGCATCACAATCCGTGTTGCAGTGCCTCGCGCCTTCCCTCGTAAATACATGAAGGATATTCAGGAAGGCAAAGTTATCCCTTTCCCTTTAGCATATTCCCATTCATGCGTCTCTTGGTTCTCTACTTGTGTGTGTTTGTTTGTGTCTTATGCATACGCATGTGTGTGTGTTTATGTGTTCAAATGTGAGACATGAATGGTTAATGTATGTGTGGTATGAATTTGTTAGTAGCACGCTATATGTGAATACATTGTGTAAGTTTTATTTAGGGTAACTGTCCCAAGCAGATTTCACATAAAAAAGGAAAATGTTAATTTTGAGTGCTCATTTATTCTTATTTACACATCTGTCATTCAGATCATACTCACGAGTTGTAGTACTGCAGACATTTCCTTCAGGAATATGTCATAGATCACTGCTTTAACACTACTGGAATTTGATTAAATTAAGTTAAGAAGACCAGATTTGCTGGATATTCCAATCTCAGCTAAATGGTTCCCTCCATGTTCTCTAGAATAATGAAGTTTGAAGTTTGTGCTGAAGAGAAAAGGGGAGTGGCAGACTGAAAAGATGATGAGAGAGGTAGGGACCAAGAATTAAAAAAAAGTGAAGGAATTGAGGAAGACAGACGCAACAAGAGGATGGAAGTGAAGATGTGAAAAGGTATGGATGTGTCAGCAAAAGCCAGAACAATACGTACGGTGGAGCTGGGAAGAAATTGGGAGAAAGAGACATGACAGAAGGGGCAAGAGGAAAGGAGTGGAGCTTTATGGGTATGAGACATTTACATTCATGAAGATAATGAGGCATGTGTGGTCTGGCATTTAGTGACTGTGAAGCAGAGAGACAACAAAAGTTGAATAAGTGGAGGTGGGTGTATTCCAGGAAAAATGCAGGGAAATGGCCCTGAAACTACTAAACTACAAATTAGCGTCACTTCGCCTTCAATTCTGTATGCAAATACAGTCATGTTAAAATACCAAGTAGCATCTAAACAAACAAAAAGTTAGTTAAACCTGCAGCAATTGATTCTTTTGGTCTCTTTGGTGCAGCAGAAACAAGCTGTGAACGCAACAATAACATACAGTATTGTCAAAGTTTAAGATGATGTGCTTAAAAACAGGTATTTACACATCCAGAGGATACAAAGCAACATTAGTACTCCCCTATGTTCACCAACACCAACATGTCAAGTCAGATTCTGGTCTTGCAAATTCTGACAAAATATGTAGTTACGGCATTTTGGCTGCATAAGGCAGAGCTAGCTGCCTTTGTGAGATTGTCAATATGATCAACCATGTAAATGGTCACGTGATTCACTGTTATTGTAAAAGTAGCGTTAATGCTTTCTCATATCACTGACACAACTGTAGCAAGGACCGTTTCCTGGTTACCTGACCTCACTTCCTGCATTTTAAAGTTGCTTCCTGCCACAATCACCACTCTGTATGTCAAACAGTGTTCCTACACCTCCAATGGTTTCCTTTGAGTTTCAGAGTCTGCATGCAGGAAAGAGAGTGTGTGAGTGTGTGTGTGTGTGTGTGTGTGTGTGTGTGTGTGTGTGTGTGTGTGTGTGTGTGTGTGTGTG
>JBBMJY010000015.1:8285754-8322247 GCA_037833715.1 Toxotes lorentzi | reverse complement strand
CACACACACACACACACACACACACACACACACACACACACACACACACACACACACACACACACGCACACACACACGCACACACACACACACACAAACATGTACGCACACATGCACACAAACATATTCTCCAGACAAATTAGAAGACTTTAAAGATCATTACTGAAAACACACTGAATAACAGCATATTTCCCAGATAGCTTTTTGTCTGAGGTAATCACTTTATATCACATAACTTAACATAACATGTTGTCCCTCATGACACATCATATCAACACCTTTAATCTAAAAAAGCTGTGTAATTTAACACTGAGTCATATAAGAAGTTTGATACCTCTCATGGCTGCACACCAGCAGCAAACAGTGATCTGGACTTTGTTACCTTTGAACATTGTTCAAATTGGAGTACAGACATGGAACTGGCATCATTCTCCTCATCAAACTCTCAGCAAGAAAACACATAAATGGGCAAAATGTCCCCTAACATTTCTAAGATCATCAGAAACATAATCCATCTCGAATATCTAAAACATAACCAAAAACCCCTAAATGAATACACACACACACCGATCCAAAGACTGACAGGGTTGCACACAAACCAACAAGGGTCTGCACAGGTTGGCCAACGAGTTCCTCATGAAGTTAATGAAGTCAATCAGTGCTAGAAATAATTGCTAATACAAAAGGCACATTGAACTTTTTAGCGTTCAGGCAACAAGCAGCTGGCAGCTGTGTGGTCCAACTGCAGCCTCATCACAAGGGAAACTAATAACCCATAAGCAGCAATTACAAGTGAGCAATATGTTGCCCATCACTCACCTCATGATCAGGATATGTCCTCCAGCTGTATCAGATCAACAAGTCTAATGTAAAGTGGCCTAAATAGCCTTTAATGTGCACCGGCCATAACCACGAAAGACGTGGAGAAGCTGGATCACTTTGCAGCATGTTAACACTTTTGTTTTCGAATGTTATGCTGAAAATCACTGTGATGGAAATATGTGCTGTCTGACACTCACACTGATGTGTGGAAAATGGCACATCCGTTTAACACCACATTATTACCACTTAGAACTAAATAGCCTTTGGCAGCCACACAACCAGTCCGTGAATGAGGATGATACAGCCAATCTCATTGAACCTAACACCACTCATGCCATCTCATGGAGCTGATGATACAACTGGCATTGAATTTTACAGTGTGTGACACACGAGTCATAGACTGTCTGCAGTTATGGCCCTGCTCAGACCTGGCATTAAGGCGCATCTTGGGTGATCTGATCAAACAGGACAGCTTTAAGTACAGGTCTGGATCCACCAAAGACAATCAAAAAAGATCCAACTGCTCAGAACACACCAGCTGCCTATGACACGCCACCTGTACTGTGTATGTTTCGGTAAACCCTGCAAATACAGTTTAATGGAAATATTACCAGAAGCACCCAGGAATTACTTGTGTAAGTACAATCAGGTGGAGAGAACTATGAAAACAAAACAAGAAAATAACCATTTGGAAGTTTTACAGGTTAGCATTTGCATACAGTGTAAATAAGATCCCGCTAACAAGCCTAACAGCAGAAAAACAGACAGGTAAACTGGATGAAAGAGAGGCTGCACTCAACATGATGATCACTTGAGCTTAATTAGCATGCAGCTGATGTACACACACACACGCACACAACCACAATGTGAATGTGTTTAATTCAGTCAATGATATTAGCATCAACACTCATGATATATTCTTGATGAGCCATTATCAGAATGGACGCAAATGCCATACACAAAGACTACTGTGTGTCATTTCAGTAATGACTCCTCCTTTTTCAGGTAAGAGGCACAGCTAAGCGAGAGGAAGGATGAGCACTGAGTGTGATGACTACTTAGACCCAATTTGCATACATCAAACTCCCATGCAGCCATGTTGTCAGGAGGATTTGAGTCAGTTGGCAACATTTTCCTCCTCACATCTTTTGTGGATCTTTTGCCATGTGCTCAATCCACTGACGTTGCTCCATAGTCTCTGTGGCAGGCAGGCTTATATGTTGGATGACAAACACCTCTGAGGCACCTAAAGGCGGAAAAGACCTGAACTTGTGCTACCCGCTTATCCCCAAATGCCCTACTACGAATCTGACCTTTCACAAAATCATTTCATAACCAGTACCAGCTGTTACAAGCCGCTCTCACATTTTCTCAATGTCTTGTCCCTATGGTTTTACTTCTCGCTCTAATTCCCCTCCTCTTTCATGTCTTTATCATCACCTGTTCTATTCGTCGTTTCTGACTCTTATTTTCTCATTTGCACATCCACTTACTCATCTTGTGTTGCCTCCCTTTCGCCTAATCTTTTTCATTAACCCAGCCCCCCCCGCAGCTTCCACGAGGTCCTTTCTTTTGCTTGACACCTAAATCTGACCTTTGAGCCATTTCAGACGTTTGCTCCGTCAAAGCTACAATCTATTCTTCAAATAAAGAAAGTGCTACGTTTCTGACTTCCCTTTACTCTCTCGTCCTTTCACTTCCTGCTCTCAGTTTTTTTCCTGTCCAGGTCACACTGCTCCTCATCTGGTATCTCTTTCCCCTCTCTGTCTTTTTTTCAGTGTACTTTTCATATTCCCTGGGCTCTGAATCCGACCCCAGCATCCTCTGTCTGTCAAGGCTCCCCCACCTTTGAACCTCGGATTCAACACTTTAACTCAACAAAAATAGCTTCTCTCGGTTGGAGGGACAAAAACTTGTTCTTTTTTCCTTCTGCCTTCCAACTGCCTCTGCAATGCAGTAACAGATGTTTCACAGAGGAGAGAAGGCTACCCACAGCTGAAGCACACTCAGTTATTCAGACTATTGTGTGTGTGAATGTGTGTGTGTGCTACCTAGTTGGAGAGGGTATTAACGACGTGACAAAGTGCCCGGTGTCTTGTCTTACTAAATATTTGAACAGCAGCAGAGCTTGATGCTGTTTTTTGGGGACATTTTCTTTCTTTAGCTCCTTAACACCTCTTACTTTTTTATTCATCCATCTTTCTTTTTGTCTCTGTATTTGCACTTTTCTTCCTCCCTGTCTCTTCACTTTAGCCTCATCTACTCTGTTTCCATCTTTGTTTGCTTGTTTATTTAAAGGCCTAAACAAACCTGGATTTGAAATGGTGAATTTCTTGATAAGCGGATCCACTTGAAGAAACAAAACAAAACTGCGCAAATGTTTTGCCAGAGTTCAACTTTGGTGAACTTTGAGATATGAATTCACACCTCTGATCAGAGCGAGATGTCTTGACAGCCCTGACCTTTGAGGGGATGGTGAGCTGGAGAGCTGAAAACAGCTGAACCTTCTCTGACAAGAGTGAAAATTATTCCACAAAAGAGCAACGGTTTGGTTTCTTCTGACTAAAATGTGTGAACTTGTTCGGTTAGCTTATGAGTTTGTTAACTGACTGTTTGCAAGCTTGTTAACTCTGAGAGTTTAATTTTCAGTTTTTTAATTTTCAGTGACGGAACTGAACAGTATAGAGAAAATAGAGAGAAGCTCAGAGAGATATTGAGACTGAGCTAACAGTTAGCTCACCAGTTAACCAACTATTAAATTTAGGCCCAAACTCAACAAAAACAAAACAAACACAAAAAACTGCTTTGTTGTTTGAAATTCATCACTGAAGTACTCTAGACAGTTTAAGGTCCCACACAGACCAGCTGTGGATCCAGTTCGTGGAGTAAGGACGTCTTTTTCTAATCGATGTCAAGCTCTGCAAGGAAGCAGCTTCGCCAGATGCTGATTTCCTCAGGCTTCAGCACAGAGAGATCAGTGATCTGAGAAAGGAAGAGAGCGAGACAAGGCCAAACAGGACTGCAGCCAAAGCAGAAAGGAGAGAGATAGAAGGGAGATAATGAGAGAAGCTGGAGAAAGCCCATAGATACTGGATGAAAGATGAAACAAAAAAGGGAGAGAGGGAAGCACTGATAACAATACAGAACAACAAAGTAAGAGTGAGAGAAAACAATTGAAGCAGGAAAGAGAGGAGAGAGTCAGATGGGCAAAAGCTTAGCTATTTAGAAGTCTGCTCCGAGGCATTATCAGACATGTGTGGACAAAAAAATGTTTATTGTCCACGTTACAAGGCTGCAAACATGCCGACATCCCAAATCCTGATCCATAAATTGAAAGCAGGGTTCAACGACTGAAAAGTGTCCTTACCCTTTTGTGTCTTTCCAGTATATGTAACTCCATGGAAAGTTTATGTGAAGTGAATTTTTTTTTAAATATATGGTCCAAAAATAATATAATATATATAAAAATAATTTATTATATAATAAATAATACATTCCAAAGTCAACTAAAACAGCTTTTCACCATAGTCGTACAACATGTGACCAAAATCTTAATGATTTAATAATGATGAATGCAATAAATAAAACAATGTTTACTTCTCCTAACATTATTTTCTTAAGCTCAGATACAAAACACTGCAGATATAAAAATGAATGGGAGTAAATAGTTTGTTTTGCCAAACTGTCTAATATCACCATGAGGGCTTGTGATAGGTTTGAAATATACAATGTAAAGCTATAGGGGTTAGCCAGCATCACTGTTGAAAATAGTCAAGTTTGGTATTTGGCAAGCCAGAGGGTTGACATACTGCACCACTGAAGCACATACAGTACAAGGTAGTGAAGATAAGTGTATATAATCACCAGTCACACAGTAAACATCTCCAGCAGCTTTACCCTCTATATGCTCTTTGGTTCGTTAGTGAATTTTTCAAGACAGTATTCAAAAGTGCCAAAGACTAGACAACTAGATCATTCTTAAATCAACATATTTCTTCAGTCAACATGAAATCTAATTTCATTAACTGGTTCTATCAATTTCTACCACAGCTTCAGTGTCAACTGAAAAATACGTCCACGGGATGAATTTGATTACTGACTGGTTATGGTAAACTAACCCACACTCCAGCAAAACAACAGATAACATGAACACAATGGCAGATTAAAAAATCAATGAGTAACCTCACTCCACCTCCTAAAAAGTATTCAAAAGTGCCAAAAACTACACAACTAATACATTCAGTTGACAGTCCTTCCACCACAGTGTCTCACATGCATACTTAGCAAATAAGGTTCTTACCAGGTAAACACAGTACAGTGGAAAAATCTCTGATGGCTCCATGTCATGCTCCAGCTCACTTTTAGTTCCAGCAGTGCACCAGTCTCAGTGGCACATGTGTGAAGCAAAACAGTCTTAGCTTGGTCATTTGGCATGCAGACATTTGGCAACAGGAGATCAGTCAAAGCAAGTAACAGCACCAAATGGGGCTAAGGCAGGGTGGAGTTCAAATGGGGACATAGAAAGGGACTGAACAGAGGAAATGGCTGGAAGGTAACACAGACAAACTGGCAAGGAAGGAGCTCAGCCTTAGGCCTCTCTAGACTTGGGAGCTAATGGGGAAACTGTGAAAAGCTGTGGGATCAGGTGACTGGTCAGGTGATGGCTGAGGCAGGAAAGCTCACTGGTGACAGCTGCTGGGCAGGTGGGGAAACAGCAGGGAAATTTAATTTAGGAACTAATTTGGGGGACTACTGACAAGAAGAGCTTATTTCCAAGCGCTCCTTTCTGCTGTTACTCTATCTGAAGCTGTTTTTGCTTTAGGATATTGACTCGTACCTCAGAAAACCAGACAGACAACATTTTATGACTGAAAAGGCAACAAAAGATGTAAAAGACAGACATGTGTAGCAGACATTTGTTGGCAGGCAGTGTGTGTGAAAAATGTGAAGAGATGAAGCAGCCACAGCGGCGGTAGGATATGTTTGGATATGGTTGAAAATAAACACTTTTGTCTGAGAGTCTCACGAGGCAAAGTCTCCTCCATTTCTCCATCTTTGAAAACTGTCAAAAGAGCATTTGTGCTTTTAGGCTACGTGTGTCCACCTGTCATATAAAACATTTTGTATGAAGCATATAATCTCCTCTCTGTTGTGAATATGATGGCCTCTTTGCCTCTGAATGGCTTTTGTTCACCCATCACATCGTGTTCTTTATGCTGACGTGTGTGCGAGTGTGCATACTTTTGTGTAATGTTAGCATGTGTGGCCTTGTGTAGGTGTCATTTTGTTATTGTGTGTAAGTGTTTGAAAGCCTTTCACTCCTGTGTACAAGTTCTGTGTTCATTTGTGTGTATGCATTTTCAGTTACTTGTTTGCCCAGTTCTGATGTGCTGGTGTGTCTCGACTCCTACATTATGCCCCGTTCTTTTTTTTTTTTGTCTGTTTCATGTCAAATGGAAACGGTGATTTGTGTCTTTCATGTGGCTCGTTCTTCCTCCCTCGTTCCATTTAAACACTTTGACAAATTCAATCCATTTTTTTTTCGGAGCAGTGTGTTGATGTGTTTGGTGCGGGCAAAAATTGCTTTCTTACTGTGTCGCTCAGAGGGGTTCTGTTGTGACAAGTCTGACAGGCTGACTGAACAGCTGAGTGGTTTGCTGACTATTTGCCTATCATTTGACTGGGTGACTGATTTGTGGAGGGTTGAATGACTGGCTAGTTTTCAGACAGGCTGACAGGCTGATTGACTGTCTGCTTTGTTGACCGAGTGATTGACTGGATGTAAATCTGACTGACTGTGTGTCCGTCTGAGTTATTGACTGTCTCGCAGGTCGAGTGGGTTGTGTAGTTAGGCTGGCAAGCTGGCTCTGTGTCCCAGTTGATTTGACTGGAGACGGTCGCTGTGGCTGATGAGGTTGCTGAGTCACTATTTGTCGGTTTGGTTGATCACATCGCACACTGACTGACTGATGCCACAGAGGTCATGTTTGGGTCATGTTGCATTTTGGAGGTGAGGAGTTTGCTGTCATCCAGACCGAAGCCGGTTGGATCGTCTCTCTTCTTATTCCAGTGACAGCTGCCCCTTTCTGGGTATTCCTCGTCTGTGACTCCAACATGGGTGCTTCATGAAATTATAAGGGTGTTAGTAAATTCTGTCTGGGTCATCTGCAGTTCAGATTTGACATACCAGCCGCTGGCAAAACTGTTTCATAATTTCTGTGAGCATAAAGTATTTAACAACCACCCGGCCCCAAAAATAGAAACAAAAACACAACAAAATGAGGCAAAGAAGCATTCAAATTAGATCATCATGGGGTTAACTCCGTCAGATAGAAGCTATGGAAATGTTGATTTAAATATTTATAAGTGTGGGTTTGTTTTAAGTCTCTAAAAAAGACTTAGCATTCATGTAACATTAAACCAGCAATAACAGATTTCTTGGCCTCTTGGGAGCAGCATAAACAAGCTTTGAACGCATTGCTGATATATTATTATTATTGTGTATCTTGTAAACTGATATGGTGAACTTGTTCGCAATCTGTCACCTATTTATAAACCCAGCCAATACAGAGCAACATAAGCATGCATTTAGAGTTTGTTTCTGGTGATCTGATGAATGTGAAGTCCAGTATTTACTCTCTCTTTAGCTCTGTTTTTGGTTTTTGCAGAGAAATATTTGGCTCTTTAGTTGCTAAATGTGCCACTATTGGTAGTTTACAGTGGATTAGATTCAGGTGTTAATTCTTTTTGGGTTCATCGCTACAAGTGATGCCCTTTCACACACAAGGAGCCATGTTATCCATTGCTAATATAAAAACACTGATCAGAGCAGCTTTAAAGAAAGACCTTTCACAGTCTCACTTAATCTGCCTCATCAGGGCTGTGTGGGTGTTTGTTATTTGATCAGATTTGATTGACAGTGACCGAAGGTCCCACCAGCTGTCATCAGATTCTGATTCAGATGTTGCTAAATCTCAAAGTAGGGAAGTATGTGCTAACTAAAATACAGAGATCTCTCATGTGAAATATACCAAAGTGGTGCAACTTTGGCATAAAATAGCGTGTTCATGTGTCCCATCACTCAAAGTAAAAAAAAAGGATTTAACTTAGAACTGCACCTGCTGCTTGTGGTATGTGTGTTTGCCTGGGTCAAAGCGGAGACAGATACTTTCACATAAACTAAAGAAAGATAGCAATCAACTTCATCATCTCCTCTCACCTCTGCAGTCAAAGTCAAGTGGCTTTTCCCTGCACTCCATCCTTTTACTCCCCCTCCCCTCATCTGCACTCATCCTCCTCAGCTTCTATCCTTAAAAGCTTCGTCTTCCTGACTTTCGTTACAGTAATCTCTCTCACTCACGTATTTATTTTTATCTCTCTTTTTAGTATACTGTATCTTTTATTCACACATCAGTCCCTCCCTCTTTCTATTTTTATCTCTCCTCCTCGCTATCTCCAGTTCACACGCTCATTTTAAAAACATTTTTTTTTTTGCAATCATCTTCTGCCTTTTCTTTCAGTCTCTTATTCTGGTCCTCAGTTGGACTGTTGGTTTTCGCGGAGGAGTGGGAGAGGTAGAGAAGGTCACTGTAGAGATAAGCAGAGCTTGTATCAGTCTGGCATCTCCTCCCCTCCAGATTGGTTTCCTCCTGCCCTCTGGTCGCACCGATGCATTATTCATCTCCCTCACACTCTTTGTCTTTAATTGTCAATTTTTGATGCCCTCTTTCCTCTTTCTCCATCCTGTCATCTCTCTTTCTTTCTTTTTTTTAGGCTGTCTCTGCTTCTTTCTCTTCTCACTATCTGCTTGGGGTCTCTCTCTCGTCACAGTTTTCGCTCTTGGTTTACTTCTTTTCTTTCTTTTGCTCTCCCATCTCCTTCTGTCTCTCTTCACTTGCTTTCTTCCATTTTTCAGATTCCGTTTTTGTTGTCCCCCAATGCACGTTGTTCAGTCACAGATAACAAGTGAGGCTGAGAGAGTCAGTATGCAAAGCAGATGAAGAGAGATGGTGCATGAAAGTTGACACGTGTGTGTCCATGTCTATTGGCATCTCTCCTTCAGTGTCTGTGCCTGTTTTACTGTACTGACTGCTATATCATACCATTCCTCTGTGTGTGGCCTGTCCCCACTTTTATTCACTGTTGGAACATTATCATAACTCTCATCCACTGTTAGCGCCCTAATTTTAAGCTAGACTCTGTTTATTGCCCAAAAAAAAATGACACTAGCACTTTCCCATCTGCAAAAGAAACTGTCGCTGTATACACACACACACACACACACACACACACACACACACACACGCTTCACAGCTAAGTGTTTTACCTCCTGAATTGCTCCTTACAAATGAGTGTAACTAAGGCCGTTTAGGTTTAAGTGTGGTGCTTCATCATTTTTCCACGGCAATAATTATTGGACTTTTTTTTTTTTTTGCTCACTCTATGCAGAACCAACTGCCTGTTTGAATTATGCATGTTTGTTTGTTGGTTTCATTACAGAAGCAGATGTCTCAGCTGGAATAATGGAGGATTTCAGAGTGTTATTATTTTGTGGGATTTTTTTTTTCCCTCGTGCTTTGTGGTTGGAGAGATGATGAGCACTCTGGGGTCTTTCAGCTCATTATGAATGAATTCTTGAGACAACGACACTGCATATATTTGATTGTAGCAGCGGTGTAGGGGGTCAGGGATGCGTTTTGCTGGGTTTGTGCTGCCAATAAGAATCCAGCCTCATTTCCGTGTTTCTGCTCTCTATTTCTCTGTGTCATATCATCTGCCAGCTTTCAGCCACAATGGCGTTTCGTCCAGAATTTAATATCTGCTTTGTCGTCCTCATTTCTCTACACTATCACATGATTCAACAATATGATGAAGGCTGAAACACAGATGAAACACAGCTACTGTACATCAGGCATCTGTGAATCACACATACTATTTCCCATCACCCACAGGCATTAGAACAACAAACTACTTTAACACGCACAAATCATGCAACTTCCTCTATATTCAGCAGCAGAAATGAACACCAGTACAGATTATATTAGTCACTATTACTGAGCAGCTTTGGCAGCGACAAACTAATTCTTTGTAGTATGTAATTTATGTGGTAGTTTACTACTCCTGTGGTGATTTTCTTCCTCTTCCGTGAAACTGATGCAATAAGTCCTTGGTGGCCTTTTAAATGCCACTCTTACTCCTTCAAACCTTGTAAAACCGTAATTGTATTCCTGTCATTCAGACCCAGGTTACGAGGAAATTTGTATGCTACGGTAAGAATAAATGGCTACTACGATGAATGTACAAAATCTGCCTGATACTTAGTTGCAGCCCTTCTTGCACAGTTCACATCCCAACTGGCTCACATCATAAAAAAAAAAAAAACTTCTCTTCTTCTCTAACTTCTCTGCTTCTCTTATCTCCATCTGCACTTTGGTAATATTAAGTTTCAACTCCTTATAAGTTGCCTCAAGGCTTAAAAGACCTTCTTCAACCCATCTCCCTGATTATCATCGCACCCTAAGGCCAAGCTGAAGCCTGAAAATGTGTTTGAATATTGTGTTATGCTTGATAATGTTACAAGGAGCCTCACTTTGTAAACATATGCTTTAAAATTTGGCTAATAGGTAATAGTTAGCTGTAAGCGGTGCCACTGCAGACACACGATTGAAGTAAAATGTCTGATATCTGGGAGATAGACAAAATAGGTGGACTTTTACTTTGAAAATAAAAGTAAATGAAACTCTTAACAGGACTAAAAGTATGTTTTATGGAAGAAAAATCTCTGTCATTTGCTTTGTTCTCCAGTCACTACAACCACAACCGGTTCCTCCTGACAACAGATAAAAAAAAAAGGTCTTTCATTCTCCCAGATCCTAATATCAGCTATTCAAAATATCTGCTTTCATATCTGACTCACATCTTATTTAAAACAAACTCCTGAACATACAATATCAAATGCTCTGTCCATGGTCACATTCTCCTCCGATCTACCTTGAAATGACATGTTGCCTGAAGGGAGAATAATCCTCACAGACACTGCAGATGTTACACCATCAACATTGCTAATGTGCATTTTTTTAAAAAAGGAACGACTTCATCATGTTTATAACATATATTTTGGCCTGAAGCAGTTTGGTGTTATTCAGTCACCAACCTTACTTAAGAAGGAAACATCAGGGAAATAGGAATATGTAAACCTATATGGTCATGGTTAGGGGCCAGACTTCATCATGAGGCAAGGTTGGCAACTGCCTGGGGCCACCAGCTAATAGATTTCTGTTTATATTTAGATATAAAATGTGAAATTATTATGCTATTCTAACTCATATATACCACAAAATAACTCAGAAAATGCCACATCTATTAGAAGGGATTCAGCCACTTCATTTTCAAAGGTAAACATTGTGCTTCTTGTTGTACTGTATTTATCAGCTACTGGTTATCTATCCTGCAGTAAATAAAGGAGTCAAAATGAGCTCCACCATAAAGAGACTTTTAGTAAATTGTGTGGATACTTGGCTTAAACCTGAGTAAAATTTTGATCGCAGGGCTTTTAAGAGTACTTTTAGGTGGCTGTCATTCAATAAAGCAACAGTATGAGAGTGATGTTCAAAGCATATGCTAACTACCCCTTAAAGCGATTCCTACATGAACAGAAAGTATGGTGGAAATGGAAAGAGTTAGCTGTTTGAAGCTGTCATGCAGCAGACAGTGTGCCCAGCGGGACCTGGGCAGAGTTAGCTTCTCCACCCCAGCGTCTTCCTTCGTGTCTGGGTCACAGACATCTCCTCCTCCTCCCTATTGGTCTGTAATGAGCTGCTGACTCAGCACCTACTATACACACACACACACACCGGCAAACACACAGAAATGTGTTTACACATCCTCTGATGACTAAGGACAGGGCCTGACATACACATATATACGTAGATGCTACAAAACAGCATGCTGACATTCTGTGCGCGCACGTATTTGTGCACACACTCGTGATAAGGAGCAGTCATTTGGTAGGCAGGATTAATGAAGCAGCAAAGGAGGCCACACTGCGCCACACACTCCTCCAGCTCTTCTATTTCATTTCCTTTCCTTTCTCCATCCTCTTCATTTTTACTTTATTGATAAATATATATAAAATTTTGCTTTTCTGTGCAACTCTGTCATCTATAGCCTGTCTCTTCTTTTAATGTAGGTAATGGAGCTTGCAAAACCCTCTGTTACAGCACCTGCTGTCAGATAGACTTAGAGCAGGAGGAGAGAGTGATAAGAAGAGGGATTGCTGCGAGATCTTCTATCTATCTAGGTAAATCTTGTCTTCTTTCTGTTTTGTCTCTCACTTTCTTTTCAACACACACATTCACAGCACAGTATGTATGAGTGTATGTGGATGCTTATTAGCTGATCCCCTATGGTGAAGTTGAAACTCAAGCATATTAGGTTTCCTTCCTCTGAGCCCAACGCTACAGGGAACACACTCACAGTCTTTAGAGCGGAGGGATAAACACGCACACACAAAAACAGGTCAGAACAAAAAGCACACACACATATGTCCAGCGCTACACAGAGAAAAAACACTTGGGAATATTCAATATCCTGTAAAAAGCAAGCGATAAAGTTGTCCATACTGTCATTCTACCTTGCACATTACTTTTTACTTTTCGCACACTGCATTTGTACATTGTTGTTCACTTATTGTGTGTTTAATATAATTACTAGTTTTTTCATAGTTTTTACTTCCTCTTTCATAAATGCATGTTGAGCAGTCATAACACAGACATTTCTCCGCAGGGATCAATCAGATCTTTCTGATTCTGACTCTGTGTCACTTTAACCATAACACTTAATTGATTTCCTCTGCAGTCATGCCTGTATTTTCTATCCATGTCCTGGGACTTCTGTAAAGCAACAGTATCATTAAAAATACATGTCAGTGTACACATCCTGATCAGTGACGTTTTGCAATGACTATGTAGAAAATAGATGAAGCCCTCTGCTGTCTTTCTCTCGCTCTCTCTTACTGTAGTATAGTGACATCTGCTGGCCAGCTGAGGAAGTACATACAATATTCCAGTAATTACCCAGCCACACATAGTGCACGCTTTTGCACTCTCACATGCAAACACACACTGCACACAAATTTCACACTTCCACAGAAATACAAAAGCAAATTTATCCTCTCTGAGACTTCTATGAAAAAAAAAATATGCCAAAGACAAAAATTGGTTTGAAGTAGGTGCTTCTGTTTACCGTCTCCAGCCTATTCCAGCCTGCGCATGAAATCTCAGCCATCTGTGTTTTATTGAATTACAACAGAAATTGTGCCATGCTCCTTCACCGCCATGCAGGCTCTAACTTATGACAAAGCAGGGAGGATGAAAAGACTAAAGAAGAGCCTCAGGTGGGGCAGTGTCTTGGTGACCTAAGGTGAATGAAAGGTCACCTCTGAAGAACCTTACTGCCAAGAAAAATGCACATTAAAGGCAGCAGGAAAGCACAGACATACACTCAGTCTGCATATGTGTTTACATAGCCTACAACCATACAGACACAACCAAACATCCAATCAAATCACTCTGTCGTGATCCACACTGCACTTTTGATTGAGTTTTGGGAGAGACTGGAGAACCAATTGCTTGCAAAGCAGATACTGGACATGGGCACAGCACAGCTTGATATGACTGTATAAAATGACACAAAGGCAGCAGCATCCCAGTCATCAAAGCAGCAAAGTCAGTGGTCATATAAGAATTTCAGTCTTGGGGAAAGAGCTGTAACATTGCTGAGGTTTTGATTTGGACAATATATGTCTGTTACCAAACATCAACAAACACACACACATAGACTGACAGAAAAGCAGACATGGCCCTGGTCTCACCAGTGGGGGGCGCTGTTGCTCTTATATGTTAGTAGGGAAAGAATTATTTCCTTTCAGGCAATTCTGGAGCACCACGTTTCTGTTCATTTATTGATTGACATAAAATTAAATTTTTGCTAAAGATTTAAGAAATGTATCTATGTAAATATGGTCAGATAAGTAAAGAAATAAGATGGGGAATAAAGCGTGGATCTTCGGAAAAACAAGTTATCTAATTAAATAATAAAATAAATAAATAATTACAATATAATTCAACCACCTGTTACTTTACTCATGAGAGAACCACAGAGGCACAGGTGATGGAGTGGCCTGTCTCCTGCATTCACTTGTACAACCCTTAGACACTCTCTATAACAGACCACTTTTCATGGATTTCTGCTTTGCTTTCTATGCCATCCAGTGGCATCAGATGCTTAAGGAGCTCTGAAAAGCACTTTAAAGTTCTCAGCAGTTTCTTTTAACACACCTTAAGCAGTAAAGGTTGATAACACTCTGTCAACCACCAAAGCCGCTGTCATTACCCAGGACTGTGTGCTCAGCCCATTGCTTTTATCTCTCTATACAAAAGACTGTCAAAACCCATCGCCGATCACACCTAACACTGCTCAAATGCAGTAACGCCTGTACCAGCCAATATCTTACTACATTAAAGGTAACTTCCTTTTTCAAGTTAGTGTTTACAAATCACTTCCTGTCTGTACTGTAGTGTCAGTGAACCTGATCTTCTGCATATAAACACAGAAAGCTCAGCACAAGCTCAATCATAGACTGTTTTTCTGCTTATTCTTTCTTCCCTCTATTTTGCACTGAGCTTAAAATTCAAGAGGCAACTGCATCCTGATTCACACCACCCTATAAATCTACTCTAACTATCACTCCTCAGCCTTACACAGATGGGAGCGAGTCAACAAAAAACATTCTCTTTATAAATCCAGTCGGCTGCAGCTTCCAGCTCCCCATGCTGATGCCAACATCAAACCTCCAAGCTCCAGCTGGGATGAAGATCATGACCCCACATAGTGCTAAGATTGTTATGCTTCTATCCATCTTCGGGACTTCATGTCTGTCTGTCTGTCTGTCTGTCTGTCTGTCTGTCTGTCTGTCTGTCTGTCTGTCTCATTTTTCTGCCAGTACATTGTTGTAAATGTGTTGTTATTTTATTAAATGTCAGCCTTAAAAGTCAAGTGTTTCTGTGGCTCCACTCTCCATGAGACTCATTCATCCACTTACAGGATATATCAGGATCAATAGCAGCAAGATGAGACAATTTACTTCATCTACCTCTTTCTTGCTTCTGTTTTTTCCATAGCACAGGAAGCTGGTGGGTTTTGGTAAACTCAGTTTTGATAGGTGGGTGTTTGAGTGTTGGGGTGTATCATGGTGCTTTAAAAAAGTTTTCTCTCCTCTGTTTCTTAGGAGTGAGGTGTTTCATTCAGGAACATTCAAAGTCACTCTCACCCTGGCTCCCTTTGAATGCTAAATAAGATCACCTTTCCACCTTAACTGGATGAATTATTACACTCTCAGTCACAAGTGGGATGAGATAAAGGAACAAGAGGAGAGTAATCAACCAGGTAGAAGTCGTGATGGAGTGAAAGTCGGTGACAAAGACAAAAGGCCTTAAGATACATTTCTGAAAACTGTAAAAGACATTAATTTGTGTTCTACTTTAAAGAAGTAGTACTTTAAAGAAAGAGTATATGTAGGAGATTTAAAAAAACATAATGCGAAATAATCAGAGATAAAAATAGACAAAATGAACTTGAAACAGACTAAAGTACTACTGAGTATAAAGAGGTAAAGACAGAAAATGAACAATATGGAGACGAAGAGAGAGAGGGAAAACTAAGAGACACAAAATACTACACTATATAAAATCCCAAGTTTACTAATTCCAACCCCTGTCTATATTGTGTGTATTTGTTAAATATCTGTAAATACAAAACTGTATCTGTAAGCATTGGGAATACGTAACACATCTTTCCTCTGTTCTTGCTACTCTATCAAACACCATCAGATGGCAGCATTGTGCTGTGCATCTACACGTGCTGAGCGACTTTGAGACGTGTTTGTCATGACTACAGAAATCATCACTGAGAGCCTCCTGAAGATGTGCTGACACTATTGAAAGATGATGCTATTCATCATGAAGGGATGACTCTTAAAGGATGACATTGCCTTTGGGCGCGAGGGGGGGGGGGGGGGTGCTATCCAAGTAACAGACCCCTGTGTTAGCTAGTAAGCAGCATAATAAAAACCATCCCGTGCCCCATAGCAAATCAGATGAATACGGGACAGAAAGAGGTGGCACTACAGCTAGAAACAGATCTATAGTTCTCTGAGATATGTCTGCAATGTCAAATGCAGAGGAAACAGCTCAATGGCTATGTCTTTTTTTGACAGCGAGTTCAGTAAAAGACTTAATTGTCTCACTTATATCCACAGTTTATGACGACAGTTTCACAGTGACATGGTCTTACAAATTGCAGCTACAGGCTAACCGACTAATAAAAAATTTCCACCCATTCATTGATTTCTTTAGAAAAATAACTTTAACAGAAAAGACCACAGGGAGGTGGAGGCGTAAATAATTTATATGGCTATAATCATGAAAACTGTTTCCCTACAGGAGCTTCCTGCACGATAATCAAACTGAATCAAAGTGAATGCTTCTATAATTCATTAAAGTGGGCTCGTTTGTGTGTGTGTGTTGTCGTGTGTGGGTCTATTGTCTGTTTTGTTTAGCATGTGTGAAGGCACGACTCATGGGGTGCCTGTCTCTGCACATTTCTCCATTTTGGTACAGTTTTTGTTGTGTATTTCTGTGTGTGCGCACGCATGAATGAACGTGTGTGTATAATTTATTTTCCACACAGCACACATATAGTGAAATCCATGAAATCTTCATGGCCTTAGCATGTTCCTCCTGCCGACTGAATGCCCTCCTAAACTCAAGACTGTTCACTGTGCGTGTGTCCTGCTGTGCATGTGTGCACTCTCTCTCTTATTTGTGTTTCATTTGCATACACGCATGGCATCTGCCCTTGATGTCCCTCTGTGTCTGAACTGTTGGGTGTTTCCATGCATGCGTACATCAGCGAGAGAACCTCTCTTCTTTATCTCCACTCACACACACCAACTAACAGAGTCTCCCAGGACCACACACACAATGATAATTACATGTGAAGTGTTGCCCTGTGCCTTCCAGCTGATTAAAGTGGTACCGTAAGTTGCTGTGGTGGTATTTTCAAGGTCAGATACACAGTGTAATTTGAAGGATTTAACCTGTGAAGCGCGACCGATGCTGAACATTTTACTGAGTGATTAGCTTTGCTGGGATTAGCTCAAAGTTAAGGGACTCGTTTTGGTGTCAAAGGGGAAAATTAAGTTTTCATTAACTCAAATATAACCATGCATTACTTCAGCGGACACATGCATGCTGCAAAGAAACATAAGAAGTGAATGAGAAACCACCTCCTCTCCTCCAACATCTACACAGGGCAAACCACACGACTCTCAATTACTCTGATATTGTATATTATTTGACTCATATTTGCCACTGAATCCAAAATACCTATGGCACAGCGTTGAATCTTCTTGGTGCCACTTCACATGTAGTATCACGTCTTTCAAGTTGAATCAAGGTCAGATGAAGATACTGGCAGGAGCAACTCAAGTTATCTATCTTCGGTATTCTCCCCCCGTGGTGAAACTTGGCTGTGTGAGAATGTGTGGAGTTTGTATGTGTGGGGGACAGTGTGTGTGTGTGTGTGTGTGCTCCCCTGGCAGGAATTGGCTTAGATCACCTATTTGATGTAGAAGGTCACCAGCTAGATGTCTGCTGTGTCTGCCAATTCACTCTCCCCTCTCTCAGACTCTCTCAGTACCTGCATATGTTTTCAGAAAACACACAGATACACAAATAAGTATGACTGCAAATATGTACGTATTTGTATTTGTTTATAACTACATGCTTGTGTTTGTACAGTGCATGTGCAAATACTTCCATTTCTAAAATCTGTAAATGTGCCATTTATTTCTGTGTTTGCATACTCAGCTCTCTGTGTGTGTGTGTGTGTGTGTGTGTGTGTGTGTGTGTGTGTGTGTGTGTGTGTGTGTGTGTGTGTGTGTGTGTTTTCAACACGTGTTGTGTGGACATTTTTGTGTTTCTGAGGATGTGTTCTGTATTTCCCACATGGTTTAAACTGCAGGCTGTGGTCTGACACTCCAGCAGTGTGAAAGCTCTGCTTACAGTCCTAAGAGCACTTAAAACATAATATGCTCATTTCATTTAGTCCTGAGAGTCTCTTGAATTATTGACTGAGCTACTGGACATGCAGTACTTAGTCACAGGTTGTGTGTGCACACCCGTATCTCTGTGTGTCCATATTTAATCACAGCCACATACCCCTGAAAACTCTATAGCAGTAGTTCCCCAGTACCCACAACCCTGTCAGATCATTCCAGAACCCCTCCATTGATACTGCCATTTATTTCAACCATTTACTACCTTTATTTAAACATTATCCATTATTTTTAAACCAGTTTATCTGTTTGTAAATTACTGTTTCGACTTCTCTGCTCACTTTCTTTACAGTCTGTATTCTTCTTATAGTCTCTTCACAAAGCTCATAAGATTTAGTCAAATATTAGTTTCATAGGCCTGTTCAGTGACTTGAAGCACTCTTTTTCTGGATGAGCAAGTTTTTATGGAGATATGCTGCAGTTATTGAAGCGTGCAGCTATAGAATAAGCCACAATCAATGTTCATGAAATCAATCCAGAAAACAGAAGAAGAGCTCTCTCAGAAATGTTGGTGCACGCTGAGGATGTGGAAGGGTGAACCTGAATGGTTCAGGGGGCCCATTGATGGAGAAGGACACAGGGACATGATTATAAGATTAAAAGATTATAAATTTATCTCTATCTTATACACAAATTAGGCAAGTACTTTAAATATTGATGAATTAATTGTTGTCTGATTGCGTATCACAGCGCCGTCTGTGCGTAAAGATTAAAAACTGGGTAATATAATGATTAGCACGTCTTGTCGGGCGTGGCTGGCTGGTCTGCCGCGGGGGCTGTATTCGTAGTCTGCTCCGGGGCTGCTGGATGCTCCATGATGGATGAGGAGTGACAGATCGGGGTTAGCCGCCAGGGGAGTCCATTTTCTTCCAGCGCACGGTCCTTACACGAGGAGAAAGCAAGGGGGGAAGAGACAGTGGTAGCAGAAGAGGAATGGACGAGAAACAGAGAGAGGAGCGACTGATTTCCACCCCTCCTCTTTCCCTCTCTGTCACTCTCCCTCTCCTCTCTACTCCCGTGCATCACAGCCTAGTGGGCTTTACCCGGACTGCACCGCATTGACGCTGCTGCTGTTGCTGCCAGCCGACCCAACCCACTGAACTAACGCACCAACATACACACTCTTTCTGGGTGCTATTGCCCACAGCTGGAAACTGGATGCTGTGCGGATTGGGTGTGTGGATATGCAACAATTCTCTCTCTACCTCTCTTTGCCTCTTTCTCTCTGGATCCGGACTCTGATTCGCTGTGCTGCTCGGTAATGTAAAGACTTTGGAAGCGGGAGTGACTCGGGGAGGGGGCTTGGAGATTATTGCAGCTGCAGCGCACAGTGCACCACGAGAAATTAGGCTATAACTTAAGTCTGCAGAGCTCAACGCCACGAATGTAACGATTTACTTGAAACCGCGAGCTCACCTCTGTGCTGATTCCAACATGGGTGTTGACTGAATGGAAGAGTATCCCCGCGCTGCCACAGAGGTATGAGCATGCACTTGTGAGGATTAAAACTGAGCTCAGTAATTCCTGGACCATGCAGATTCTGCCGCCTAGGACGTTATTTGTGTTACTAGCCCATGCACATGTATTACTATCTCTGAGAAACAATGGAGAAGTACGAACTAAGGAGGACAGCAACACCAGCGCATACTCTGCCCGGACGTTCCATGGGTCACTGCGGGAGAGTCATCAAAACAAAGCCTGGGACCGTGCGCTCTCGGCGGGATATGCCACAGGTGCGTCCTCGGCGGAACTGCAGGCGCAGCGGGCAATAATCCGAGGGACCCTTAACTCCACTCACCCCTGGAAAAGGGTAATTGCAGGAGAAATTAGGCGAATTGGACACAACAAACGCGACTTCAATAGGACTGTGACACCCATGGAGGATCCCAACGCCGTCTCTCATTGGGACCCGACGCGCCGCCATAATAAGAGGATAAAGTTGAATGGCGGTCTTAGTAGTACGAGGACGCCAGCAGGTGGACACTACAATGCGGCTAAGCCCTCTTCAATGGGCCAGGGAGATGGAGGAGGGGGACCCGAGGACGGCGACAGGCACAAGAGAGGCACAAAAGACGAGCAGAAGAAAGCCTGGAAGAGGGGGAGAAACCGGCTGAACAAAAGCGCAGTGTTTTTGGCTCAACCTCACGCGTCGCCGTGGGAACCCATCCCCAAGCCGGTGGCCCTCACCTCCACCGATATGCCCTTTGACCTCTTCACCAGGAGGCCCGAGTTCTTCACTTTCAGAGAGGAGAACCCCTGGGACGCCACGCCGATCACCCCTCCCAACTCGCAGGATTTCGGGGATGAGATCAGGAACCCCTTTTACCCGGTGACAAGTGAGACTTATGGCGCGTACGCGATCACGTGCGTGTCCGGGGTTATTTTCCTCGTGGGGATAGCTGGCAACATTGCCATCCTGTGCATCGTGTGCCAGAACTACTACATGAAGAGCATCTCCAACTCTCTGCTGGCTAATTTGGCTGTCTGGGATTTTGTGCTCATCTTCTTCTGCCTGCCCATGGTGGTTTTCCATGAACTGACCAAGTCTTGGCTGCTGGGGGAATTCACCTGCAAAGTGGTGCCCTATGTGGAGGTAATTTGATTGTAATTTGTGTTTTTATTCTGCGCTACGTCTCACGGACAGTTATTTCAATTTGTAGTGGGTATGTTGAAATTATGCCTTGAAGCGATGCCTAAAGTCGCCTTCTGTAGAGATGTCATATGGTAAATGGGGTTCAACCAGTGTCATGACAACAGACATCATCTGTTGGACTTGCTGTGAAAAATAGGTTTCACACTGTACACTGTCTGTGTAGATGGACTTAAAGAGTTGAGTTGGGGTCAGGTTTCAGGCCAGAAAGCACACAGGCACTGCTATAGGATGTCACCACAGCCGATAACAAGGACACTCTGTTTGTCACTTGTACACCTGCTGCTGCTGGAGAGAGAGAACCTCACCTAGCCCTCAAGGCATGTAGACCCGACACACACATGAATACACACCAGGATGTAAGGCAGTAGCTCACTGTCTCCCTTTCACCCTGACTTATACTGTATCTAACACTCTTTCTCCTGTTGCTTGTGCATACATAGATAATAGCAAACGTTGCAGGTGCACACACACACACACTCTCTCTCTCTCTCTCTCTCTCTCTCTCTCTCTCTCTCTCTCTCTCTCTCTCTCCCTGTCTTTGTTTTTGTTTGTCTTTCACACACCTATGTTCACGAGTAGTGGAGGGATGCTAGACAGGTTGTTTACACCATGTTAATGCCTTCCCTTTGTGTGCTTACTGCAATTACACCAGTGTCAGATTTACCTGAAAGGGTCTCTTGTATAGAGCAGGGGTTTCCAGCTCAGGGGCCTTAAGCCTGTTTTGAATGGCCATTGTCACAACCTGGCCTAAGGAGAGACAAAGAGCGGAGACAACACACATTTTCAAGGTTTATCTTAACCCATATTCAACTTAAATTAAACTACATCAGACGAAACTGAAATAAATGAAAATGTGGGTGGAGTCAGAGGTGCATGAGTCAGTGAAAGATTTTGTATGTGGTGCAGCAGAAACAGAAAAGCAAGTGTTCCCAAATCCAGGAAAGACTAGACATCAGGAGACACAGAGTCTGATTTTCTCAAGCTTCTATAGCCGGGGAGTGAGCCAGAACAGGTGACCAGGATTCAACTTCCACCCCACCCCCCCAGAGACGCCTACAGACAGGGAGGGCTGTCTCATAATGGAGTGGTAATATGAGCAGGTGAACAGTACATTATCGTCATCATATTGCCTGCATGATGAGTTTTGCGCGTGTTAGTAATTTAGAGACATTGAGCTTTGGTTTTTACAAAATGAAAAGCTGTGATAGCTTTGATTGAGAAGCCATTTTCACAAACATCCCTCCAGACAGATGTGAAGACCAGTTTCCTGGGCAATATTATAGAAGTCAGTAATTTCAGTGTGAAATTGACGTATAAATCCAAGGCAAAGCAATGCTTTTCTCTGGTCTTTTGAAATGAATGTGTATAGCCTCTCAGTTAAAGCTTGCTGCCGCTGATAGTTCTGCAGTAAATGAAACCAAAAGTAGAGAAATATAAAAATAGCCTCACAGCCTACCCATCAGCTCATGTTCACCTAACACTGAGGAACAGTTTCTGTAGATATTCTTTGTTTTTTGGTGTCAAAAGTTATAAAGCCACAGGGCCACTGAGAGCGTTTCCCTGCAGCAGCCTATGATTCCACATCACTAGATATTGCTCATATATTGCGCTGCACCCTCCTCACTGACCACATACAATATACATTATAATCATGTGCTCTAATTCATATTTCTCTGTGGTATAGTATGTCACAAACTCCTTGTGAGCGCATATGTTTTAATTATCGGGGATCAGAGAGAAACAGGCCCCCTACCTGTGTTACTGCATGTGGACTACCCAAGGACCACAGGATATTACTTAATACCCTTAATAACACTCTTCTAGTGCATAGACCAAACGGCTATTCTTAATACACAGCGTGTGTGTGTGTGTATGTGTGTGAGTGGTATTCACTTGTCACTGTGCGTTTATCATAGCATGTGAATATGCATTTTATATGTATTAGAAAATGTGCACTGGGGCCTGTCTGTGTTCACAGTTCCTTTGATATGTGTGTGTGTGTCTGCGAGTGTGCGCATGCATGCGTCAAAACAGGCCGTGAGTAATGCAGCCTGGGGCTCACGCTCTCCCTGTGGAACATTCAGTGAAACACACAAACACACGTTCACCCTTTGGAGTGACTTTATTCTTCACTTAACCCAAATTCAGTTACGGGGGGGGACGTCAACATTTGGCCTGAAATAAAGACACACATACTCAGTCACACATGATTGCCTATGCACGCAACCTTCTCACACAAAGGCACTTTTATGCAAACATGAAATCCAACTTAATGTGTGCGTGCATAATCAGAAGGTGGGACAGATAATCTGTCAGTGTCCGCTGAGAGAGGAGTCTCCCATAGCGCTGCCTTCAGTAAACCGTGTTTTATTTGGTGTTTAGTAAGCGTGTGGAATTTTCCGAACCTCAAAGAGAAAGCAATTTTAGGTGTGAGATTTGAGCAAACACGGCAGGAAAATTGCAAGAATGCTGCACGAAAAAAAAAATGCGAGCTAAAGCCAGCCTGCATTACTTCAGATATGCTCCGGTTTCATGCTGCTGTCACTGCACACGACCCCTCCAGGCAGTGATGCACAGAGCAGCAAATTCAGGCAAAGCTAATGGGCAATAATTGGGTTTTTGCACCTGGCAGTTGATTAGGATAAGACTCGAAAGTAGGCTACAATAACAAATAACCAGTGCAGTAAGCATTTTATAAGCCAGAGGGGGGAAATGAGTCATTTGTCAAGGTTCTTTCGTAGCTATGCTGCTGTAATGCAGTGATTTTAAAAACTTTTTTTTGTCTCCTTCACCCCCATCCCCAGTCCTTGTGTCAGATTTATCCGCTCATGAGGTTGTCATACAATTATTTTGAAACTACAGCAGCCTGATTCCATTAGTAGACAGACATGGCTGTGTTCACACCCTATTTTTTTTTTTAACCTGATTTAGAGCTAATTGCCAGTCATCATCACTGGACATAAATCTACTCCCTGAGGATGCATTCTCTCATTAGTGTTATACTGGCAGTTCCACTAACAGTACCGCCATATACCATGATACCATATGTAATATAGTTTTAGCCATAATGGCTTATATTGGTTTATAGGACATGTTTGTGTCTCATTTATATATCTGGTCTCTACTGCGAAAGCCTACAGTGAGAAACTGTAGGCTTTCTTTACTATGGTACAGTGGGCTTCAGCAGGCAGAGAGAGAGAGAGAAACAGACTATTGAAGCAGAGCAGGAAAGAGGCTGAGGATAAAGTGATAGAGCAATAGATTGTTAGAAACAGAGAGTGAAGAAGAAGAAGAGAGAGGCTCAGGGCTGCATGGAGCCACAGAGGGCCAGAGGAAGACCAATGTATTGTGTCAGAATTGGTGGTAATGGCAGCACATGCATCAGCTTGACATCTTCTCATTTCCAGTTCCAATTCACACATGCACACAGACACACACACGAACACACACATTCAAGTTATGATCAGAATTACAAAATTTGGTTGCTCTGCATGGTTGTGCAGCTTCCAGGAATATAAGGCAATTTCACATACATTTAAAAATGATAACTTCCCCTATCACCCAATATAATTACTATTAGTAAACCCTCATGGGTATCTCGGGAAATGTCCGCCCGCTTCCTATATCAAGAAAATCAATGAAAATAGGTCCAGTCTCTCACTATACACTGTTATATGCATCCATAGAGTGTTTGTCTTTCTATCTAGCTAACTATCTAGCAGCAGACACACACACATGCACAAAGTCAGTAGGGTGTGCTGATACTCCAGATGGGTGGGATGGCCTTCTCTCCACTGATCACTGCCCACGGCTGTTCTCCCTCTCTCACTCATTCTCTCTCTCTCCCTCTCGCTCTGCATCAGCTATCTGTGATTAGAAGCGAGCCTCAGGGGGAAGACACACTCACACATACACACACACACACACAACTGAGCTTATACGCTGAGTGCACACATACAGTTACAGTACAGACACTGCAGTAATAGACACAAGTTAAGTCCACAAACACACACTCTAGAGCTCGTGCCCTCTGCGTTCTCAGCCTGTCTATTAGGCATGCGAATGATGGTTAATTGGAAGATATGTAAATTATTCACGATATATAATTAGTGGCTCTACATAATGCATGATGGTGAGTCCATTCAGTCAGCTTTTTGTCCCTGGATGAGTAGATATTGTGTTTTGTATGATGAGACAAGACCACACAACAACACGAAGCAGAGATTAGGCTTTCCGATGCAATTAACCAAATTGATAATTATCCTTGTAAATATGAAATATTCATTGGATGATCGCCATTATGAATTAGGTATGTTGGTGAAATTAAAAAGAACAGCATATCACTTTCAGATAAACACACAACAGGCCGGCACGTGGCCAGCCCTCATAGAATAGAATGGAAAAGACTGTGAGAGCTATTGCATTTTGTATTGCCACCAACATAACACTCCAGGCAGGAATCAATGACCTGGAATAAGACTTTCCAGCAGCTACTGTACAACGAGAGCAGAATACATTTTTTATTGTCCTGGGGAAATCTGCCACAGGTCAGGATATAATTTTATGGAAGAGAAATTTATTGTCTGGAATTAACTGCCTCAGACACACTGTTAAAGACTGAGACAGAAAGGCACAGAATAGAGGAGAATACTGTAATTGATTGTTGCTATTAATTTAATTAAAGAAAAGAAAGGACCAAGGAGAAAAATTGTGTGGGTGCTCGCCCTACTTATTCTTGAATTCTATAGCTGGTGGAGACAGCTCCTCTCTTCTTCTTGCCTTAGAATAGAACAGAATAAAATGGACTGATGTTTTCTTTCCCCTGGAAACAGTGGACAGTCTTAGCACAAAGTCCATTCTGAAGCTTTCAGTTGCATAACATGGTTTTCAGCTCACAATGACGACAAGCCTCCAGGAAGTTACAGTTGGCACGTTTTTGTCCCATAAGGCCACGACTTATCATATTTACACTTTTTTTTTATTGTGTTAATGTGTTAATTAGTGAGCTGTAGAGCTAAGCTAAGGTAACCGATATGACCAGCTTCCAGTTTCATGGCAACTAGCAGGGCAAACTCCCTCTGCTGAGGAACATCATGTGATAAAAGTGTAAGCTCCTGAACAGCTACAAAAAATGGATAATAGAATAGAAACGTTAAGTTTCATGTTTCATTTTTGACCTCGAAAACAGCAGCCTGACGAAAACATTTTTACCAAGTGGTCATCACAAGACTGATATTCCCTGTTTATGTCTTTCGAAAGCTTCAGAAACAGAGAGTGAAAGCTGGAATAGAGAAAAATACAATACAGTACAAGACAACACAATGGATGCTGTAACAAAGACGTTAGTTGTGGCCTTTTAAAGTTCTATACTCTAACATCACTGGAGAAGAATCTTTATCCACCCACAAGGATGGACTGAGCCAGTGTGTCTGCCATAACCCCACAGACAGACACCCACTCAAATGTGCACGTCATCCACAATGAAATGTAGATTTGAATAATTCTGCATAAATGTGGACATGCACAGACACTCACACACATATGGGTGTGCATCCTAACCCACAACACACGCCCAGACACACAGCACAGCTGTTAGACGGATGGTGGCTGTCAGTGGCAGGGTCTCTCAGGTTAGAGTTATGGTCTGCCGGAGCCTGCACTGGGTCACACATTCAACCTAGAAAAAAGGACTGCAGCTGGAAAAACCCTTTGTTTCCCTGGCTGATTACTATAAGACCGTGTGTGTGTGTGTGTGTGTTGTTGTGTCTTCACATTAGCCCATTCATCACTAGATAACACCCATTACCCCTGACAGTGGCTGTCGTCACAGTGTGGCTGCGCAGGCTCCACCAGTCCTTGTTAAGACCCAATTAATAACACGAGGCCTTTGTGCCACCAGCTCACAGGACCTTTAATCATGAAGTTAATGGCCTGTTATTAAAAACAGCACCGGGGGAAAATGTCTTTCTCACCTGCTGCGCACATAGACGGCCAGAACCTGAAAAACATGTGTTACAGATGAAAGTCCTTTTCATGTTCTCTCTTTTTTTTTCCTTTTGAGCCCTTGATGTCCAAGGTTGAGAAGAAGTAGATGACATGAAGAGAAAAAACTGTATGAAACTGCTATATAAGTTGTATAAAGTCAGTTTTTTTTTTTTAAATTTTACTTGAAAACTTACCAAGGTTGGAATAATAGCATTCACAATTTACAAGTAATTCACAAAACTGTATGTTAAAGGACTGCTTTGACATTCTGGGAAATATTCTGTGGTCAGTTAGCTTAGCTTAGCACAACAAGCCAAAAACATTTAGTTTAAAAACCACAGTATATGGTAATACGAAGGGTTAGACTGTTTCCTATAGAACCACTGCCAGACAAATAGTTTCCCCTCTGCTAAGCTAAGCTAAGCTAAGCTAGCCGGCTGTAGCCTGCTGTTCTGAGAATGGTGTTGGTCTAACTCACGGCTGGAAAGCAAACATTCCCTCAAAGGGAGATAGGGCATAGAAAAAAAAACCACAAAAAAAGTAGAAAATCATTATCTTGTTTAGTTTGGGTTTTCCACATTATTACATTACTGTTTAAAAAAATAGTAAGATTTAAATGATAATATTTTAGAAGTACCATTTCCAGCCCTGAGGCTAGCAGGCCTGTTTCTTGTCAGCAGGTAAAGCGAACACGACAGGGTCACGGCTGCTGTTTGGAAGAAATGCCACATTAACATTGTTAATCATTCTGAACAAGTCATGGCTTATTTCTCTCCTCCTGTCACTTTGGGCTGTGTCTAACTCACTGATGTGTTCCTCTGCTATTGTTCTCTATTCATTCTCACTCCCTCGGTTCTGATTCTCAGTTGCTCCCACTCACTCATTACTTTTCCTTTCCCATTCTTCTTCTGTTCCTGTTTCTCATTCCCTCATTTGCATAACCCCCTTCCACAAACACACACTGATCCTCATCACCCCACCAGGCCTGACTCTTGCACTCTCTCTCATCTCCCCTCCAGTACAAAGCTATGCTTGTTCATCCTGCCCTTGCTCTCCACCCTGACATGCTGATCAAAGCTGGGCTGACAGCCTTTAAAGCCATTCCAGCCCTGTTGTTCAAGCCATGAAATATTCACCATGTGCAAGCACCTGTCCATGCGTACAGGAGGGTGTGTGTGTGTGTGTTCGCATACAACCACCACATATGGAGATACCTGTGTGCTTGGTATGCATGTCCATGGAAAAAGAAGTGGGTCACACGTAGAGCCTGATATGATACTTCTTTAACAGTTTAAATAAAGGGTTGTAGGGTTAATCTACATGAGAAAATTCTTTAACAGTTAGACAGACATGCAGTATTATAGTTAATTAACTGGACGGGGATGGAAAAATAAATAGCAGACATAAATTTCAGTGAAAGGTATCCACACTGAATCAGAGAGTGGCGTGAGCAGAGTAGAAATATCAGATTTGCATATGGTGTTGTTAGATATTCAGTATAAACAGAAAACTATCAAGGCAAAAAAAAGAAAGATTGTGATGTAGGGATGAGGTTTGATAACATTTTGCTGAATCTGAATTCAGTTCTCAATCCACTTTTTCAAATCTTTTGGTCATTGAAAAAAAATGTAGTGTTTATTTCGCTCAGCGTAGTAACAACAAAACTAACTTTATATTTAAGAATCCAGCTTGTTCTTATGATGTTAATAATGATGAAGTTTTTCACTGGGTCAACATGCCTGATGGAATGGAGTTTTAACAGTCTTTCTTCCTGTGATGCAAGATTTTTAAAGCTTGTGCAAACAAAACAAATGCAAATCCTGTCCCTGCAGCTTTACATGAGCATGATTGACTCTGAGAAAATGTACTTTATCGGTGTGTTTCTTCCACCTGTAGACAATGATGAAAATAAGCTTAGCTCAAGACTGCTGCACAGTCTCCTGCATTTATTTGATTTCCGGTGCCTGGCTTGGCTTTCCAAGCATGGGTGACTAACTGTAAGATGACAACTTCTGCCAAGGGCACTCAAATTTTGACATCTGGCCAAATCCATCCAGAGTTTGAATAAACCGCTCACACAAACAAATTTGGCTTAAATCATTTTCTATTTGCTTTAAAAAAAAAAAAAAATTCATCACTCAAATACCTAATAAATAATGACTGTTCTGCTTTGTCTAAATTTTAAAACAATCCACTAACATTATAGTTAATAGACTGTGGCATGATGTCAGGTAATAAACCCAACTGGTCTAAAACATGGTCACATTGATTACAGTTATTGTTCAGAGCACTGGAGTCTGTAGGCGGTTTGTCTACCCCACTTACCCCTTGCTGTTCCGTTTGGTTGCCCTTCATTAGCCTGGTTATGACCTCCATGTGTGTTAGAGGGTCAGTGTGTGTGTGTGTGTCAGGTCTGAGACAAATAGAACATCTTGCAGTATGTGTACATCTATATCTGACCAGGCAGTATGAGTTTAGAGCACTAAAGCCGTGGCTCACTGGGGCCATCTGGAAAGTTGGGTGCTGTAATTAAATTTGATATGAAGGAAAGGAATCAGGGGAGGAAAGGAGGGAGGGGCGTACAAAGGGGAACAGAAGGTGAGGAGAGGAGGAGAGAAAAGAGAGGAGGAGATAAAAAGTGAGAGACGGAGGGAGAAAAGGTAAGCAAGGTGATACAGGATGGAGGATACAGGGGGATCAGTGGCTGCTCTGGCAGATTTGGAGCTGGAGGCAAAATCATAGAAGAAACTGGTTCATGTAAGGACACACACAAACACACACACACACTCCAGCTGCAGAGGCATATTTCGCAGGGTGCCCACTCTGCCAAAATGACTGTTAATCCAACAGATGCTTTCACATGCTGAGGAAATTTGTGCGCTCGCTGACAATTTGCAGAGTTTATACATCGACAAACGTGGAGGCAACGCCAGGTAATTAGCTGCTACATGAAGGTTCTAAGTGAGACATTAACAAGAAAACTGGAATGTTTAAGAAGTTTGTTAATTTGAAAAACTGCCATTGAATGGGGGGTGTGAAAATACATTTGAATGAGCAAGTGCAGTGCTGACAGCTTTTAATCCACCCTATAAGTTGCAATGTGTGTATGTTTTTCACTCTGTGTCTCTCTCTCTTTCTCACACACACACACACACATTCAGGAATGCAACACCGTATTAATAGCAGCTTACAGCTTTCCATAGTAGTCCTGTTGCTACATTGCTTGTAATTACACCAGTGTCATGTGCACCTGAAGGCCAATACCATTACTGTGTGCCCTGCTCTTTATTTATGTGGAGGTGGTGGTTGACTTGTCAACAAGTAAAATGACCTTTGTTTGTGTGTGGTGCAAGAGAATCTACTGGTTTACTTTGCCTGCAGATCGTCTTTAAGGTTCTGAGAGATAACATTTGACATTTTCTACACTGGAGATAATTTTCTCAGTTCCTTGTTATTCTATTCATTAAACATTGGGGACCTGGCAACCTCGACTACAACTTAGAAAAGTGTCACATCAGTATTGCTCATCTGTCAGTTGAATTAATTGCAGATCATCACTAACACGAGGCTACTGTTAGTTCAAGCTCCTCACCTCTGCAGCCTTGTGCCATTTCCTGCATAATGTTCAAAGCTATTAAACCGTTTTCTTGCAGCACCATGTTGCAATCGTGCAGTGCATCTTTAAAGAACCTCTGTGAAAATCAGAAGCTTGTACATTCATTGAACTCATTGATTAAAGTGGCTTTAATCCTGATAAATGATTTCTGCTTGTTTCTTCAGGTGGCGTCTTTGGGTGTAACTACCTTTACCCTGTGCGCTCTGTGCATCGACCGCTTCCGTGCGGCCACCAATGTCCAGATGTACTATGAGATGATCGAGAACTGCACGTCTACTACTGCCAAGCTTGCTGTCATCTGGATCGGTGCCCTCCTCTTAGCCCTCCCGGAGCTCCTCATTCGACAGATGGTGGCAGAGGACACAGGAATCCCAGACGAGCCTCCCGTTGAACGCTGTATCATCAGGATATCCACCTCACTTCCTGACATGCTCTACGTGCTGGGCCTGACCTACGAGGGTGCGCGGCTGTGGTGGTGCTTCGGCTGCTACTTTTGCTTGCCCACCCTCTTCACCATTGGGTGCTCATTGGTAACGGCGCGCAAGATTCGGCGTGCAGAGCAGGCCAGTGTGCGCAGCAACAAGAAGCAGATCAGGCTGGAGAGCCAGATGAACTGCACTGTTGTGGCGCTGGCAATCGTCTATGGTGCGTGTGTGGTGCCTGAGAACATCTGCAACATAGTTTCAGCGTACATGGCGGCCGGTGTTCCTGAGCACACCATGTCTGTACTCCATCTTCTCTCCCAGCTGCTGCTCTTCTGTCGGGCCGCTGTGACGCCGGTGCTGCTGCTTCTCCTGTGTCGCCCGCTGGGCAGGGCCTTCTTAGACTGCTGCTGTTGCTGCTGCTGCTGTAACCACGCGCCCTCTTCAGCCACGGCTAGTGACGATAACGAGCACGAGTGCACCACCGAGCTGGAGCTGTCGCCGTTCAGTACCATCCGCAGGGAGTTGAGTAACTACACACCTGCTGGCTCCAACTGCTAAACTGACATTCCTCATCAGGGATGGAGATTTCACTAGCCTGCTATCTGCCTGTGGCTAGTAGTCCTGAGACTTGGCTAGGAGAGATTTGCCTTACCTAGTCTGGTCACATTTTTAAATGGGTGCATGATGGGAGTTGGGCGCTGAATAATCACATTCAGTCAGTGTCCTATGTCCTCAACTTTCAGTGCTTATAATAATACTGTACATTTACAGTGACTGTATTACCCTTATTTCCCAGGAAAGCTAACGAAAAGCAAAATCTTCTTTCCAGTCATGCCCTGGGGTGCTCTTTAAACAGGGTCAGTACATATTTTTAGCAATCCTGCCTGAAACCTTACGAACCTCCCTTCTGTAAACCTTGTAGGCCTAAATATCTTTGGACAGTTGGGATGGTCTCTTAACCTGTCTGATGTCTGGTTCCTCTCAAGAGGTTTGAATCGAGTTAATTTATTTTATTTAACCTGATTCTGAGGCGGAGAAACAGAAGAACAGAACTGCTGGCCTCATGCTATTAGTGAGAGATAAAGGATATTTATATTGTACAATGCACAAATGATTGTGCAGAATATGTCACAATAAGTTAAAATTAACAAAACAGTTTGTGATAAATGTGTTTGGCCACCATAAATAATATTTATGTATGGGAAACTCTGTACGTCAAATCTTAGGGGAAAATTAATCAATGCCAGTCGCCTTCCAAATGTGCCACTGGTGAAGTTATGGGGACTTAACTAATTAATCGGAGAGCAACTGTGTACAGTAATTCAAACACAGCATCCAGTAGACTGACACTGCCTATGGATGTACAGGGCTCAGTTTACAGACTACATCAGCTGCAAATGTACAGTTTATAAAATGGTGCACACATGGGAACAAGGCTTCTGATAACTAAACTAGCGCAGGGCGTCTCAGCAGTAATGACACTTTGGAAGAGGAAAACACAAAGAAGAGATATTGCATTGGAGAATCCAAATGTACACAACACTTACACTGTATACTGAAAAATCTCCAGCTGACTCAAACATAACTGGGCTGGTCTCAGAGAACAACAACATGGACTTGAGTGGAAATAAATGGTTCGGAATGGACTAATTCAAATCATATTAGAGTTGAATGGAGTGGAATGGAATCAGATGACACACTACAGATTAAATTGAGTGAAGTGAATATGAAGTGGAAAGTAATGGAACATAACACGGTAGAATATGACTGAAAGGGATGGACTCAGCGTGAACTGGACTGAAAATGAATATCTGCACTACACTGTTGTATTATGTTACGCCTTACACTTTGGGCTGTATATATACTGTACACTTTCTTTGGTGCTCTTATGATGAATGCGCTGTAAACAACAAATCCATTGGTTCGACTTAGAATCGCAAGTAATTGAGCTGCATAGTATGTTTCTGGTCAAGAAGACAGATTACAGTGATCAGTGACTCTGGAACACACGAACAATAGTGAGGTAAAAGGGGAAAAAAAATCAATGCAGGGTTTCACTGAACCACAGACAGAGTGAGAGACATCATCTCAATTTTGAATATAAATGCTGCCTTTATTAAGAATTAAGTTTGGCAGCTACACGACAAGTACGGCAACACTTTCTTTTACAGTATACTAACTATTTAGTTATAAGTATCTAAGCTAAGGAGTCAACACTGTTCTACATGGCTCAACAGCTTGTGGGAATTCCGACTTTATGCAAAGGACATGCAGCATTGGCTTCAGTCTTTTATCACAATATCATGTTTGAAGCCATCTCGTGTATATTTAAGAAGATCATTTTATAGGGTTCCCGTTCTCAGATGAGTCCGAGAGAAAGAATAAAAAGTCAGCCTGAGACTGCTAATGTTAGATTAGTTCATTAGTTTGCTTGTGTCCAAAATCAACAGTTGCCAGCTAGAAATAAGAGGATGCCTTTGTCTACATAAGTCTGAAATGGAGGATCCAGTGTGTCAGTTATTACTAAAAAATTCTGACTCCGTTATCATTGTAACCGGCATATTTGTTGTGCAAGAATGGAAAAAGCCGCAGGCGTACCAACAGCCCTAAGGGGTGCAGGGCTTAGCGAACAGTCGCTAAGTGTAAAATTCTTGACCTCTAAAACCCTTCTCAGTTTCATTACTTGGGTTTTTAAGGAGAATCAATGAGATGTTTTTCACAGTGTATAAATTTACAAGTGTATTGTACTGTAAATCTGTTTTCTTAATCCTATTAATCAGACCTGGGTCAAAACAAGGTTCAAACCACTATGTCCACTTATCACAATGCAGGTAAATTGAAGTTATACTGAAAATAGAACAGCCCAAACATTTGTTACCATGAGATGTGTGACGAGGACTTTTGAGGATGATTGAAATGACTCCTAAAAACCTTTATTTTGTTTGTTAAACATAATTTTTAAAAAATCAATTTCTTTAAATGTTTATAACTGAGACATATTGGTGGTGAACTCCATAATGACCCAGGTGTGATGTTCATTGGTATACTGTATATTGCGATGAATCTTTCACGTACGATTCTGCACTGCCAAACACCTTCTCTATGTCTGTCTCTTGTGCTCTTGTGGTAGTAGCACACTATCTCTGGGAGTCTCTCTCAGCGCGGAGGTCAGTTTGCTCTCGGCTCCATCAGTACAGGGAGAAGAATATTAGTACAAAACATAAATCATGAAAGGTTTGACAGCACACAGGGCCAGCCATACTCAAAATATACACGTACACTATGGAGAGAAACTGTGGATAAAGGATCTTTTTTTTTTCCTGCCCCAGCTTGAGGCAGCAGCCCTTTGGCTCTAATGAACTCCAATTTATGAGCTCCAAGAGACCAAGGTGGATGTTGCCTCTGGTTGGCACTGCCTGCAGTTCTCCATGTTAATAGAGAAAATGGGCAAGAACACAGCAGCTCTGCAACACAATGCCCCGCAGCCTGTTTGACAACTCTTTTTTAATGCCATCGCTATCAAGGTATTGTGGACCAATGTGTAAACCTGTCCAGGGATTTTAGTTTATATGCCCTTGCACAAGCTGAGTTTTTCCCATTAAATCATCTCAGTGTGCTGACGCCTGGAAATCCCACCTGTTTTTTTGATGGGACTCGTGTGTAAACTGACCTCCTGAACCTAATTAACTTTTTTTTTCCTGCATATTTCTGGGAGTGTAGCTCATTCTAAATGGCTCAGTGTGTAGTAACGTGGTTCAAACTATTGATGAAGTGATTCTTGTAAATCAGTCAGTGAGACGTTTATTCTGAACTTTGTGAGTATCCTCTTCACTCTGAGCAAAATGTGTCTGTATTTGATACCTTAAAATGTAAGCACACGGCCACTATTGTCTCTAAGTCTAGTCACTGGTTTCTAAATAGCTTTTTATATAGCCAAAAACTGTCCCTTTGTTTATCAAAGAACTCTATCTTGAAAACTGTATATTAAAATCCTAAATGTACTATTACTGTTATGAGTTGGTTTATTGTGTGTATTAAGGTTAATGGCTATTTTTGATCTTTGATGAGAGTGCACCAAAAGAGTGTTAAAGTGGCATCATCTCTAATCTACCATTGTTTCACTTGACTAAAACAGAAGTCTTTATAATCCAAAGAACTCCTCCAGTCAAAGCAAAGAAATAATCCATCTTTTTGCCTCCATGCCAAAGGGATGTTGCCATGGATACAATCACAGTTAAAAGGGTTACACCAGCAAAGTAATATTGCTCTTCCATAAAACTAGGAGACTTGAAAGACGAATTTAAAAAAGAATGGTCACAAAAGAGATAACGTTTGTCTTCCAATATGGGACAAACTCAAAAGTTTCCATAACGCAACTCAATAGTGTTTTTCATTAGACTAATGCCACCTGGTAAATCCTCAACAAACTCCACACTTCCCCTTTGTAGCAATTGCCCCTTTAAGTGCCTGTTTTGAGTTTACAAAAAAAAAAAAAGTACAACTGAATTTCCCATTCTTCATTAAGAAGATTAATTTCTAAAAAGAATCTAAGAGGTATTTGTGGCTAAGAGTTTTTTTTTGACCGGCATGATAAAACAAAGTCTGCAAAACCAGAGCTGCAAGAAAAATAAATAAAAAAACACAACTGCATACTGTACTTGTATAATATTTTGGTTATCACTACAATGGCTTTACTTCTCTTCTGAAATAAAAGTGAAATTTCCTTTGGAAACAAAGAGAAAAAGTCCATGTCTCCCTGGGAATAAGTCTCGGAGTGTGTCCTCTTGTCCTGATTTCCTTAAGATCCTCCTACTACAGCTGTACTATAGCAAAAAAGTGTCTTCATTTTTCTTCCCCTTCACATACCAGAGGACCCTTTAAAATATTCATCAGCCATGTATCACTGTATCTGTTCTCCCAACAACTCCTACTCCCCTCTATCTCCCTCTCTCTGTTGCCTTTTTTTTTGTCTGTGACATCCAGAGTGTTATACAACAATGACGATAGCGCCCGACGTCCTGGGTCTGTGTTTGCGATAAGGAAGCCGAACAGAACTGTTTATACCTCCTGTAACAGAATTAGCTGCCGTGCTGGAACACTGAGCAGATGCCAGAAAACTTCAGCAAGCACCAAAGACATCTTGCACGCTCCCCCCAGAGGACGCCGCTTCCTCCCACTGTTTTGAGGAGGTGGTCTCTTCTATTTGGTTTCTATATCTTGTCACTTGTTAAGAGAGAAAGTGAAGGTTGAAGAGATGAGGGGGGGGGAAGAAAGCGTGAGAAAGTCACAAACCAGAAGAAAAAGAGCCACTTTTATGTTGTCACTTTTACTGACATTCAAAAGAAAGAAGGCAGAAAAAAGCATCATTCACCCTTACAAACCTGAGTAAAACATTCTCAGGCTCAGATGCGAATACACTATACTTGAGATTAACTTGGTTTATCTTCTTTATCATAACAAGAGCTTCAATTGACACATCAGCCATTTCTAACATTATTCCAACAGCCTAAAATGCATTTGGGTAGTCTTATGCTTAGTCCATTATTGTCAAATCAACTGCTCGTTCTGCACTTTGAATCAAATCCTCCAACGATCTGCCATTTATCTCTCAGAAAGCCCAATTATGAAACGCCTGATGAAAAATTGAGGAATTGTTCGCGTTGCAAAGCGCCACAGTTCAGGCTTTTATCTGTTGTCTCCTCTATCTCCTCCCTCCTATCACAGAAGAAGAACTGCATGTGTGTGAGTGAGTGTGTGTGTGTGTGTGTGTGTGTGTGTGTGTGTGTGTGTGTGTGTGTGTGTGTGTGTGTGTGTGT
>JBBMJY010000015.1:8274552-8285654 GCA_037833715.1 Toxotes lorentzi | reverse complement strand
TGTGTGTGTGTGTGTGTGTGTGTGTGTGTGTGTGTGTGTGTGTGTGTGTGTGTGTGTGTGTGTGTGTGTGTTAAGGGGCATCTCGTCCCAGAAAAAGCTGACAGGCGATGTGCCACTCATTTTGGTAATTTCCCCAAAACAGTTGGCCTCCTGCCAGTTCACTCGCTCACACTCAATCAGCAATGTACTTGCAAAAAGTGTCTGCAGCCTTGCCTGTGAGTCTGTGTGTGTGTGTGTGTGTGTGTGTGTGTGTGTGTGTGTGTGTGTGTGTGTGGCTGTTTATCTGTCTTTTCACTGTTTCATTATGTGATTGTCTTCAAAAGCCTATTTTTTCTCCCCAATTCAACTTCCTATTGTTGCAAAGTCTTTTCATGATCAAACACTGAGAAGTTCTGATCCAGTTTTTCTGTCACTGTCACTTTTTAATCCTTTTCATTGTGCTGCTATTTTCAGCTCTGAAGGACCAATTCTAGGCCTTAACTGCAGTTACACCACAACATAAAGTTGTGTGGTTGCATTGTTCACATTGCAGGAACAGTTGCATCACATGTAATGTTAATTAGACCCTCGATTTCTGTGTCACACAAAAATCTTGACCTGATTCTGGGGAAAAATAAGAGAAACTTTAAATTAAGGAGTGAGTCAGGAATGAGTCAGTAAATAAAGTTTCAGTATGATGGGAGAATTAAAATATTGTCAGCATCATCAACTGCTAAGGAAAACGGAGAACAAAAGAGTACAGAGTTAAATTAATTTCAAATTAATGAAATGGCAGGTGACACAGTTCATTCATGGTGTGGATAACATTGGTTGGGGTTTAGGGTTAAATACTCAGATCAGAGGATTCGACCACAGAAAGTCAGCTGAGGACACTGCTCTGTCCGTCATCATCAAAAACACATCGGAACTTTTATTTTTTCCCCTACTTCCACGTAACATGTGTAATCTGGAACATATATTTGTAGCTGGCATTCTAATCCACAGAGGGATTGCACAGAGCATAAGACTGTTTTGAGATGGCTGAGATTCTTCTTCTAGCTGCAGGTTTTAGTGTTTTTTGAGACACACTCCCACCTTTCTGTTTTTCCAAGTGCAACTGGGCATTCACTAAAAACAGGAAGTCCCAGCCAAGCAATCTGGCTGGGCTAAGGTTTTTTTCTGGCTGTGCTTTATAAATGGTTGCTAGGTAACCAGGGAGTTAAGTTACCATCTTTCCAACTTTCTCCTATTTTCTTTTTTTCTGTTGTGGAGCTTCTATTTAAAAAAAAAAAAAAAAAGACCATTCAGAGGTGAGACATTAGTAACCAATGTATGAAAGTAAAGCCAGCTCTAGCGGTGTCATGGGTGCAACCTTCAGTATTGTTAAAAAAAAAAAAAAAAAAAACACAGTTACACCACAAAGTTAGCAACTATAGCTTGTGAACATAGTGGAGCATGTTAAAGGACCTATCTGAGATATTTCCCTCTGTAGCTGGAGTGTGTCCAGAACAGAGCTAAAATGAATTCAGATGAAGGCCAGTTGTACTCTGTTTCTACTGGATGTGTAAATAGGCCAACTATTGGATAACATAACAACTTTTAAGGTGATAACGTGTTAATATTTCCAGTTTTTGTCAATGCCTACAAATGACCAAAAAAAAAAAAAAAAAAAACACATGACGCTGATAATGAAAAAACCTTAGAATTGTGCTGTTTATCATATTTGCTTGTAGAAATGCTTGTGTCAGTGCAGAGGTCAGCAGTTTTTTCCTGTTCCACAGTTGCAGTACTTGCAGGTATATATATGCATGCAAAGACACACACCCAGTCATGTAGGTCGTCAAGCAGCAGCAGCAACACATGCAGGTGCACAAACATGCGCACACACCCAGCTCAGGAGCTGGAGTTTTAAACCAATATTACATGTCAGTATTTACTGAGCAAGACTTTTCATTTTGAAGATTGTGTTATATTGCAAAGATATATTGAGATTGTCCACTGGGAACTGCTCAGTAATATCCCACCCTCTCTATTTCTCTCTCATCCTCCCTCTCTCTCTCTTTCCATACCTTCCTGTGTCCTGTTTCTTCATCCTTTCAATTCCCGTCTTCTCTGAACACTATCCTGCCCCCTCATACATTTTAATGGCAGCAGTTTGATCCGGCTGGTCAAAAAAAAAAAAAAAAAAAACATTCAAATACGTCCACTTGTGTTGAATAAATACATAATTTAGCAACACAAGTCAACTACTGTTCAGCGTTGTGGAAAAGACAAGATAAATATTTCACTTTCTGAAGAGTGGGTAGAATGGGATTTAGTCAGAGATGAGATGCTGAGTTGTGTGTAGCTGCCAACTCTAATTTAAGTTGTGTGCCGGGTAGAATCTTTATAGGTTCTTCATGCATACAATTTTACCTGGCAGACGCGAGAAAATTGTTTGAAATATAAAAACACTGAGCATATGGTAGATGAAAATGGCAGTACCGAATTACTGCGCCACCAAGATGTGTGAAAATGCAGGTATTACACAAAGGAACAACAGTAGGATAAGAACTGTGTTCTAAACAAACCTTTCATTCATCCATCCATTCATTTTCTCCCAGATGTCCTCACATACTAAACCTCCTCCTGGGGGATCCCAAGGCATTCCCAGGCCAGATGGGATGTATAATTCTTGCAGTGTGTTCTGGCTCTGCCCTCAGGTGTCCTCTAAGTTGTATGTGCCTCCACAGGGGAGTAGTCCAGAGGCATCCTGATCAGATAACCGAACCACCTCAAAAGGCTCTTTTTCAAAGCAGAAGAGCGGAGCAGTGGTTCTACACTGAGCTCCCTCCAGATATCTAAGCTCTACACCTTGTACTTGAGGATGGTCCCAGACAGTTAGCGCATAAAAAAGCTTATTTCTGCTGTTCATATCCACTGTCAGATTTTAAGATGGACAGTCGTTCTGTTTGTCCGTCCATTATTTGATCACCTGGTTGGTCCATCACTTTGGTCAAGTCTCCACAACAATTAGACGGATTATGATAAAATTTCAATCTGTATGACTGCTACTAATGCACATGATAATATATTTAGCTAAGATGTTGAATGTGCAACGTTATCTCACAAACATCCTCATGTTAGAATTGTCATTGTGAGCATGTTCCCAGTGCAACTGCCAATCTCAAAGTCCAGCTTCTCCTCATTCAAAGGTAAGCCACCACGACACCTGACCACCTTCACTTCACTTTGTTAGAAACAACACCATAATATAATTGACTGAAGGAAGCAGTAACGTCTACAAACACCAGAAAAATTGTAATCATCACTGACGACTGCAGAGAACTCCATTGTGTTGCTTAGATGAACATTTTTCACAACGCAGGTTGCTGTAAGTCTGCTCTTGTACGTGTGTGCTTGTGTGCATGAGTGGGAGAGAGAGATCTTTAATTAGCCAAATATGCTGTGAATAAATTCTCAGCTTTGGACTAAGTGTCCAAAGTGTTGTTGTGTACGGCAAATTACTGGAGACTGAAGGCTTTTATTTTGCTTTTATTTTGCCCAGAAAAACAGTTTACTGTGGCATCTCATATAATATCAATTAATATAGCATATTAATTGATATTACATATATTTATTTACACATGATATGGGTGTGTTGGGACTAGTAAACATTATATTTATATATATATTGTATATGCTGTATATATACTTACACAACATGAATAAATTTCAACAATCACAGATTAATTCTCTATTCACAGTTCATTTCGTGCAAAACAAACATATAAGACACCTTGAAAACAATCAGTCTTTTGCATGCAGTGCAGTAATACCCTTAAACAGATGAACACACTCACACACAACTGGTGCATGCATGTCATGTTTATGTATAAGACAGAACCAGTCAAGATGTGACTCAGTGGGTCGAAACCTCATCTCCTGCCTATTTCCAGTCTTTCTGAGTCGACGTGTCAGTTGGATGTAAGCTAACACGGGTGAGAGCGAGGGCATGCTGTGTCGCTCTGCGACAGCGTCTTTTGATTGTCTCCTATGTTCAGCTAAAGACAGTTTTCCTGTCCCTTCAATCTGCTCCTGAACTAAAAAGAAAAATACATTTCAAAGAGCAACATTAGAATCCCTCTTTTCTGTGCTTGTCATTTGCCAGCTAAAAGTACTGCACATTTTATGTCCTCACGGGGTCATGTAACCCTCTGGTTGTGTGCATTTTGTAGATGAAGTGGGGTTTTTTTTTTCTTTGAGTGGGAAAGAGTGTTCAATCCTTGAAACTAGCTTTTTCAGTGGGTTTTAAATATTTTAAATAATAATGTGTTTTTTTGAAAAAAATTTAACCTCGTTCAATTAAAGCATTTTTGTCCACCAGCTGCTTTGGTAATGACTGGTGTGTCGTGTCAGTGGAGCGCCAGCTGAAAAAACCTAAAGAGAAAATGTATAACAGAAGCCTGTGCTGCAGTCATTAATATAAAATAGCACAGATGGGTCATAATCACCATACTTTTGTGTGTACAGCCACCTACTTTCGCAGGGCACCTGATTACTCTTGTTGCTATGGATACCATTCAAAACTATAACACCACATCTTGTGCCAATTAAGGGTACATTCAAGTAACGCTGACAATGCAGGTTTTATTCAAATTCACCATCTACCAGTGGCATGGTGCTTTCAGAGAACCCTCACGAGGCTCAGGTATATAATCAAAATGTGTCTCGAGCTACGAGGATGAAAAGGTTTACTTGTCACATGCACAAGTAAAATGTGTAGTAGCTTGTTCTTAGTCTCTCTGTGTTGGACTTGCAGCTATACAGGAAGTATTTGCCTGAATGTAGAAACTGGATAGCCTAATGTTGCGGTAAGGATCCTTCATACTGCTGCTAGCTCTGGCTCTGCACTTTCTGGTGTATAAGTCCGCTAGAGGGGGACGTATTCGCTCGGCCGAGCAAACCACTCACCGTAAGGCTCTATGATCCTGAGCAGAACAGTTCCCTTACTAGTTGGTGATGCTGCCTCTTAGGATGCTTTCCACAGCACCAGAGAAAAAGTCTTAAGACCCCTACAGGGACTCTGATGCAGTAAAGGCATTCCCTCACCTTCCTTGCCAAGATGTCTGTGTGCACAGACCATGTCAGATTCTTGCTGCTCTGCTTCTCCCTCCCTTCATCAAGTGTACAGTCTACCCAACCAAGGACCAAAACACTGTATAAAATAAATATAATAAAAGAACCCAGTAAACGGTGTTCAGGGTTAGAAAGACGTTAAAAGCATGACTTTTCTGAGAATCAAAGATTTCCAACATTTTTGGACACTGGTGTTTTTCAGGGAACACAAAGCTTTACACTTCAAGCCTTCAAGCACCAGGTACTGAATTGTTAATGTTTTCAATTTGTTTTCGATGTCTTCAGTGGGTTAAATGACCTGCTTCTTACTCTCTGAAACTCTTTGCATGATGACAGAATTCGCGAGTGGACTGGGCTGTTTTAGCTTTTGTTTGCCTTGTCATTCATTTCTAGGTCATTGGAAGAACCGAATGCTTGGCTGAGCTTGAGACGTGTTCAATGAAGGATCTCCACATCACCATTCCCATGTGTGTGTGGATGCATGTGCATGTGTGTGTACGCAGTGAAGCAAAAGACCTTCAACCCCAAACCCAAAAGGCACACGCACACACACAAATCTCACTGATCCACATTCAACTTTTCGGTCTTCATGTCTAAAACTCAGCACACGTGTGACCACACACGCCACCAATCAGCGTTAAATGCAATAAAAAGTGTCTTCTCTACCTGCCATCTCTCTCCATCTCTGAGCTTTGAGCTGCTACTTTGTAAAAGCTCTGCGGCTGATGGGAATCCGTTTCACTTCAAAGGTCTTTTCTCTTCTTTTCTCCTCCAGGGCCACTTCTGAACTGCAGGTCAGCACATCAGAGACAGCCTGTTAGAGAAAGGACATAGTGGACGATTAATGAAAGAGCCACGGTCAAATGAAATACAGAGATGCACTGGCATTGCCTTTTATAGTTTATACACTGCAAACATGTATGTTAATTTGCATATATTACCAAAGTTATGCTGATGACACCAGATATCAGTTTGGTTACAGTAGTTAGTTCATCTCTTTTACTAATGTTTATATATTTCTGAAACCTAAAATCTAATTTTCTTAAAACAATAAAATTACTTTAGAAATATCCAACAGTGTTCAGTTGAGTTTCAAACAAGTAACAACATGATTTTACACAGTGCTTCTATGCATTATTTATAGAATGATTTGCCTGCTTCAGTTTAAGATGGTTAAATGTGTCTCAGTCCTCCAGCAGGCACAATATCACATTTAAATTCTGGCTGCAAATGATGGAAGGCCAGCAAGCAAGTTAAATATGCAGCCCTTCAGCAGACCATAATGGCTTGGCTCACGGTTCAGACGCTATCAGATATTTGAACGTCTAATCAGCCAACATTTGATGGATTCTTATGATGGAGTGTCAAGAAAGGGAGCACCTCAGTCCAAAGTATATCTACTGAATAACAAAAACTCTTAAGACAAACCACAGCAAATTATTTCAGAACATCGCTGAGGAAAAAGTGACTCATGGGGCCGACTTTTTAAAAAAAGGGTTTATTATTGTTTTCAGTTTTACACCCAGATTTCTAATGAAATTTTAACCTTAATTTTTGTCTTCCAAAAGATATTTGAAGTACCTGCTACAAGAAGACAAAGTTCAAAGTGGTCCACATTAAATAATCACTTTCTACAGTTGTAGAAAGTGAGGGGAGGGAAATGGGGAGAAAATGCAAATGAGCTGCTGATTATGCACCAGAGCTGCTCAAAGTAAAAATGCATAAATGGCTAAGATAAAAAGTGATGTGCAAATGGGTTTATATTTTTGTTTGTTTTTAAAGGCTTTTCACTTGCATAAATAATGACAAAATAATTAGCCCATATAACTTATTTCAGCCCTTTTTAAGATTTGAGGATTTTAATTTGACCATACACTTATGTTCTGGCAAGTACAGAGAGACAGCTTTGTACAAGGCAGAATAAAATAAACTACCTTGAAATGTTCATTCCTCCTGCAGATTATCCTTGTTTAGCTTGGAGGACAGGCACCGGGAGCTTTGTCTGGGTTTAGCTCCAATTAGGCTGTCCTATTCGAGATTAAGAGATCAGAGGAGAAACTCCCCCGATATCCCCAGGTTTTATGTCAAAGGCTCTCGAGGTTGTACATGAAGTCTCTCAGACAAAAGAGAAAATAGTCTGGAAAGCCTCTTAGAAGTAAGTGACAGTCGAGTTTTGTTCTGACTGCAGAAACCCTGAATCAGAAGTTCGGTCTCGTCGGCTTGGCCCTACATGTTGCTGAGAAGGCACCCGGAGCTTTCGCTGTTACAACAGCTTCTGCTGCAGTGAAAGGGGCCGTTTTGGCAGCATGACTCCACATGATGAGTCGACAGCGCACCACCTGCCACTGTTTGATAATGTAATTACATATGAGCCAGCAACCACTTCATCTCGAACAGAAAACTGGTTACTGTAATCAGCTAGAAGAACAATGTCAGCAGAGAGGAGGAACTCTCTGCTGTGTGCTGGTCAAGTTTTAAAGAGGCAGCTCACTCTGAACTTGTGTGTTTACCACGGTGAGCTACACTACCAAAACCACCAAAGTTACTCCAAACAGCTTGTGTTGCAAGATGAGTTTTGTCTCTAAAAGTTCAGTGTTTACCTCATTATCTCTACATTTAACTACTGCACAGCAACAGTCACATTAGTAGCAAGCAGATGCTGCCTTCCAGTGTTTTCAGACAACTTCTTCTGCCTCACCATTAGAGGAAATTCTCTGGGGGAAATCAATGAATGCATTAACCACACTTACAGATGAATAAAATGTACAGTATAGGGGATCACACAGAGCGGGTGGTAGGGATGCTGCATTCAAATGGCAAGTCTTGTCCACCCTTTTCAGTCGCCGTCAGTGGCATCTGGTGAAGATCAGCATATTAAACACTGACATTATCCTTACTGAGGCACCACTTGCATGCATAGAATAAAAAGCTGAGCTCTTGGGGGATCAAAAGAAAACTGTCTCACACAAACACTCAAATTCCAAGGGCTTCATTATGTAGCAGAGATTCAGACAGCTGTATCAGTGCTGTGTATTCTTCTCACTGTCTGGTAAACAGCACTGATGTCTGCTCCCTGTCCAGCTGTTTTCCGATGTGCTGATGTTTGGTTACTTTCCTCAGCATCCGCTGTGCCTACACCTTAATTGCTGGCGAGGAAGGAAACTCACAAGCATGCGCATTGAACATGACATGCATGCATGAAGGCACAGTGAGATAACAAACACCCAAACACACACACACACACACACACAGTTTCCCAGGAGTTGCAGATACAAACACTGTCAGACTACACTTACTCATCTCTGAGATGTAATTACTTTACTTGCCAAAGTCTTCTTACCCTTTGAGCCTTAGTCTAAAACTTCACACTTTGACAAACTGCTATATTTATTGTTTAAGGCACCGCAGCTCAGTCATATATGGAGCTGTAGCTGAAATATCAAATTATGCTCAGCCTGCACAGTCATATTGTGGCGTAAACTGAAAACTGGACTTATTGCTCACATATGGAGATGGTCCATCATCCCTGGAGACATGTATGCATATCACTCGGCTGTTTTATCACTATCAAATCAATACAGCGTTGTTGTCATTTCAGGGGAAACATCATTTCTGGTGCTTTGGATACAGCTACTGAACAATCATCCTTTAGCTGTGTCTTTAGATTTAACAAAACAGTAAAGCTCAGAAAGTCTCTTCAGTGTTTGTTTATTTGAAGGGAGATGTTATGTACTTTTACGTGGAGCCCCAAAAGAATAGCTGTTGCTGTTTACTGGAGCAAATATGCTATCTGTACACCGGAAATCGAGTTTGTTGTGGTGTACTGTACGTACTGCAGAGTTCTTACATCTTGCATTTTTGGTGCAATGTGCCCTCAAATGAATTAAATTCAACACACTTTAAAATAAGGGCTGCTGTGAAAGCAATACGTGACAGTTTATGAGCATATAAGGACTTGTAGGACTTGTAGCATCTTTAATTGCACTTGCAGTGTATACAGTAGCTGTTAATACCCACATTTAGATATGGGCTTTACTGCTGTTCCTGGTCTGTTTTAAGAATTATCATCATACAGTCTAACACAGTTACAGAAAGACTAAAACAGATCAAATAAAAGTTATTTTAAAAAGATATGATGGTAGGTGTTACTGCAAGAAAACAGAAAATCTTTCTCATTTGTTTTGTCTGTTGAGTCAAATTACAAGGCTGGTCTGATCTTGATAGGGGCAGCTCAGTGCTAATGACTCATCCACCCACTCAATGACTGCCAAATGATAGGATGTGTGTTTTCCATATGAAAAAAGGGGTACTTGGGTGTCAATCTGACTTTATTCTCCGAGGATTGTTTCAAGTGAAGTCGGGCAGTGTGAACCTCATTCAAAAAGACAATAAAATAGACTCTTCGGCTGTGATTTAAAGTAAAGACTGTTTACATGCAACAGTGCACTGGGGGGATGTGAAATTATGACTTGTTCAGTGGATGTGCGACAACAGATTTAACAATAAAAGCTTTCAATATATTTATTAATTAGTACAATATCAATGCACAGATTCCAATAAAAATGTGGTAATGCCAAAGGCTACATGTGTTATTTGAATTAATTTCATAACTTTTCTCCCATATGACATCTTTTATTGATTCAACTGATTTTATTTGATTGGTTGAGGACTTGATGAACGGAAACTCTACACACACACACACACACACACACACACACACACACACACACCAGTGGATTCTTGATGTGCTTTTCTCTCTCTACACCAAGATGGGCTCTGAGTAACAAGAGCCCAGATGATTGGGAAAGAGTGTGTGATTACCAGAGCTTGTCTTTTTGTCTTCTACCTCTGTGACTTCACCTTTATTGGTTTCCAGAAAATAGACAAGCACAAGTAACTTTAAAAGCACTCATTACAGACTGATTGATAGATATTGTGTGTGTGTGGGAGGTTCACAGACGGACACCTGCTACTGACTACTTGATGGACCCTCTCTAACGAACGGCACTTATTGCCATGACAACACCCACTACACTCACGCCCACAGTGAGGCCTGCAGACTGATCATTAGAGTCTAGTGATCTTTCTCCTCTGTGTCCTCTTCGACCCCCATCGCCCTTCTTTTAAGATCCAAGTAAATTGCACCCCTCCCTTTATCACATCCTTCTTCTCTGCCTCCCTCTCCATCCTTCCTTCCCTCCATCAGCTCCCTGAATGTCTGTAATGGTCCTCTAGATCCACCCTCCCACTTTTCATTTCATCCACATTCTTATCTCTCACATCTCTGTTCCTCATATCCTTTTGAACTATCTTTCCCTTCATCTGTCCATCACTTCCTCATTTTCTGCCAATACCTCCATCCATTGACTCACCTCCCCTCATTCCCTGCCTGCCCCTGTAGTCTATCCATCCATCCCTTCATGTGCCTCTTTCTCCTCTTCCACCCCTCAACCCATCCATCTCCTCCGATAATTACCCAGTTGGAGGTTTTAATTAGAGAAAGAGGAGGAGCTGTCTGGTGCAGAACAGCCCTAATTGAAACCCCAATTAGTCTCCTCTGGCTGTCAGTATGCCGAGGGAGCCTCCACTCTGCCGAAAATCAGATTTTCATCAGTGGGTGAATTTTCTGAAGTGATTACTTTGACTTTTAATATAATGTATTAGGGTGGTAAATCAAGAGCGCAGGCGAGAAACAGTCTCCCTTATTGCTAACGTTTATAATTGCCTCAAGCAATCTGCCTCAATCTGCCTTGGAAATCAACAGCAGGAAGCTGTGGCAAATGGGCAAGACAAACGAAACAAAAAAGTCACTAAGGTAACTTGTTGCCGTGGTGATTACCATAGCGATGGCAAAGTCGTAGGAGAAGCAGCCGCTCTAGTTTTTGGGAGGAGGGAAGTGTGGTACAAATACAGGGACTGAAAATCCTTTGTGTATGTGTATGTGTGTGTGTGTGTGTGTGTGTGTGTGTGTGTGTGTGTGTGTGTGTGTGTGTGTGTGTGTGTGT
>JBBMJY010000015.1:8264051-8274411 GCA_037833715.1 Toxotes lorentzi | reverse complement strand
TCTCTCTCTCTCTCTCTCTCTCTCTCTCTCTCTCTCTCTCTCTCTCTCTCTCTCTCCCTCTCTCTCTCTCTCTCTCTGTACCAACCATCCCATTTTTTGGGCACGTAGGCCTGTCAGGCTTCAGATTACTCCACATGTTGAAATCAGCGTGCATGAAGCTCTGGTCAAAATGATGCCTTCTTAAAACCAAAAACGCAACCGTAAAAGTGTAAAAAATGAACAGCATGTTTGCCTGCCCTAATACCAGCTGCAAACATTAGCAAACCCAGGAAAGTAGCTTACTGCAGTTGTAAACTAACTCAGCATTATTTCCAAGGCCATGGAGTAACATTTGTTAGGGTAACAGATTAAGTTCGGTTCACTGTGTCTACTGTAGCCTACATGTCTTCTGCACAGATAAACCTGACTTTGCCCAGGACCTCCTTTTTTTAGCTTCAGGCCTTTAGCATCAAATGCATATTTGAGATAGATTTTACATGGTTCTTATTTTAATAAAAAAATATTATTTTCATTTAAAAAAAATTAAAAAGCCTTGCGACAATAGAGATTTCAAACAACTAATGGAGCTAACTTTAGCTAGTAGTCATTTCAACTGAAAAAAAAAAAACAAAAACATGATCAGTAAGAACAGAAAGCTGGACAGATGTAGAAACAGTAACATTCACCATGTTCTGAAATATAAACACCATGTATCTCAGTCTCACTCAAACACACTAAAAGTCACCAAACCCTTAACACAAATGTTGAGCCTGACTGACACAAAGACAAACACACTTCTCTCTGTCCTCCTCTGTGACATCCTGCAATACACTTTCGCATGACAGCTCCCATCCACACACACACACACGCACACACGCACACACACACACACACACGCACACACACACACACTTGTTAAGCCTCCCCTCTTCCACCCCCTGTTGAGTCCAGCCCAGACAGACTCGGCTCAGTCCTATCTGCCTCTGGATTTGGCTGCAGACAGCCGCAGAGCAGAGCAGAGCACATCCTGATAAGCTCCCATTGATTGGCTTCAGAGTGGCAGAAAGGCTGAACACATTGTCGCCCCTTTCTTTCTCTCTCTCTCTCACACACACACACACACACACACACACACACACACTAACATACACACATATTCACTGGGGGTAAGAGAAGAGACTGAGGAGGGGAAGAGCGAGATGGAGAGGGGTGATGGAAAAAAAACAAAATTCACAGCGACAAAAGCGAGACAAATCAAGAATAAGGAGCAGGCTGAATTGTTTGGGCAGACACTGCTGCTGGAGAGACAGGCAGAGAAAGGAAAAGAAAGGAAGAGGGATACAAATCTGCAGGTAGAAGTGTAGGGAAAAGAAGCTGAGCCTGATGGACAGCTAATCAGAGTCCACCACGCAGGCAGACAGTCAGAAAATAGGAACTGCAAAAACATATTAAATGGACAGAGACAGGATCACATGAAAGCAACATGTCAAGACTCACAAATAATGCAGGTAAATGTTGGGCCAATTAAGGATGTGCGTTCAATCCAAATTCAAAATCTGAGAAGTCGGTAAAATATTTATGGACATTTCAAATTTACAGTTTTGACCATTAATTATAGCTCCTCTTTCAGACGAATCAGTCTAACACAAGAGCTTGTCATTCCTGTCATCGCTGTTTGGGCCATCGATGTTTGGGATATCAAATTGAATAAAAGGTTCTGAGCATCGATCCACACATTCCTTGCCATGAGCTGGTAAGGAAGAAAATCCAGTGAGACAAGGCCAGATTCAAATCCTCAACCTTGTGAAAATGCATTCTGTGCTGTAACCCGCTGCATCACAAGGACACCTCCGAATGGAAAGATAGGTTTGTAACAGAGGGAGCGGGCCCCTTCTGTTCCTGAGGTGTGACTGCATGATTGTTCCACTCGGCTGCAAGCTGCGGCAGACAGTCCTCCTGGGGAGACAGCAGGTGATGGAGGGACTAACTGCATTGTTGCACTGGCGAGAGAGAACAAGGGAAGGATTTTGGAAAGGGGCAAGAATTCAATCTCTGAACTTCAATTTTTGTTGTCCTGATGTCTTCAAGACACAAACAGTTTTTGTAGTTAAAATTACAGTAAAGTCACAAAAGGATTACAAGCTTATATGCACACTACTGTTGTATTTCGGTCTTAATGTTGCTATAATCAATTTTTTTGCATTAACAATGCATCAAATGACTGTGTAATGTGATAGAGGTCGCTCATTTTGAGGAACCCACAATAATTACCACCCAACCCTGCAGTTCCTCTCAGCTCGACAGAGCGTTCAGCATCTTCAGCCCGCAATTTTACTGTTGATTCAATCTCACAGCTATTACCAGCATCATTTTCAGCCGTAACAGGCAGCTATTTCCAGCAAAACGCTCTAAAAACTGCGAACACACAAAGTGAGGTAAACATGGTGCAGTATATTTCTGAAACCATGACACATAAGTGGCAGATGGCAAAAGCACCATGATAACCTGGATGGGAGCGTGCATGTCACCACTAATGTGCACTCACAGTTTTCTGTCCTGACTGTAACATTCACTTCAGTTACAGTATGAAAACCCTGAGTTCTACGTTTTGTTGGTTTACAGTCAGTTATTTAGGTTACTTTTGATTCCAGGGAACAAGTGTTTAAAGCCAACTTCTGTGTTGCGTGTGTGTGTGTGTGTGTGTGTGTGTGTGTGTGTGTGTGTGTGTGTGTGTGTGTGTGTGTGTGTGTGTGTGTGTGCAGGGAGGAAATGTAGCTGTGCCCTCTAGACAGAGAGAAAACAGCAGGGTACCTTGGCATCACCTCTCTTCCTTGCTTTCTCTCTCCTCCCCATAAGACTTCCTCTCTCTTCTTCTTCCCAAATCTTCCTACCCTTTATTCCCCTCTCTCTCTCTCTCTCTCTCTCTCTCTCTCTCACACACACACACACACACACACACACACACTTTCTTGTTGTTATTCCTGGCACAAAGCATCTCTTTAAGAAAGGCTAACCTGCCAAAAGGTATGAGGAAAGAAAAAACCCCAAACACTGTCGATAGTACTGACAGACTCACTGCATTTCACTGCAATGTAACACTCAGCTGCACCACACTGTCTCTTATTTTCACTCTCAGTCTGTGTAGTAGTCATGCTTGGAGGGTTACACTGGATTGTCCTTGACCGCTCGACTGTCCCTGCTTTGGTTCCAGCACAGCCTACGTGGTTTTAACTGTTTTCTATAGAGCTGTTTTTATTGCACTGGTTTCTCATATTACTGTAATAATTTTATTGTTACTATTAGTGTTGTTACTCAAATCCTCCACCACTCCACAGTCTTTTCACATGATGATAATGAAATATTTTGTCAGGTTATACCTGAACATTTCCTCTGGGCTTTTCTGATTGCAGGCATTGGAGAAAGAAAAAAAAAAAAACCTGCCCATTGTTTTCACACACACATCCCAGAATGCCTTGTGGCACGCCTGCAGCACTGTACTGCATTGTAATGTGCTACATGCAGTGTCATGCATCACAGGACATGAAGTATGGCTCAACCTCAATTTGGATAAGTGCTTTTTAATCCACTAACATAAAAAAATGCACCATAAAACTCTGAATTTTGAGCTGCTCCTTTGCAGGGTCCCTTCTTTTTGCATCATCTGTACGTGTGTAATTTCTATAAGAAGGCGATTCTGATGCTCTGTTCTCTTGTTAAGGTGATGGTGACCTTCTTCTCTCATGCTGGGGTGTGTTCTTGCATCTGTCTCAGCCTGTGGATGATTCATCCAAAGACAATAACAATGTCCTCTGTCTTGCCTTGTCACCATTTCCAGTCATGATAATCTTTATTGACATCTACTGGCGTCATTGCAAAAGTGGTCAGACTGAATGGCTGTCAATATTTCCAGAAGTGTCTGGAGAGTGGATTGCTATTTTTATTCACAGAATAAAACAGAGCATAATGGCCTTAGTTAAAATCAGTGGTGTAACCGTATGAGTGCTCTTTTGTAAAGTTCCCTGAAAAGAAATGTTTATAGAAAATTACATCTTTCAGATTCAAGTTACTATTTATAACCACATTGTGTGATCTGATAGTGATTTCAATAACATAGTGTCATATAGTGTATCAGACACAGATAATAATACAGAAGGTCCTGTACACCACTGAATGTAAATACTGTATTTGCATTAGTTGAGCAATTTGATTTAAATTCATGGGTAGATTTTATTGCTGCTGACTGGCAAATGTTAAGTTTCTAATTAGGTTTCCAGTTCAGCTAATATTTAAATACGGAAAAGGTGAATAGTTTAACCAATTTCAGTGGTTGCCTGGCAACCTCACAGCTATGATCCAACTTGTGCTTTTACTGGTGACTTTTATAAAACAATATGTGAAGGGAACAATAGTCTCAAGTCTACACAAAGGCTATAACCTGTGATGCAGGGTCACATGCACACACTGCTTCATTTTAAGGGGTCACAAGCCAAAAAGATTTGTAGTCACTGCTTCAAACAGACAGGCACTGTTATTAAGTGAAATGCTCATCACATGGAACTGATCTATCCTAATAATTGCTCACTGTGGAGATACTGTAAGTCTCACTAATATTGCCTGGGTTTCTAAACAGTCAGTGGACCATGAAGAAGCATGTAAGCTCGTAAATTGTCTGGTACAAGTGTGTAAAGTGGGACGATGGTTACATCTTTCAGACAGCATGGATGTAGGAACAGGATGTTTATGCCTCAGATTGAGTCTGCTGTATCTTCTCCCTCCTCGCTCTTTCTTCCTCTTTGCTCTCAGGCTTGTGTCTCACACAAACTGTCCTCTCAAGGACACGTCCATACACACACACACACACACACACACACACACACACACACACACACACACACACACAGACTCCTCTTGCACAAATGTCAGCCAATATTTCACATTCTCTTCCCCAAAATGTCAATGCCTTGGACAAAGCTTGTCTGCCTTCCTGCCGTGTTGGCCATCAGCCCGCCTGCGTCCCACCTAAGTCTGTTGTCACTGCCTGACATTTCACATGCTCAGGGTCGCAGGGCAAACTCACCGGCTGCATATTCCTAAGGTGTGGCACAAAAGGCTTAGGAATAAAGTTAGGGCAAACTATGGCATGGAAGTAAACCACACTGAATACTTAAAATATCTAGCTAGTAGTCACTTTTTTTCTGATATGGTGATATGGATCATGGTTGGAAAGACAGATATTGACAAGTAGTGATAGAGATGTGGATTGCGTTAAGGGGCTGCATTTTATTTCATTATATTTCAAGACCCACTTTAACAAGTCATCACAAACAGGAAAGGATATTTCAGTCTTTTAGGGGCGATTTCTAAGCAGCATCAATTCAGTTAGAGTTCAGTTGCCACCTCTGGCTTAAACTGCAGGAATTAATCAAGGTGAAATGAAACTGCACACCTCATCCAATTAACCATGTTGCATTCCCATGCTAGCCCTGCTCAGGTAGATATGTTTCCACTGCTCTGCCAATCAGTGTTAAGCCCTTAATTGGATCAGAGGTGTGAGGCTGCATTAGAAAAAAACACACACTCTAACACCGACACCATAGACAGTTCGACTTGTCAAACACAATTAGTAACATTAATAATGGCTAAATTCCATTTTAGTGTGCGTGCAGGATAACTGGCTCACTGTATGACTTACTGGCAGACCTACAATGAACAGAAAAGAGACATCATTAATGTTATTAGTTACAGCTGTGCTTTCCCTGCTATGACAAATCAAAGTATCTGCTGTAGAAAGAAGGTCTATTGGCGTTTAGAATGCATCTGCTGTTTTGTGCTATTTCTCTTACAAATTACAAATCTCCTGCATTGTTGTGCGTAGCAGACTTTCTTCAGTGCAATTGTTATAATATATAATTGCAATACAGTGTGTTTTTTTTAAGTCATGAGCGACTGTCTCATCATGCTCTTAATTGATTTTTCTCTCAGATCAGGATGATGAATGGTTATTTTTGTTCTGAGCGCAGTCATAAGATTTCATAGGTCTAGATGAGTCGTTATGGCCAGGAGAGGAGAACTCTTTCTATCCATCTCTCCTTTCTCTCCTTGGCTCTGTTTCTCTCACGCCCACATCCTTTCACTGCAGAGCCTGTGCTGCATTTTTCCCGTCCGGATTTGGACACTGATTTCTACTCGAATACTTCTGTTTGATTTAAATTTAGCTGAGAGATGCATGACCCCACCACTGTGCCTGCAGTCGTGTGGCCCAGACTGTGATTTTACAGGCTTCTTGTTTTCACCGTCTGTTTCTTCATACTCTCTTCCTGCTTATTTTATTTCTCTCTTTACATCCTTTTTTTTTATCCTGTTGTGGTGTGCAATATTTCAGCTTTTTTAGTACAAAAAATGACAGAAAGTAGGTGTGTGATTCAAGATTTGAGATAGATTTAACTTAGGTTATTCTTCATGTGTTTGTGCTGTTTTGCATTATAATGGTACACAACTAAAAACTGTTTTATATCCTGGGCTTTAGCATGAAGGAGCGCAAAGATAAACCACTGTAGTTTAACATTCAATTATTTATTTCTGAGACAAGCACAATGCATTTTTTTTTTAGTTCTATGGCCAAAAATTAATTATTGTGGTCCAATTAAAATTCTGATCACAATTCTGGTGCTAATTACAAAATCATGGAATTGTCATGCATCATCCCAGCCCACAATGAATTCATTTGGATAATCAGAAACATTAAAAGCCACTCAAAGAAGACAGCATCCCCTCTCTTCAGTGTCAGACACACAAGGAATTGGCTCTCTTACCCTGTGCATGCCATCTTTGCAGAGCGGGCACCCGAACAAATTAAACATGGGGGTAAGAGGAGGCTTTACAGCAGATATCACACAACCACTTTATGCAAATGACAAAAATAAGCAGGATTTTAGCCAAGTCAGTACAAACTGCACCATAGTATCCACTGTGATTACCCTGCAAACAAAAGCCACCCTAGCAATTTTCAAATTCAGCTTTAACAGGTTCAAATGACAGAAACGTGCCAACACTGCATCTGAATTTCTTTTAAAAGTTTTCTGATAATCAATACACTTTTGTTATGCACCATAATGATTAATGAGACGTTCACAGTCCCCATTGGTACCTGTAAAATTGGTATTCTGCAAAACAGGACAGAACAAAGCCCTCTTATATATGCAGAATATATGCAGAAGTTCTTCATCCAGTGTGACCACACGTCACATCTATAGTTTCAAAGCATCTGCTTTATTTCCTTCTTAGCCCCATTTTGAAAAACTCAATTAAAACTGATGGTAACAGTCACTGCTCATCCTCCATCTCTGTTTAATTCTCAGGTCCCCTTCCACCTCTACCTTTAACTCACCATTCGAACAGATTAGTCTAATCCACACACACACACACACATGCACGCACACACACCTTACCAACACCACACAAACTTCAAAGCACCATTTTGCACACACACAGATATGTTCACTCACACCCACACATTAGTCTAATCTCCTGTTCATACCTGCCAATGACTCACCCAAAATGGATCAGGGAATGAGGGACTTTCTTATATCCTCAGTGGCAGGCCAATAAAAACCACGCCACAGCAACACACAAACACACACACACGCAGGCACACACCAGCTCAGCAAGTCAAACGGTTATCCATTTTTAATGACACACAGACAGCTTGACCTAGTAATGCTGGGCTCTGTGTGTGGTTTGTGTGTGTGAGTATGTGTTGTTTTGTGGCAGTCTGGGACTGTGTAAGTGAATGTGTGGCCCTGCAAAGTGTGTGTTTGTTTGTGTGTGCATCTTAAATAGCACGTGTGGTTTGCAAAAGCCATAGTAGAAAAATGAGTCATTTCCTGTCGGCTCAGACACAGTCAAACTACATCAAACACACACCAGTGGTCAAACACACGCAGGGTTTTGTCCCAGTAACCTCACCCGCACTCATCTCCTTGTTTCCTATCATGTCCACTTTAATGTGTGACGATCTCGCTAGCTTTTTAGCCAGGTAGCTAACTACCTAACCATCTGCAGCGCATCCAGATAGAGGTCATACTTACACTCTGTCTGACTTTCATACAGATATTAGTTATTCATCCATGCACTCAGTCACACACACACACAGCACACTTTCCCTCTCTGTGACCTCAGTGTCTGTCCTCCCTCTGGGCCAGAATTCACGCTCTTTTTCCGTAGTCCACAGTCCATGCCAGCTGTTACAGTGGCAGAAGAGGTCTGTCATCACTACAGGGTTGCTCCCAACTTTTAATTTAGTCTGATTATTGAGTACACAGTGTCAGTTTCTTGTCAGCAGTCGACTTCAGAAGAAACATGAGTGTGCCAGTCAAGAAAACTGAGGCCTTCACAGAAAATTAAACCATTACTCACGGCAATGTTAGACTTTGGTCACAGTCATGAGGATTTTAACACAGCACTACTAGACATTCTGACAAAGGCTGAACTTCACTAACTGTATTCCTCTGTTCTCAGTAGGCAAGAGAAATAAATGAATTTAATTTTTTTTTCAGTGACAAACCTTTTATGTGGCATGGCATGTCAGATTGGAGTATGATCACACATCCTTGCACACACACACACACACACACAAACTTGAAAAATCAATTTAGATATCAGATACATGTAAAAGGACAAAAATGTTGAATTTAAAGCAGAGTACAAGATTATTTGGTTGTTCAGTCTCCTGCACATAAAAAGACTGTTATGTACACACGCATTGAGACCTGGTGTGTGTGTGTGTCCTTATAAGCCACAGGAAAAATGACTCACTGTTGTCATGGGGAAAGCAGAGCAGAGAGGCTGGAGGGATTTACTGAACCATGTAAAATACACAGTCAGACATGTGTGTGCGGTCACACACAACTTAAATCGAGTATTGCGGTCAATTAATTAAAACACAGTACAGTGAAGTTCTACTGTAATGATGTAGCAAGGTAACATGCAATCTGCAAATGTGCACATATGCACATGAATAAAACAAGGGGAGGAGGGAGTAAAGAAAGGAGAGATTAGAGTGAATATTCATCGACCTGTAAATAACACATTCACTCACACAGACACGCACCAAACATCCCTGCCAGGTTGTTTGGAATAGCACAGAGTTGATCACAGACACAGATGCACTCACCACAAACTAAACAAAACAAAATAACACACAAGCGCACTCACACACACGAGCATCCATCCATCATTTCTCTTGCTTTCTGTCTCAGTGTATGAACACATACAGTGCACATTGATTAAAAACAAAAATCTCTTAACATGGGGCTTCATGAAAACTCACATGCAATATGGAGGAAACAGATAACTCATTAGCCAGGGCTGCCAGTCAGAGACACTGCAGAAAATCCCCACTAATTCCAGTTTAGTGGTGCTAAAATGTGCTAAAGGTCTGCAATGATCCCTTGTGTATGTGGTAAGCACATTAAAATCACACTAAACACCTGTTGTAATCTATGGATTATCATGTTTTCAACGGCCAATCAAATGAGTTCATCTTATTACCTAATACACATCACATCATTACATCACTTTTGATTATAATGAGGCACCATTTACAAGTCAGTTTTTAAATTCTTCCAATTTCCCATCAGTTATTTCCCTCTTAGTTGCCACAGGGAGAGAAACAGATGGACGGAGACAGACAGGGAGGCAACAGAGAGAGTGCGTAGTCATGTGATTTGATGTGAACATTGATTCACAGTGGTAAAGAACACCAAGAGAAGAAAGAGAACAAAGATGATGGGAGAGAAAGAGTTCATTGTCAGCCATTTTGATGGGAACATAGATATCAGAAGGAGAGGTGGATGACAAAGGAAAAGAGAAATGACACAAAAAGAAGGCTTATTGTAATCTGTTTTTTTTTTTAACTCTTCCTGGGCACAATTTTCCAACGAGTATGCTGCCTTAGTTCCCTTATGAAGAAATATTGTATACCTTCTCAGCCTTTTTTGAACAGTTTCAGCACAAGTCGTGTGTTTCAACATCATAATTCTCTGGATATAGCACCCAGGGGAGCGACACGTCCCTCCCCCTGGGAGCCTACACTAAAGAAGGAAGCGCAAAGCCACACAGTGAGATGGAGAGAGAGAAAGATGTGTGATGATGGTCAGAGACAAAGCGCTGCAGTACAATGCAGACATAGGCTTCCCTCCATTACAGAGTGCTCATTGTACAGCTCTGTGTGAAGTGTTTGTGCTGAAAGACTAACTGAGGAAAGAGAAAGGGATGGAGGGGGTCATCGTTCTGGACAGAGAGGAGAGAGAATGTGTGTGTGTGTGTGTGTGTGTGTGTGTGTGTGTGTGTGTGTGTGTGTGTGTGTGTGTGTGTGTGTGTG
>JBBMJY010000015.1:8213659-8250055 GCA_037833715.1 Toxotes lorentzi | reverse complement strand
GTGTGTGTGTGTGTGTGTGTGTGTGTGTGTGTGTGTGTGTGTGCGTGTGTGCGTGTGTGTGTGTGTGTGTGTGTGTGTGCCCTAACAGACAGGGAGACAGCAGTGGGTGTGGGTGGTGTGTGGAAGAGAGAAAGAGAAAAACGATGAAAGTTGGCAGAGATGAAGGTGGAGAGACAGGCAGAGAAAGGGAGAGAGTTACAGTAAAACAGTTAAACAGAGAGAAAGAACCAAAAGAGCAAAGGTGAGTCGCAGAAGTGGAGACAGAAGGAAAAAGAGAAGCTGAGACACTGTGGAAGACAGAAAGAGAATAATCTAACCATGCTTCTTCTGCAGCCCTGCTGTGCATCACATCAGAGGCTCAATTCCAGTTTTGGTGATTATAGTCAGATTTATTTTGAACAAAATTCTCCTTGAAGAATGATTCAGTTATTGCTACTTGGGTCTTATTTTCATAGCTGTGACATCAGTCAGACGGGGCAACAAGCATTCACACAATCAACAAATAATCCCCCATTGCACAGAAAAAGTGTGGATAACTATGGTAGGTACTGTGGGTCAAAACTGAAGCAGAAGGTCACTCAGTGAACTATGGTATCTGCTTACAATGGACATTTTCTTTTTAAAATGAGTTTGTCTGACCTAGGAATATAGGACTGATTGTGTTCCATGCCCCCACCAGACTTCTTTTTAGTGGTACCAGGACCTCAGCAAATAATTTGGTGAGTACAATTTTATTTTATCAGCAAGGTCAGAAGGCCAATACACAAATAAAACCCATGTTTTAGTAAACCGGAATTATCTTTTATTAACTGTTTTTTTATGACTGACTTTCAAGGCACTTTGACGCAGATTAAGCTTTTAGGGCTTTGACTCTCTACATGTGTGCGCTTCAGTCTTCCCGTCATCCTCTCTAAGATTTACTCGTGCTGTGGCGCTCACCCTCTACGTCTCCCTGCGTTTCAACCCTCACACATTGACTTCTGCTCTCCCTTCCTCCCGTCTCTTTGCCATTCCTCCTCCCCCACTATTTCCATTCACCCTTCGTTTTCCAGTGACACAGAGGATCATATCCTCTCTCTGGGAAATACGATGTAACTTAATGCGGGTCAGTGATACATCGAGAATTGCCCTCCTCCACCCCTAACCCAGTTAGTCACTAACACTGTGATGACTGTAGAGCTTAGGGTGTGTTTGTGTGCTTATGTATAGATATACTGCTTGCATGCATGTGCAGCTATATGTATGTGTGTGTGATGAGTCTGCTGTCCCCGAGCATTAGTCATGGACAGTAGATACTGCCTCCCACGTGGTGCTAAAAGGGTCATTATGACCTTAACACACTTCCTGACCTCTGCAACGCTCCTTTAGAGTAATGATGATGATGATAATGGAGGCCTCCCAGTTCTCTCTCATTTGTTCATGATTGCAGCAAGAAAAAGAGGACTATTCTAATTTCATTATGTCAACAAAAACAGCATGTCCTTGCTTTTTTCACAGGGTTTAGAGGATTTTTTGTAGTGAAGTGCACTCTGCCCAGGAGTAATAACTGAATGGGTTGATGGGTTTTTCTATCACGACATTTCACTTAGCTGAAGGTCGATCGTTCATTACATGAATTTTGAATTACATGTTGTTTTTTCTGTGTTACATGCATCATCCTATGCTAGGGGTGATTTTCTCTACCATGCAATTGGCTGCTGAGTGATCATAGCCTGTTGGGATTAGCAAGCATCATGACCTTGATTGGGACTGGCCAATATCAATACTGGGTGTCAATCGACCTTTCACAGTGTATATTCCTGCTGCATGTTTTTTTCTCCACTGGAAGGGGGCAGATAAACCATTACAGAGATAGCTGCGCCTGCTTTCCAGAAGCAGCGAGTCTGAACCCAGTTTATCTCTGTGTCTAAACATTCATCCAGTTCATTAAACTTGAGCAGTTAAGGTTATAACTAAAAGTTTGCTAATTGCTGTTTTGCCTCAGCTGGAGCCGCCGCAGGTCAGACAAGGGTCTGACTTGCCCTCAGGAATTCTAGGAGTTTTCTAAGGAGACTTATCAATGAGTCCAACAACCTCAGTACTATTTCTGTGTTAAAAGCTGCTGCACTGTTGCCGACTGTGTGTAGAAGAGTTTTTTCTCCCTCGACAACTGTATTCTAGCTTTCACATGCCACAAACAATGATAAAATGATTCTTGTACATAAATATTTGTAACTGAGCCATTCAACCACCTGAACATTGTGGTATGCTGTCAAAAATATGAGCATAATGAGTGAAGTGTGTATGAACACAAGGGTCAAGTATCTGTGGGTTGATTGTGATGAGCCAAACACTTATACCGATGGTTAGGAAGTTTGAAATGCACAACAGGGGACACTTAGGTTTGGTAATTTAAGCTTTTATTTTAGCCACATTCACAGATAAACAGGTGGGAGCTAAGTACTGTACAGGCACTTTTCTAATCTCATTTGTTTAATGAAGCAATTGAGTTAATGGGTCTATTATCATTTACAAAAATCAGCATAAGATGTTTGGATTTTGTGATTTTGTTTTTGTGCCACCTCATAACAGTGTTTCATTGTGCAGTGTAGGACACTGACTTATATAAAAACAGATGCAGCCTCTGTTCCTCAAGCATAGCCTGCAGCCAGTGTTTGCTGCTGTTTCCAATGTACTGTAGCCAGATGAAATTTTAATGGCACTCATGAGGAAATTCTGTGTTTTTACGTGTTCCCGCAACATCTTTTGCCCTTTGGAAACTTATTAATGTGTCCCTGGTAGTCTGGAGTAATGGCTTAGGACAAGTCAGTCATGGTTCAGCATAACAGTTGTTCTGCTTATTTCTGAGCTGTAACAAGAGTATTCAGAAAACATGAAATAGCCAGTAAAGTTCTGAACTAGAGAAATGGATTGCATTATGGATATGACATAAGGATATGTAAAATAAAAACCTTGCGCATTTCTCAATAGGTTTGCTGCTGCTTTTGTCAATTTGCTGCTGGCCTCTAGTGTGAACATCAAATTCATGGCCATTTTAATTAAAAATGGCCATGGAGAAAACTCTTCCTACGCCTGTACGCAATGTGAAACAGAGATTCACTGAAAGGAAATGTATGAAAATGACCACCTTCAAACAAACTGCATGCAGTGTGCATCCTATTAAACATCCAGCAGTGCTGAAGGGAGCAGGAACTAAGGGAGGAGCTGAACTTCATAGCTGACCCTGAAATATAAAGCTGGAGCAAGAGAGAAACAGAGGATAAGAATGTAAGGGGGAAAAAAACAGGAGTACAAAAGGGAAAACACTGAATGAAAGAATGAAAGAGTTGTTAGGAATATAGCTAAATTGAAAGGAGAAAGAAAGATGACTTGGGGCAGATGGAAAGAAAAACAAATGAGGAAGTAAGTGTTGCTCTCATAAGCAGATACAAGGCATGAACATTAGTTCCTTGGGGACAGTTACGTGTCACGCTGATCATTTATAGAGTGACATTCATTTGGAAGCAATCATTTCAATGACAGTCATTCTGTTTCACCGGAAGTAATGATTGGCCTCAGTGATTTATGTGAAAAAGATTGGAAAAGTCATTTGTGAATTATGTTCATGCAATGAGCCTCTGTTGGAGGCCCCTTTCCCGTTCATTTAAAATCCATTTAAATGAACGGGAAACCTACAGAATAAATGCTATTGGGATTCACATTTTCAAAATAAAAATATCAATGTAGTGATTTATTTATGCTAAAGTAGACTGCAAATAACCATTTGCCAGCTTAGACACTGAACCTATAAAAATATACAATTTATTAACTATAATAAACAAGTAGCACCTGTATAATTCATACATGTTGAGAGCAATAAGACCTCTTCCTAACCCACCTTACAGCTGCTCCTGCAGAACAAACACAGGGTAAAACATCCAAGTTTCAGGGTGAAACATTCAAGAAAATCCACTAGAGACTTTCTTTTGTCAACCCATGCAGGGAGGCCACCATGGGACCTCATTAGGGGAAAGGTTTTGTTTTGTTTTGTTGTTCCTCGCCGAATTTTTCCGTCAACGGCAAAGTCGCATCGTGACATCCATCTTCATTTAGCAACATTATTTTAGGGTTATGAGGCATTTTGGCATCATTGAGTTGAACACAGTGTCTTATTTCCATATCCAAGCAATTGTTATTTTCAAAGACAGTGATGGTGCTAAGAATAGACTTTATAGAGCAAGAACAGAGGTACCTTCTTCTTGGGAAGTGATACTTAATGACAAAATGGGTTTATTTTTGATGAGACAGTGATTGTGGATGCACCTCAGTATCCTGTGATATCCAGGGAGGGGGATAGGTTATTTATAAAAGAGAAAGTCTCATACTGAAATACCCATAAGGTCAGAGTTCAGAGGTCAGTGGTCACCAAGTTCTGAAAGACAAGCCACCTGCAGTTTTTTCCTGTTTACCTCCTGGCGCCACACTTAATGGACAACATCCTACGCTGAGCTTTCACCGAATGTCTGCACATCCACATCCCACATCACTGACCCATCACCCAACCCACTGATAGCTCTCAATCTCCTGCTTCCTTTTGTTCTCTAACATTCTCCATTTTCTCTCTCTCCACTTCACTGTGTTTCTGTCTGCCTCTCTCTGACTGCCTGTATGTGGACAAAGACAAAGACAGTAATGGGCTGTCCTGTATGTAAACACAGCAGAGAAAGAAAAACAGACTTAGGCGAATTCATAGATAGAAAACAGAGAAACCAAGAACAGAGGGGATGAGAGACAGGGAGCATCATCAATGATCCATATCCATATCACTACAGGTCTAATAAATGCCCCCACCGGTAGCCGGCTGAACCAATCAGAGCATGACACACGTTCATGGAGACTCGGTATCCCATGGCTACAATCTCCCAGACCCCCCCTGGGGCGTACAGAGGATTGTAAACAAAATTGACGGGATGCACAAAGGCTCTCAGTACACAGTCTGTCTGTCTGTGTGTGTGTGTCTGTACTCCTTTTCATCCATCACTGCAAATTACCACAGAAGAAGTCCCACCATGATACAGACACTTTTTCATTTGAGTCCCAAACCCAGGTGAGAAAAATTCAATCCTGACATCCACTACTGCAGCTACCCTGACTGTCTAGACTGAGAGGAGGAGGAGGGGGCCGCTTAGAGAGGGGTGGAGAAGTCCTCACACAAAGCCAGAGGCAGAAAGAGGACAGAGACTGTCTGGCAACAGGTACACAGGGGGCATCTGGAGTGCTGGACTGAGTTAACTAACCAGGTTTGCTCTGAGATGATTAAACATGCAGAAGGAGAAAGGCAGACAGGGGAGAAGAGGAGAGGAGTCAGGCACTAAGTAGCAGGAGGAGGTCTGAGGTAAAGTAATTGCGATGAGCAAAGGTCAAAGGGGGAACAAAAGACTTGTAATTGTAAGAGTGAGTTGATGGAAAAGTAAGAGGTAGAATGGGGAGAGGAGGTCGTACAGCTGTGGAAGATTGTGATTTACAGCTATCTGATAGAAGAGGAAGGTATGATTCAAAAGGTAAAATGGGCTTTGGACAAAAAGAAAGAGGTGCCACATTTGAAGTGAGCATAGAGAAGAAGGATAAAAGGTTATGTGACAGATGTAGTCTCGAAGTCTTGTTTCCATTGCAGCTGGCCTCTACAGCAGCAGATTCTGATCCATCTCATACATTAAAGGTAATGATCACGTGTTTCTATTGATTTTGATTCAAAGACTGCCAAGAGCATGAGGTAGAAAATGTTAATGAGTATCTATCCAAATTCTATCCATGTGAGTTTTGAGGAAATGTTTCAAAGTCATGAAGTCTGGGTACTATGACTGGATGTGCAAAAAATCATGGCAATCCACCCAACAGCTGTTGGATGAATTGAAATGGTAAAATACTTGACTATGGACAAAAGTGGTGGACCAACCACCCGACAAGCATGAGAGGTTACAACACCACATATGTGTGAAGAATATAACTTCAGATTCTGCTGAATAAGGAGTAAAAGATTTTTTTTTTATAACGAAATACAGTACAAGATAGGTGGAGGATGGTAAGTGGTGTCAAAAGGGGAAATAAAGGTTAGGGTGTGTTTGAATAGATGTAAAAGGGAAGAAGGGGGTGGTGAGAAGGTTATTTAAGATGACAAGGTTAAAAAGGAGGGTCGCAGAGGTTACTGCGGAGAGGATGAGATGAAACGAGAGAGGAGGAGAATGAGATGGGTGAACAGGGGCGGGCAGGCGCAGATTAATTATACTAGTAGATCATTGGGACTTACACAGGAGAGGAAGAGAAGAGAAGCTACCACAATAACATCTAGATATTAAGTGAATATATTATATTTTTAAAGTAATTACCATCAGACTTGGAGAAGATGTGGTTCATAAAACTTTAGTGGAAGAGAGGCAGTAAGTGAATATGAGATGGGAGAGTGAGAGTTGGACATAAATGAATTACAGCATCAGGAGGAGAGGAGAGGGGAGATCATTTATAGGGGAGAGGAGGAGAGCAGAGAAGGGTAAGGCTAGGTGAGACAGGGTGAGTCAGGGTGTTGTGTTGCTGTGTGACCGGGTGAGTCCCTGGAGGGTCTCAGGGTTGCGCAGAATTCCTAATGAGAAAGGGGCTGCAAACAAGAGCCTGAAGCACTCCCGGGAATGGTGCAAACCTCCTATCGGTTAGGCTGATCTTTATCCTCTCTTCATCCTCCTCCCTCTTCCTACTCCCATCCCTGGAAGGAGCACGAATCCATGCACATACACACACACACACACACACACACACACACACACACACACACACACACACACACACACTTTCTCATATAAGCAACAGGCACACACTAGTATTGGAAATATTATATCTTCAGGTGAAAATGTATAAAATGAGAACAAACAAGATACAAACTGGAGAAAATATACAAAGACACAAGCACAGCATGAGCCTAGGCACGCATCCACGCACACACACATACACACTACCCTACTCAATTTGACCATACGAGACAATGCAAGAGGATGGGGCCAGCAGTCCATTCAATAATGGCTCAAATTGGAGGAAATGGGTTCTGAAATTACATTTTCAGAGCTCCTCGTTTTAAGTGCATGACTGCAGATTCACATTCATTTCCTGTGGGACTCGGTCAAGCGTCACATCAATCTAACATCACATAGCTTCATCTTACAGCCATTCACAACCTGCAATGAGCCTAACGGGACATATCTGATGAGAAAATGTTTTTTTTTTTTTTTTGTATGCAATTGAGGAGGCGAGGCTGTCAAGCCCCTGAGATATGATGTATCTCTTGCGTACATTTGCAAGAGCCTCTCTGATCTGAAGAGTAAGGTCTACAACCATTCAGGAAGGGGAATGAACGTATTCAGATTCAGGCTTTAAATGGCACTCTTATATGAATGACACACTGTACAATGACACCAGCTGCAGAATCAGCTTCAGTCCTCCACTGTTAACTTGATATTCAACACACAGTGATGGGTATAAAGGAGTCTAAGGTCACAGTACACACACAATAATCTGTCATGACTATTCTGGCTACACATTGATCCTGTCTCTTGCATTTGACCATTGTTGATGCACACGTATATCCGCTATGCATTAAAACTGATTCCATGCAAAACAGTATTTTTGCGTTTCTATGAACAAAAACAACAGAGTCAGAAGGGCCCACCCAAACTATGGGAGACTGTGTCACACTGCTGCCATCTAGTGGTCAAAATGTTTGTTTTGAGGCAACACAATGACGTTTTTTGAGTAAAGAAATGTTTCTGGAGAAGCAGTTTGAAGTCCTCTCTCTAATATCCAACACTTTGCTGACTAGAATAAACCAAAGCACAAAAAATGCACAAACATAGCCAAGGAGACAAAGAGACCAGCTGTCTGTGGAACATGAAATAAAGGTGTATGGTGTTTTAGCTAATGAATATGGATACTCAAACTTACAATAATAGGTTTCACTGAAGAACAGACATAAGATGGAACAGAGTGTAACAGTGATTGTATGAAATATCAAAATCACAATCATCTCACAAACCAAGTCTTTTACATCTGCAGGAATTTGTTCTGGTGCCACAGGTGCACAAAATACAGAGTTTATCAGTACAAAGGACAGACCTAATATTAGGTGATGACAGGGAACATGAAGTAGCATTCGGATATTCCACATTTTGCAGCCTGCGTCATAACAAAGCCATTGTGCAACATGAAGTCTGGAAACCATCTGAATAAAAGAGAGTACTGAGACATGAGGATAAGATTAGTTTGTATCAGTAACACCAAAGGAGTTGCATAATAATGTTCAATGTTCAATGATCACGAGATAAGTTACAGCTCTGCAAAAACATGTTTTTATCTGGATTAGAAATGTACCATCACATCTGTCTTTTCCATTTCACCCTGACTTTGTTTTCATGAAATATATTTGTCTGGTTCTCTGTATCCTCAGATAAATTCAATGAAAATGACAATATAATTGATAGCACATAGTTATACAAAGAAATCTAATATATGAAGCAGTGCAGACCTTCACTATCTCTGTGTCTGACTCAGAGATGAGATGCAGAGTGAAGCTGCACTACACAGAATAATTTCAAAAACCCTGAAACTGTCTATGAAGAATCAGTTGTTCTGTCTGATTAATCTTTGCTAGCATGTCATACAGCTTTAACTTAACATACCCACTGCAAAATTAGCCTAAGATCATCTTACCCTAAGACTTAACGCTATAGTAATCACAACGCTGTGTAGTACAAAAGTGCCCTTTTACTCATGAACCATTTCCATCCTTTCTAAATTTTAGTATTTTAGTATTTTAGTATTATTGTCAGAATACAAGAAGAGGTGAACAGAAAACACCAGAGAGGATGTTTATAATGCCTTAATATAAACCAAAAGCAAGACTTAAACACACTGTCTAACTTATGACTGATACTGGATTTGAAGCAGAGAAAACTGTGTCTTCTCTAGCCAGAAATTCTCAATTTCTACTTATTTTTACCTGAAAATAAGATTCATCATTCCATACGCATGGAGATTTAGATGGTCTACATGTAGGCTACTGTTTATGTCAGTGATAATCTCATTTATTTACAGTAACTGCATTATGTCTGACAGTATATGGGGTAATGAATTATTGATGTTCACGGGCTACTGTCAACATGCTACATATGATGGCTGCAATTACTTGCAGCTGTGCACTTAATGGAGGTTGAAAGGATGTATCATAGCAATAAGAGAGGTGGGGAGGTGTATGTGGGTGAGACGGAAGGTCACATCTAGTCTGACATACTCCAGCTGACACATATAACACTGTATTTGACCCAAACCATTTGAAAATGCATCCCGAGTCTGCTGTGCTGGTTCTGGGTCACCACAGAGTAGGTTCAGGCAGGGTTCTGTGCTGAAGTGATTCTGATGGGTTTAAGCCATGCAGAGACACACTATTATCTCTATTAAAAAAACTGGGAACAGGGCTGCAACCTAAAGAGACATGCTGACACTCATATATTATTCACAGAGTCAACAAACGTGTTGTTGAATGAACTCCCAAAGAGGGAGAACACAAACCCGCATGAATTCATACTCCCTTCATGGGTACAAACACACTAACAAAAAAAATGCATGAATTCAGCACACACTGAGACACACTCCTCCTTCACACAGTCCCCCACAGTCAGAAACCCACTCAGTGCTGAAACAATAAGAATAAAACACATCTAAGAAAGAGATGGGTGAGTTATAACATCAAACTGCACCATGTCACACACACTGTCTTAGCCTACAATGAAAATGCTCTCAGTTCTCTTTGGGGAAAACGAGCCTCATCTACAGTACTATGTTCTATTTTGGTCACACTATCTGCAGTGCCCCTCTGTGGCTATACAGCTGTATTGCAAGCCTTCTCACGTTTAAACATGCTGTACATGACTGGAGGCTGTGCAGGAGTTAGGGTAAGGATTAATGTCTGTTTAATCTAGAATCAGAGGAGGTTTAAAATGATCATGCACAAATCTTAAACAAGCACGACCTTACATCTCCCAGTCAGAAATTGCACCTTTGTATGTATGCAAAGTTCTCGTACCAGGCCACGTCAGCATGTGCAGAGACTTTCTGTAAGAGGCCAGAATCCCTCTGCACAGTTGAACATGCGCTGCATATTGAAACCTATTTCCATGTTCTTCTGTTGTTTGCAATGTTTGTGAAGTCCTGTTGCTCCTGCACCATATTCTCATCTCTAATCTCTCCAATAAATTTAAGCCCATCAAATCACAGTTCATTTAGTGTCTCTATCCACATTCTTAGTCTTCATCAGACAAGATTTTGTTTTATCCTTCTAAAGCAGACATGAGCACTTGGAATCAAATCCCTGCACTTGCAACACATGCTCATCTGTGATGGGTTATGTGCTGGATGGAGGCTGAATAACATTCTCAGTATAACCACGTTCTCACTCTAAGAGTATTCTTTTTATCTTTAAATACGTTGTGTTTTCTCTGTTACACTTCATGTTTCGTGAAAGAGCAACAGTTGTGGAACATTAACCAGGAAGCCACAAGAGGAAGCAGTCTGACACCATGATGGGGCAGCATAAACATCAGACTGTGAGAGTTTTCATTTCTGCACTAAATCTTTCACATTAATGAAATCCAGCTACCCCATCCATCCATCCATCTACCTATCTGTCTATGTATCAGCACATCAGTCTAGTCAGGGCTCTCATAACAGCAGGATGATCTGTTGTAATTATCATTACTGACTCGTAATTAAACTGCGTCAGGACGTCGCAGTGAGTCAATCTAAAAGGTGACCCGCATGTTTTTTTAAGAGGTCTGTTTGCTAAACACGAGCTAAACAATTTGAAATTTAAAACCGGCTTTGCAAATGTGGAAGTCAAATGCATTAAACGCGTTTGTTAGAGCCCGAGGATACACACAATGCGTTTCAACATTAAATGTAAACAGAACTTTAGTCCGTTTACAGAAACTCCGCAGGGCATCTTTAAGCTCTTCTGCTGTTGTTCACGGAAGTAGATTTTTCCCAGGGAGCACCTGAAAGCAGCAGGCACTCCGTTTAGCTGCATGAGATGCTTGCAGCCGCAGCTCTCTGCACTGTGCGTCCGCAGCGGAACAGGTCACAAAACAATGTGTAGGAAGAGGACGAATCTCTCAGGATAGACTGACTGATCATGGCCAGTCGGTGGCGAGACGGTACTCGGAGCCGTTCAGGAGTCCCCGCCGGGGGCCTAAACACGGTGAGAATGCCCCGCCAAGAAGAACCGTCTGGGGGCACCGAGGACGCGGCGGGGTCGTTGCGGGAGCTGCCGCGGTGGATGCGGCTTTACTTCTACGGGATGCACGGCGTGGCTCTGGATGTCCTGCTGTCATCGTTACAGGGGGTTTTAAATTACCGGGATCCTAAACTGGTGGGGTTCTCCTCTCCGTATCTCTGCATCATGCATTCGCTGACCCACTTTGCGCTTGAGAAGATCTACTCGCAGAAGAGATGTTTCCGAGGTCGGCCTGTGGTGTTTCATCTTGTTTTCTATCCGTCTGTCTTCATCGGGCTTCAGATCCTGATCGGGAACATTAACACTCTGACCGAGCAGGTGAAGGTGGTATCAGGGACGCAGCTGGCGGTGCACTACATCTTGGCTCTCTACTTCGCCCAGGTGTTTCACAGAGGGCTGTCGAGGTTGCAGTATCACCCCTCATGTCCCACCAACCTCCTGAGCAAATCCGGATCGGAGGACAGCGGTCTTAACCGTGGGCGTACTCAGGGTCTTCCCGGCTTTGTGCGGTTCTTGTTTTTCGGGATGCACGGCTTCCTGGACGAGGTGCTTTTCACCTCTATATTCAACCTGGTTGAGAAGTCGGACCGGACCCTGAGCGGTCACACGTCCCTGTGGTCTTTCCTGATGTACGGCAGCTGCAGCTTCGTGGTGGAAAAGCTCTACCTGCACCTGCACTTCAGCAGAGGCTGGGGGACGTGGCAGCGGCTCCCCCTCTACATCTGCTTCATCTACACCTGGGAGTTCTCCTGGGGCCTGGTCCTGAGGCAGTTTGACGCCTGCTCGTGGGACTACTCCCACTATCCTCACAACTTCATGGGACTCATCACCCTGCTCTACCTGCCTGGCTGGGTCTGTCTCAGCCTGTATCAGGACGTGCTGTCTAATGTCCTGCTAAGGATCAAGTGCACCAAAGATGTAAATGATGTGAGTGGGGAGAATGGAGAGTTCAATGGACAACTGGAGGCAAAGAAAAAACTCCTGTGATTTTTCTTTTTGAGGATTTAAATTCTCGGGCACAATCTGACCCTCATTTGACTGATGCAGAAACAAGGAGGCATTATTTATTCTAGAAAAAACGGGAATAGGGCATATATTTACTACCCAAACTGAACTAATGACACAAGAAAAAGTTAGATTCTGTTTGAATAGGTTTAAGTGGTAAAACTGTATGACATGGGACCAGTCAACTCAAACCAAGCCAATTACTTTGGTTCAGACTAGAGGAGACAAATATTTTCATGACAGCTGATGTTGAGATATTGAATATAGGATACAACATTTTGTGCAGTTACTGTTTGCAGCAAGTTTCCTTTGGAATCTGGAGACTTGTTACCAATATGCAGATGAGACATTTTCCAGTTGTGAACTCTGCAATGCCTGATGTCCCTGGGTCCATTAACGAAGATAAAACAACTTTGGACCCTGTCTGTTCACCTGACCTGTTTCAATTCAGTTAATCTACTGCCATTTTTATCTCTGATGTTAGCTGTAGTTGTAATATTAACCAGTTTACAAGTCTTCATGACTTTGGAGTTGTGAATATTCCATTTTTTTTAAATAACTGCAGGGGCATATTTTCCATCTCATACATTACACACATTGTGGCAGGTCAAGTTTGGGTCGGACTGATATGTCATTTACATATGTATTGGCATGCATTAACTGTAGCTCATATATGCATGATAAACAAAAAAGTAGAAGTAAAAAAAAAAAAAGTTTCAGGTTTATAATTTAGGTTTGTTCCTCAAAACACATGTATTTCCACCTAAAATTCAAAAGTCAGTATTTTCAAGACAAAGAAAATATAAAGAAACAGTCAGTAGTATATAGTAATAGTATCCATCTGCTCTGTCTTCTTTCATGCAAAGTTTTTAAATGTTATTTAATTTTTTTTTAATTGTTAATGTCACATTTTGAAACATACTCCCAATTTTCACTCTGTTAATATGATCCCAGAGCAATGCACTGCAACCTTTAGAGCAGAGATAAACCCAGTAATATGTGTAGCAAGAGAAAACCTGTAGCTAAATGGATACGAGGAGCCTAGTGAGATTTTACTGTGAATCTTTCATGAACCAAACATTACTTTGCTGGAGTGCCTTTCTCTGCAAACTGAGTCAGATGCACTCAAAGAAACAAAGCCAAGTGTCCGCAGGTCTCTTTTTATCTGTAAGTGCTCCACTTGTGGGTTGGAGTCACAGTTCTGCTCTACGAGACAATTGAAGCCCGTCTGAACACTTGGAGCACAGTAAATGTTTTATGTACTTTAACCCTACTTAAGACATTGTTTTAAAGCTCAGTCGAGTCACATTATCTCTAAAACACTTCTACTGAGAGAGCTGATACAGAAATATGGCTCAAAGAAAACATTTCATTTAAATCTACTGATCAACCTAAATTGATATGAATATAGTACAGACCTATTCTAAATTTAGAGGAACTGTTTTAAGAAAATTTGTTTCTAAAACTCCAGCAGTTTGGATTCATAGTGGTCTTATGTCTTTTGAGCAAGTATCTTGCACTGTGACTAAAGAAATGGTGGTATATCAGAAAACTTGTCAACTCTATACAAGTCACGTTGTTAAGCTGGAGGTTGGAGTTGGTTTTGGAAATTAAGATCCCGGTGAACTGATGAATTCATCAGCAACTGTAGCTGTTTCATTCCCACAGTAGTATTTAAAGTCAGTGCTGGAATTAATCCTGTTATTTATGAAGATGCCCTTCAATCATTTCTGTACAATTAGGAAGCAGTTTGTTTTAAACACAACTCTAAATTCTGATCTTTTTTCTTTTAACTGACTTATTTTTGGCATGCGTGGTATTTTCTTAAATCTTTAGATAAGGTTGCGATTTACTAAATGCAAAGCTTGAATGAATTTGAATACGGTTCTGCTAGATTTGAGTCTGTTTTGAGAGTTCGTTAATTCTAGTAATCAACTTCAGTACAGTGCAGAAGTAATGTTTTTATGTGCTTGTATACAAGGAAGTGACACTGCACATTTTTGGATATCACAGAAATGTATTAAAATCATTCACTTTGGATTCTTAAAAGAAAATCTTATCCATTGGTGATTTCTGTCAAGGACTCAAACTGAATTTGTCTATGCACATTTAGAAAGATATTTGGCACAAATATTGTATCTTGAGGTATTGAAACATTTTAAATCATGTCACAAGTCAAAAAAGTCAAAGTGATGAGTTTTGTTTTTTGTTCTACTTGGCAGCTATTGAGGTTCTTTAACATTTGAATTCTCTGAACCACAGCCACTTTTTACATCTCTGAGATTTTCCATGGCCAGACAACTGTAATTTAATCATTTTCTTTTGTGTTGTGTTCATTCACAGAATTCAAAAAACATTAAACTGCTTTTAGGAAAGGAATGAAAGGTTGGTTTGTGATGACTGACTTGCAATGGCATGTACTGTACAACTTACAATTTTAATTAAATCTTACATTTTCCATTGACATGACCGGCATTCCTTCATTTCCTTATTTTATGTTGATAAGCACCATTTAGTAGAGTACTGAGAAACTGTGTTGCACTCTGTGTGTACCAAATAGCACTTTCTCTTGTCATAACAGACACAAGGGGAGTCCACATAAAAACTATGATCTCCTTTTTATTTGACCACTCCAGTTGTAAAGAGGTGTAAAGAAAAATGAAGCGGAGCAGACAAAGCAAGCCTTTAGAGAGAGATTGTGAATGAAGAAAAAACTATTGAGCTTTTCTTTTTTCTTTTGTTTTATTTGGCATCCCTCAGCTTCCAACTAAAAAAGGCCTGCAACCTATTTTCTGGCTGACTCATAGCACTGACATGATGTTGTCAACAGGCAGCAGTTTCTTGTACATTTGTGTTTGTAAGTATACTTATATCTTATCTCAGGAATGAAACAAGTCTCAGCAAAGTCCACGTCCAAAGTAAAAGCCCAAAGACACATGCAACAGATTATATGACAGGCTATGTTGGTTTTATGCCTGTGAGTGGTTTCTATAGTACAACACACACACACCAGTTCCTGGTACACACAAAAGCTTTTTGTGTCAGTACTGCTTCCTTGTTGACATATTGTTGTGATAAATTAGACAAATGAGACATGGACAGGGAGGAAGCAGGAAAGGCCAACAAAAACCATTCAGTGTTTACTTGATATTTGTGCCCTGAACTTGTAGGGTTAGCATTAGTTTTAGATAGACAGTGTACTCTGTTGTAGTTTATATGTGTAGCACTGTCAAGGCAGCATGTTTGTGTGTGTGGTTGGCTGGTTGCATGGTTTTGACAAATATGCATCATAGCACCCAGCTGGTCCATACTATTTTGCAACGAGCAATATTTGCATGTGTAACCACACGAAAACACCTTAGCAAGTCTGAGCATTTATCAATGAGCAACCAATAAGCCGGGATGTGAAATCAACATTATGTCAAACTGTACTCTTTTTTTCCATGTACCCTTGTGATCATTGTGATACAAGCAAGCACACATGTTCACACAGACATCTCGCACTCACCACCCAGAGGACTCTGAGAGAATACACCAATGGCCCACAGTATCTGCTGACAACACCACAATGGGAATATCATACAGTAACTCCTCCATAAAGACTGATGAGTACAAACATGAAAACATGGTTTCACACAAATGGAAAACCAGAAGTGAGATGCAACTGCTTGCCTGCTGATCAGAATCACTATTACTTCCCTATTTTAACGCCTGAAAAATTAACCTCGTCTTGAACTGTGTGGGTTGTACCAGTCCAAGTTCAGCTCTTATCAACTGTGTATCAACAACAGTCAGCACTTTACAGCCAAAGAAGAAGAAGAAGCTCCAATAAACACACTGTACACGATCTGTTTAACAACAAACACAATGACAAGCTAGCAAGATAAAGACCCAGTTATTTCTCCTGGAAGCTGGTGCAGACATAACAGAGCAAAAGGAATAAATGTAAGTGTGGGACTTACCTTGACAAGGTGGGCAGGAAAACATTTCGATGTGGGCTCTAATGCTGGTCAGTGTCTGCTGAATGTGCAAGCAGCTAACAGCTTGCCAACAAGTTAGCTAACACAAACAGCTTGACAATGTGTTAGCTTCATGTTAGCATCTTCTGCCCTCCAGCAGCCTAAAAATAAAATTTAAGGCTCTGTTTGTCCACACAGGTGTTTTCACTTCTCTCATTAGACTTCTGCTCAGGTTGAAGTTGGGTGAAGCAAAGCAGGTGTAAAAGCTTCAACAGCACTGTAGCTCCGATATTTTGACATGTCACAGTTAGGAAAAGCAAAAAGGAAATCATTCCATTTATCTGCTTCTGTTTCAGGGCTGTCATAGCATGGATGCCAGATCGCTGTTTCTCCATCATAGCTTACTGGGACACTCAAATAAAATCTAGCCAGCATTGTTAATGTTACTGGCAACACCTGTGCTTTTGTACTGAGACATGTTAAAATGTCTGCTGTGGAAACAAGCTCCCACAGCTCTGAGAAGAGCTCTAATCAGGCAACAACATACCACCTTTTAAAATAGATTAGGAATGTAACCCAGTCACTAAAAACTATTGAAATTATGCAAATAGAGCACATTTCAATTGATCTGATGAATCACAGTTTGAGACTGAATATTGAAAATACTCTGCCAGCCTATTTACTCTGTGCAAAGTCGAACACATAAACAACGCCACCCTGTCTCTTTTCCATTTATTTACATATACAGTCAAATTATATACAAATGCCTACGGTGAATAATTAGATGTCTTTGATAAAGCACCGTCTCTATAAGTGTTAACTGTAGACAAATCTCTGCTGGTAACCCTATTCTTTGGCAAGACCATGCAACATAATACTTTCAGTCAGTGGTCACAGTATGAAGGCTTTATATAGATGAGGTGATGCTTCCTGAATCCTTTAAATCTTCCTAACAAATTTGTTAGCGATGGCAGGCCATAATATGAAGATCAAGAAGAACAGCAGCTGGTTGCCCTATGTCCACTAAGGTTGCATTGTGATAGCAATCTCTTTTTTGTGCTCAATTTGAGCAAATGCTGTTGTATTTTCATTTTAATCACTGCCAAGGCAAATCAAGCCATGGGTAAAACATGCAAAGATGCCCTTTGATTATCTGGATTTCAGTGACCAGCCCCAGATTGATTGAATGAACCAATTGGTTTGGTTTAAGGTCAGAAACAAAAACTTTAGCAAGTTAAACTTTCAAGTTCTTTTTAATATTGTCCTTAGTGATACTAGCTTGTTGTGGATCATCCAACACAGCTTTATTCAGGGAATGGGCTTTTTGGTGCAGCCCCTGTTTCACACTAAATAACAGGGCCTTGGCAAGCTCACTGTATGTCCTGGGAGTGCAGCTCAATCCTTTGTAGCACTGGCAGGTAAATCTCCTGCTCAAAGTCTTCAGGTCTGCTAAGGTAGGTCTCCCTAGAACAAGGTAGCGGTTCTGAACATGCACGACCCTGAAATTCTCAGGGTTTAGGTGGAGGTAGTGATTGGAGTTGTAGTTTTTGCGGACACAGCGGCCGTTCCCCTGGCACAGGAAGTTGCTGCAGAGCTGGGCGGCTGCGGTGACATTGGTGATGTAAGGGTTGAGGGTGGAGGAGAGGTAGGATGCGAGGGATTCACAAGATGCCTGACGCACAAAGGAAAGCGAGTGGAAGAAGGAACAAGAAGCACAAGACAGGAAAAGTATTTAAAAGTAAATGTACATACTCTGTATATAACACTATATGTTTGAAATGGAACATCACAGCAATTTAACATGTCCACATCTATGCCACTATGCCTGCATATGATTAAAGGGAAGCTGACGGTTAGATGAGAATATTGCTACTGCCTTCATATCTGTCTTCAAACAGACTTTAAGCATTCAGTGAAAGTCACTATCAGCAAACTAATCTTGGCTTCCCTGCCATGGATAACTAATATCACAGCAGTAGCAACCACTACGATCAATCAGTAGCCATTGTCAGATGAGCACACTCCTCTATCATCTCACTGAACACTTTGTCTCTTTCTGACTGCCTGCCATCGGTACGCTGTCATGTCTGTCAGCAGTGCAGTGGAGGTCTGTGGTGTGATGTTACCTGGTCATCATAGTCAGCACTGGCCCCCCACAGCACAGCACCAGATGCTCCCACTGCTGCACTCTCCCCAATGGTGCTGACCAAGTCCCCCTGGACACAAATGGTTAAACATGTTCACTAATGCCTCAGACACAGACAGTCACGTCTGCATGCCTGCTGACTTTTCTGCTGTTCGGTTTTATGAGCATTTACATGTTAAAACACACATCGTGCGAGGTGAGAAGAGAGGATAAGGATTACACGTTCAGGTAAGGATTACCACCTGGGCAGGGTGTCGTTACACCAAAGAAACCAAACTCCTCTTAAAACTGGACCTCAGACTGGGAACACCTCACTGCTGAGATGAAGAAGTAACCTAAGATATGTCTAATCTCATCAAGTGTGTGGTCATTCCCTAATGAGCTGTTTCAACAGATGTAATCTGTTTGGATGGTGGATAGAATTATTTATTTAGTGATGTCTCCTTGCATCACTGGGTTGGGGACCCATCCAAAACTCATCCCGTGAACCATTACCATAATGCACCTGTGAATGAGGCATGTATTAAACAAATCTGTATTTAAATTACTCTTATTTACCTGACTGAGGAAGTGTCGGTTCTGATCGACAAAAACAGGTCGCGTATAAACAAACACGGGCGCTGTGCCACTCTGTCTTGGCAGGGCGGACACTCTCAAAGCTTCCTGGACACGGTTTCTCACCATAAGGGCGGATCGAGGGTTGTCTGCCAAAGAGGCCTAAAACAGGGCAAGGACACAGGGAAAAATCAACATGAGAACTCTAAAATCTGGAAATAAAATTAAAATTTGGGGTAATTTTTTTAAAAACCCACCTGCAAATACACAGAGGGGTAGAGGGCAGTGCTGGACTCCCACAGCCACAGCAGCTCATCATTCTGCTCCCTCACTTCCTTGGAGCACTGGCCTGTGTAGTCTGGTTCCAACCAGCCATAGTTATAGCAGTTAGGAAACAGGTAGAAACCCCAGAGATAGTTGGGTCTCATAGCTCTGCCCATTGCCACCATTCTTGACATCAAACTTCTGGCTGCCAGCTGGAAAGGAAGAGCTATTCATCAATATTCATTAACTGTACAGGACTAAATAATCAGCTTCATCAATCTCCGCAGTTAATTCTGACCTGGAACTGTTGTTTGGCTTTTTCTGTGGCCTGCTGCAGTGTGAGGGAGCGGTTAGTCTGCAAAACATGGGCCACAGATAAAGTCTGGTAGATTCTCTTAGAGCCCCAGTTTCTGTCCCATAGGGGGCGCCATTCCTCCCAGTCTATCACGGCCAAGCCTCGGCTTGTTCTGGCAGGAAGAAAGGAGGATGAGGACGTGGTTAAAAATCACTGTCAAATGTGCCAAACAATTAATGGTGAACATTTGAGTTTTAGACTCACTTGGATGGGATGTAGTAGTTAATATCAGCTCTGGCCTTGTTTATACTGGCTTTCAGGTTGCCTCTCTGGGGAATGCCACCATATATCTGTTTTCTACTTGTCAGGTCTACATGTGGGTAAAGACCCAGTCGGTCGGTGTAGAACAGAGACAGGAACTGTCCTGGAACCTACAACAGAAACATGAAAAGGTGAATAAAATTGAGACTTTTTCTTATATAAGTATAACACTATGATTTCAGGAGGAAGAGCATCTTTATTTCAAGTTAAAGACACCTGCATGGTGGAGTCCATGCAAATATTCATGCATCATCAATTATTGTTTTGTACATGTAAGACAAACCAGAGATTCATAAGGTGATATACATTTTGCAGTTTGATTACAGCGTGTTTCGCTATTATAGATTTGAAAGTAAATCAAATTTTAAGTTTAATTCCAACAGGAAACATTCAAATATTTGTCACCTTACCTTAGCAGGTGTGGCCACTCCTTTAAAAGGCGAGGTGTCCAGTGAGATGTTGTGTCTATTACACACCAGATCAGGGATGTTCCAACTAACAATGAAAGGTTGGCGCTCAAACAGAGGACCTGTGGTGTGAGGGAGAAATCGTAGCGAAGGTATTCTGGGCTGGCGAAAGCTTCGCTCTTCTGAAGGAGGTGGCGATGTTTTGAGGAGAGGAATGGGGGAAATTTTGGCAAGAAGATGTGGTGACGTTTTTGAAATTGAAGATGAGAATGTCATGGGAGGTGTTAATGGTGAAACAGGAGAACCTTTTAGAAGTAAAGTTGAGTTGGAGGGAGAAAATAGTGAGGCGGATGAAACCGGAGACTGAGGTCCAGGAGGTTTAGCAGGTTGAAGAGAAGCTTTTTCAGAAGAAGCAGGATACAGAGACTTTTTGGACAGAGGAGACTGGATGGTTTTGTGCAAAGGAGGTGCCATAGTTTTTAGGGACCGGGTCAAATGTTTGTAGGAGGGGGGAAGCAACCGAGAAATTTGTTTTAGGGGTCGAAGAAGACATTGAGATACCGGCTGACAAAGGACTGAATCAGGACCCACAGGGGCTTTTTTGCCAAACTGAGTGGAAATAATTTTTGTAGACATAGGTGGGGTTACGAGGACATCTCTGGGGGATGTTTGGTTGAAAAGTGAAACTGGCATTGTAGAGGTAGATGACATCAAATGTGAGGGAGTTGTAATGGAGATTTTTGACAATGGAGTAATGGTGTTGAGAGAAGGGTATTTTGAGGTGGGGGTAGGTGGTCTTTTGACTGCAGAATTGGTAAAAGCAGTAGAAACGGTGGCTGGTAGGATGAAGGTTGATTTGTTTGTGTCACCAACAGGAGGGGTCACGGCTTTTGGTGTTCTCAGGGCAGCTAATGCAAGAGCAGGCCAGACAGGACCGCTTATTACAGTGAAGAAGAAGAGGGGCAGAGGAGGGAGGATTGATTGTGTGAGCGAGAGAAGCAGCAGCACACAGCTTCTGCTCTTCTGTGTGACGGAAACCATCCTTTCACCTGCCTGGAGACAAACAGAAAAAAGCAAAAACAAACACAGCCCATTAAATTCCACTGGTACCTAATCCTTCAGAAAAAAAAACACATAAACAAGCAAGAAAATTCAATCTTTACAAGTTCTTCTGTTCGGTGTACACCGAAAAAGGCACAGAACTATTTAATGCCCCAAAATAATGTGACAGCCTGATGTTGTTTCTACATGTCTGGGTGGCTGCTGTGGCTTCTTTAGTTACTTTAATTGTACCTATATTTAAAGTAAATATATAATCTAATACTAACCAATCTAATCTTTTAACTGCAGCTGTAACATCGTTGATTTGTGGCATCATTTGGAAACCCTGCCACAAAGTGGAGACGGAACATCATTTCACAGGCTCTGCTTATTTCTGCAAGGTCTATCAAATTTAAAGTGAAATCTTCAGTTCACACTCCCACAGCAAGTCTGTTCTTGTTCTGACATAAATCAGTTTTGTTTGTTTTTTTTTCCAAATGAATCTAACACCTCCAAATTGTAATCCAGGCTGTAGTTTCACTCTCCTTGCTTTGCCAAACATAAACCACAAGGTACAGGTCTTCATGATATCCATGATGTAAACTGATCTCTCCTATCCAGGTGTTCCCAGATCAAGATGGGCCCACCTTCACTATCATAACCCACAATTTATCAACACAAAACTGACTTATATACTAGGTAAAAAAAAAAAAAGAGAGACAATACCTGAGCATGCCTTCAGAGGATCCGTCTCACCATAAGATGTGTTGACTACAGCACAGAGAATGAGAGGTATCCTTATCAAAGTGACTCTGCCTGATATAGGTGGGAGAGGAGAGGCATAGTGGGCTGATCTGTGTACAAGGATGCACAGTGCAGTTTCATTTGTTTGTGTCAGAAAAATGTCTTGTTTTGCTCACCATGTGCCAAGTTTGACTTGGAGCAGAGGAGGAAGGCACACCTGGGTGCGCTCCGTGCACTGTCTTCACCGAGTTGGGCATCGATATGGAGTTTAGACTGTTACTGCTCTTGGGATTGGGTAAACGAAAAACAAGAACAATAGAGGCAGTTGGGATTATGCATTTCTCAACAAAATGAAATTCAATATTTAAAATCTATGTGTGTAGTTGACTTCAAAAAGCTTGTCCATGAATAGCATCTAGTGTGATTTTGACCGTGAGGGTTGTGGGTTTAACACCATATGAATACCTAGTAAAGTCACCAAATGATAACATGTTGAGAAAGAAAAATAGGCGGCTTATCAGATCCAGGACCCCTTGTTTTGATGCAAAATTAATCAAACATGCAATGATTCAAACAAAGGAAAATTGTAGTATTTAAATTACGCTGGCAGAGTGGTCTAGTTTTTAAAAATGCATAAAATGCTAGATCCTGTCAAATAGCAAACAAAATTCCTCACATTCTCCCCCTGCAGTTAGGAGACAGGAAAGTTTGACACCTAGGTGGTAAGAGAGGGGATGTATACAGATGCCATTAATAACAGCACCTCTCTTTTCTATGAGAATGTGATTAAATCTAACACACAGAAGTTTGCAGACCAAAATAACTAAAATTGGACAAATGAGAGCACTTCCTCCCCCATGTTGCAAATAAATATACATTGTCTCTGATATGTACATTAGACTTGTGTTTACCCTGTATGTACTGTATGTGTTTATGTGACAGGTCAGGGACATGTATGTAACACCAAATGGTGCTGGTTATTTCACAGGTTAGTGACACGTTGTGAATGGTGGGACAGTGACCTTTGACCTTGTTAGTTGTTTTTTGGGAGTGTGTACCTGTGTTTATTTATGTTAAAATAACACTTCAACTAAATTCAGTAAACAAAATCATAGTAACTATTATTATAAGGAATCAATTCATCTCCAGATAGGATCATTAAAGCTTACAATAATGATCAAATGTAATTTTCAGGACTAGTCCCAAAATGGCAGTTCTGATATTTCTTACAATTAGTGCAAAGATGAAGAACGTTTTTTTATATAATGCTTTTTCCGAGGTGCAAAAGCACTAAAATGAAGGACCTGCAAATGCTGCAGTCCATTACAGCCCAAATTAGATTAGATTAGATTAGATTAGATTAGATTAGATTAGATTAGATTAGATTAGATTAGATTAGATTAGATTAGATTAAAAGTAGCAATTCTGGCTAGTACCAGCCAATACTTTCAAATGCCCACTAAGCCCCTGAAGGTTAGATACTAAAGACTGTAATGGATTTTGGTTAACCACGGATTAAACATGTTGGGACAAAACAAAAATGTACTGATGCCACATGAGATAAGTATATTCCAGAGCCTTTGATGTTTTTCGGTTGTCCCAGACAGGTAGGCACACTGCAGTCAGCAGACAGGTACAGAGTAATATTACAAGATGGGACAGGTCGGGGTTAGCTGTTTAGCAATGCAGAGATGTCTTTGACATAATGTCAAAACTGTTATCTCTTAAAATTCTTAGTTAATTTTTAAACGTTCTAAACTAAAATGCTTACATATTGCCCCTTTAACACTTTGATCATTGCTCCAACACATGAGCACACCACCATCATCATTCTCCTATGAGGACATATGCAGGCAGTATTATGCAGTATGGAGTGGGTATTGTGTTTTGGTATACATGTTGGGCAAATGTAACTTGAGACACTAACCAATGTGCTGAGCGCACCCTCCTGCATCAATGGTATAATATCAAGTGTAATGATGCCATCTTGTGGTTTAACTGCATAGAGGGCGCAAGGTTCTATTGTGTCAGCAGTTCTGTTAAATACAAATAATCACCCAAATGTGGAAAATGTCATAAGATGTACCAACATGTACAATATATAGTTTAGCTGATGGTGCTGTCCTGGCTTGTGGTCAAAGCAAAGCAAAGTTTCATGACTCGTGACCCCTTCTCACAGGCACGTGTCTAGAGCTGAAAAAAAAAAGTCAACCAGTTGATAAGATGATCAGCAGAAAATTATTGAGCAACTATTTTCATAAGCTACTATTAATCTATTTAATCATTTCAACCATTTTTTAACATAAAAATATCAAATATTTCTGGTTTCAGCTTTTCATATGTGAGGTTTTCTCCTTCTCTGTTTCATAGCAGTATAAACTGAATATCTTTGGATTCTGGATTGTTGGTCAGACAAAATAAGAATTTTGAAGACATCAAATTGGACTCTGCAGCCCTGCTAGACCAAATATTTGGCCAAAACTTTGGCCCCTTTGGGGCACCTGACCCCCAGGTTAGGAAACACAAGGTCTAGTTCCTCTTCCCCTGAAACATTGTATGTATGTGAGAATATATGTGTAGAAAGAACTACCAGAAAGCACCGTCACTGTTGCTGCCATCAACTCTGATAATAATTCCTTAACCATCTTTGACTTTTTTCTGTGGATCAGTGTCTGATATGTGACTAATATGTACATACATGCGTACATATTAGTGTATGTATGCAAACCTGTGTAATCATCTAATCCTTAATCAGAAGTAAAATTCCAGCCTTGGCTCACCACAACACTTGCCTGTTTGAATATATTTCTGTTTAGATGGCCCCGTCATGATATTTCCAAAATCCACACTGTAGAACATGCTGAAGAGATGTGAAAAGGCCAACTTTATTAAATATTCATACAGAGGCCTGTAGGGGATGTCTTCCTCCAGAATCCAAAATATAATATTCATGTTGTCCTCTCCCCTCCTTCTCTCATAACCTCAATTCTCTTTTGTTGTGGAAAGTGGGTCAAACGAATGTTTCACAAGGGCAGCCCCAGAAGGTTTGTCTGCACTGGTACAAATGAAAACAAATACACCATAAACACCTAGATGACACAAAGCTTTCCGTTTCTGAAATACACATTCACACATATGCATAAACACACATGAAACATTACAAACACATACAGGCACAATTAAACGTACTATCCCACACACTGACATGACTTCCCTGCTCATACTCACACCTCACACACACACAAGCTCTCAGTCCAGCTTTCTTGTTGGTGTGTGAGTAAGTACATACCAAGCACTATTAGCTTCAGTATCATTGAATTTCTCTGAATAGAGCATCTGTATCCTTCTCATGACGTGTATTGATGCAGAATTTACTTCCTCACTTACACAATTACTTACTTGCATTTTGACAGCCTTTGGGAAATTTGTTTTTTTTTCACTGGACTGAGCGTCCACAAAACAAGTTGAGGGAAAGAAGTTTAGAAACCTTTTTTATAAACCAAAAGGAACTGAACCCATCTAAGTTCTCTTTTATTCACATTGAAGTAAGGAAGACCGCCTTTGTTTTTGGCATTAGAGGTTTTGCACCAAGGTATCCCAGTCATCATCATGGTTAACCAGCTGACGCCATCAATCACATCGTGAAACACGAGGCAAGTTCCTGGAATAAGAGCAGCAAATGTGCTGTTTCTCAGAAATAATAAATAAACTCATATACCTGACTCTTTCCTTCACTGTCTTTTTTAATTTTCTGTCTCTGGCTCACCCTCCACCCTCACCCTCCATTTCCCACCCTCTGTTCATCTGCATTTTTCTCTCTCCTACCCTTCTTTCTGTCATTCACTGCTCCAAAATGCCATTGTTCTCATTCCCCTGCATAAATAACACTTTACACCTTGCTAAACCAAAGCCAGGCAGAGTAGTGCAGAGTTTCCTGAGGTGTTTCTCCGCTTGTCGGTCGGGTTTTTCAAGTTCGACAAGGGGATTTGCTCGAACCAGGTGGAAGTACATGGAAGTGAGCGTAGAAGAGCATGTACAGGACGTGCTGAGTTTATATTCAAATCGAGGTTTTGAGGAAAATTTGAAAGCATAGATAAGGACAAGATTTATTTAAATAGCCAAATATAACAAGAATTTATGGCAAAAAAGTTTTTTGTTAACAAGCATGAGATATTGTAATACACTGTTTGAAAAATAGCTCATATTCATCCATCAAATCCTAACGAACTGCAACAGAACTGCAAGGGAAGAAAGGATATGGACTATTCCTTCTGTGTTTGGAAATTTGTGCTTGGCTGAGGTGACTATTCACAGCAGTCGGATGGACTGTGTTTACATTATTTGGCTGTTCTCCATCTACAGGGATTTAAATGTACAGTGTGCAATGATTAGGCATGGACTTACGGAAGTAACATTTGAACATGAGATCTACATGGAGTATGAACACGCCATGAGTTTGTTTAAACACACTATGAACAAACTCTATCTATATCAGAGTCAAACAGGGTTTGTAATTTGGGTCATGAAGATTATGGGAGAGCTTACTTCAAGTCAAGCTCCTCCCGAATCATTATGCAAATCAGAATCAGAATCCCTTTATCCATCAGATAGGTACAAAATATGGTAAGAAATTTGACTTTCTGGTCGAGGTATATATAATTTACATTTACCCTTACTACTTGTAGTAATACTCACCAAATAAAAGTGATTTTGATTCTGATTATAAACATTCCATAACACACTTAGGAAGCAAAGGAACAGACCTGCTGCTGATACCTGATATAAGACTACTTTATACGTGGTACTGTGCGAGAAGTCATTTCAGAAAGTATAATATATTTACAAGAGCTGCATGAATGTGAACAACAAAAAATAAGTTCTGAAGTGTACTGATGACAACGGAAAGTCTTTGTATTGCTTCTAAAAGACTGCCATCCTGCAAACAACACCCATTTATTAGCCTGACCGAGCATGTTGTAGGGTGTTACAAACTCCCTTAGGCGCATTATTAAAATGTGCACTAGCCATGTATGCCGCCCTTGTTCGAGGCTAATTATAGTAGCCTCCAAATATGTCTGTTTAATAACTGTTTAGCTCTATTTATCTTGAAGAGTAAAATGTTAATTGTAAAAAGTCTTTGGCTAGTAAAATTCACACACTGTGCCATATGTCAAGAACATCAGTTGACAAAGATTCTGGATACACACAGAGAATTGCACACTTTGAAGCATATGTCAGACTTGGCACCCAAACCCCTGAGGCTATGTTTAGTAACTGGAGCGGTCTTGATTTTACTTCACTTTATTTATAGGCCATTAATAGTTCATTGCAGTGAAAGGAAAGGACCTTTGTACTGACACAGGCATTTCAGTTCAGGGGCTGAATCATTTTATATCCCAGGAAATGTCGATCATGTAGGACATCATAAGACCTGAACCATAACCTGACCTCTCTGACTTCAATATTAAAATTGCACATTTTCATCATCAGAGGGAAATTAAAATTCCTGTGGTTCTTTAATGAACATCTATTCAGCCTTAAAGTGATCATTTAAGTGTAGGCTTAGCTTTGCATTAAATTTTAGTTCAATAATTCCTCTCACAAGGAGCATTCTTGATCTTCGGAACTTGCACCGTATTTCGTATCTCCTCCCACTCTGCACTCGCACACATTCCTGTCATAAAAGCCACGGGCGGACAAGGACCAGACCATCTCCATGGAGCGTGTGCTGACAATTGTAAATTTATAAAGCAGAATTTGTTCATCGGGATTTTTAGAACATATACCTGAATATTAAGTGTACTTATATACAAACTCCTTAGCGTTTGACGTGCCAAGATTTTTTCTTGGTGATTATGTAGGACACAGTTGGGAAGTGAGCGGACCCTATTCCCAGATAGTGGACTCGTCCCGACACTGCCATGTTGGATGGAACTGGCTCCGGGCTCTCTAGCGGCCGGACTTCCCAGGAAAGTTTTTACCATTTTACATCTTCGCTCAGTCGCTGCAAATTTCACTTTATTTTAAAGAGGAGCGGGACATCGCACGGCATTCCTAAACAGCATACATTTTTTTGACACCCCAGTCTCGCGGACCCCCGGGATAAACCGAACCGGTGTGAGGGGGTCGGAGGAAGGCCACGGATGACCGAGGGATTGTTTATGTATCTTTTTGGGTCTCATATAACGAGTTAGAGTTGGTGCATACTTTATTTATTGACCACTAATAATGAGTGGACATCCGCCGCAACGGCGGCAAACAAATGTCGGTTCGATACTACTGACACCGCAGGAAAATGAATGCCTTTTCAACCACCTTGGCAGGAAATGCATCGTAAGTTTTTTCCATCAAATTGTTGTATGATAGGTGGCTAAGAAAAAAAAAGCTAATATAGCTAACTTGCTCCGTGTTTCCTGTCCTAAGAGGGGGAGATAAAGCTAGCTGTGAGGTGTAACGGTGTGTTTGTGGCCTACGGTTTTATGTTGTGATTTCGTGTGTGTTTTTCCCTGGGAAACGTTGAGACTTCCAACTGAAGAGGCTGGTTTGTTTTGACAGCCGAGGCGACGAGGGAGGGCTGGGAGCTAGCGACTGTTTGTAACGTCCCGTTCGGTACGGTGACATTTGGGCAACAGCAAGTTTCACTCCAGCCCCAGGCCTCCGCGGGTACGCCTTCAACTTAGATCTTGACACACCTGAAATCACCCAGGAAATCCTGAAATTCCTCCGTCACAGAGACTAGCCACTCCGAGCCCAGCGTCGGCAGAGTGCAGTTTAATGGTCCGGGTTTGGGACCTGTTAAATCCATCAGCGGAGACCAGGGGCAAAACAGTGACTTTTTAGCACTGGCATTACATAACATAGCTGAACCTTGGCTGTTTTCGGGAAGTGTGTCCACCGAGAAGAATGTGCCGAGCAGACTTGGCTGAGGACAGCGCTGACTAGCTAAACGTCCTCCCAATGCAAGACTTGCCAGTCACATAATCTGACGAGAGAGCAGTGGGAGTAGCCTGCTGTACCCAGTGTGACTGCAGTCAAGATTAGTAGGACAATGTCACGACTCAATATTGAGAGATTGTCTGACATTACGTAAGGCGTTTAGCGTTCAGCTGACTCATCTTTATGTCCTCCTTGTGCAGTATGTTTGTAGCTAGCTCCATACCCAGCAGATTATAGTGACATTTTTAAGTGAGGCATCTGCATCTGCACCAATGCTTGTAGAGTTACAAGCTAATCCTCGTGTTTCTCCAGTGCTTGATTTCCCCTCTTTATGATCTCACAGGACAGGTTTTTACTTTTTCTTATTAGTTCAACATCCCCACTGGCTGGTACCTCTTAATATTCATCAACCGTATAAACTGTTTCTGAAAGAAAACTAATATTAAATGACTTTGGGGCATCAGATCAATGGGTGTTTACTGTTCCCAGCACTCAGCACTAGTGGTTAGTAGTTTCACACCCAGAATGAAAAGTAAACAGTATATATACTTAATATACTAATGCTCATGCATTTGCATACTCAGATGGGCACTGTGGCATAAGTGGTTGCCTCTGATTTGTTGTTTTGAGTATCTTGCAGCCAGCAGGCTTTATAGATGCTGTGGCCCATAAATGTTCTGTGAACCACCTTTAAGGCAGTGATATGCACTTGCAAGTCTTTCTCTGTAGAGGTGGGTCCTCCCAGTGATAAGGGTTATTGCTTATCAATGTGTGTGTGTGAGAGAGAGAGAGAGAGAGACAAAACCTTTGGGCAGTTAAAACTCTTCCTAGTTAAGGGCCCAAAAAAACACAAGATACGTTCATATTTCTTTTTAACAACTTGACTGTTTCTGTCTGATGAATTTTTCTGATCATGTCTGCTTGATAGCTCTGCCTTCCTGTCTTGCAAATGTCACACAGTGATATAATCTTTAAAGAATGTCATGCCTTCACCTGTTGGTCAAGGTGTATGTTTTTGCTGTAACATAATCAAGTTTCCTCTGTAGATATGGGTCAGTGCAGGTGAGACAAAAGTGTACTAATCTTCATTGCTCTTTTATAGTGTAAAGTTTCATATTGCCTCTTCTTAGGTTACTTCCCCATAGTGATCATAGTTTCCTTTAATTGTGTATAGTAAAGGTGGTATGCTTGTGAGACAAAGAAAGGACTCTTCCTCTTTGTCAGTAGCTCTCATCTTGCTGCAGCCACGCTCTTGGTTTATGAAGTACCTGTGTGTCCACGTGTGTTTGCTTTGGAAAGGCCACATTTCCTGTCCCATGACACAGTATGTCAGGCCTGTGTGCGGTCACATGTTGGGATGTGCTGCCTCCCCCTTTGACGTGAGCACACAGGTTTCTGAGGCGTTGTCTTTCTGCACCTCTGCAACCCGTTTTTAAAAATCCAGTGACGACGTTCTTCTGGCATTCTGGTAATTGTGTCACTCAACATGTGACAGAGACGAGGAATCAAGAACATTCCTCACAATCCTACGCTTTCGTGTGCCTGTACACGTCTCTGCATTCAGAGTGAGACCAAGTATGTGTGTGTGTGAGAGAGAGAGAGAGAGAGAGAGAGAGACTGGAGGAGAGGGAAACTGGAAGAGACCGACATTGTGTGTCTCCCTGAGCAATCTAATTAGAATGCCCACCAGTGATTTAGTGGCTGACTGAGTGATTGTGTGTTATGTAATGTACTTATTATGCAAAAAATGTAAGCATCAGGGAGTCACCTTTACTTTGTTTCTTTAAACTGTCATCTTTATAAGACGCACAGCCCTAAGCTGGCTTTCTGCAACTGATTTTGACTTGATTTATTCTAGCTGTAGAAGGCCTCTTGTATACTAACTAATTCTTTGAAAGCAGCAGAGCTCTCCTTGCCTGTTTGTGTGTTTTTCAGTGGCAAGAGCTCATTAAATCAATAATAAATAAACTGATTATTCTAGTGCTGCCACTTTATTTATTATGTTGCTGTGATTTTCAACAGCTTCTGTGAGCATTTTACCATTAGGTTCTTCCATTGTCTTTCCCATGTGGCCAGTAGCTTTATTTTGCAGCACAAACGTGCACATATTACAGATGTAGGAAGTTACCAGATACACAAAGTATTTCAGCCCGCATTCTGCATGGTGGAGTCATGCAGTCATTCATATGCATAAAGAATGAGACACATATAGGTACATACATAGTGGTCTTTACTCATTGGTATTCCTTGTGGTGTTTTCGCCATCAGCAGCGCTGTCTGACTGGGCAAAAGGTGGAAGGGGTCCAATTCACACTAGGTGTGAGTGAGTGAGTGTGTGAGTGAGATAGCGAGAGAGAGTGTGTGTGTGTGTGTGTGCGTGCGTGCGTGCGTGCGTGCGTGCGTGCGTGCGTGCGTGCAGACTGCCTGATCAGCAGTCCTGTCCTACAGGAAGTCCCGTGGTCGGCCTCCTGTGGTGATTTGTGCTGGAGAAGTGGAACATGAATCCTCTTTTCCTCCACTTCTCCCCTTTTCTAATTTTTTCTCCTTCCATAGTAACTTTTTGGTAATGTCACTAGTGTGACATTCAAAAATGTCACTAAAGTGACATTACCTCTTTTATGTCATCCATTCCTACCCATTTGTTCTTATCACTTCCTTCCTTTCTTACACCTCCTTTTCTCCCTCTTATCCCGGCTTCTGTTTCTTCCACCTCCTTCCCATCTTTTCACCACTTTTCACTTGCTTCCCCCAAGAAATCTTGTGAAGAGTTGCAATGGGGCCTAATTTGGGCAGCTCGACCAAATGGTTGATGAATGAATTTCAAAGTAAAATAAGGACACAGGCCTTATTATTTATCTTGCATTCTCAAAATGAATAGTCTGAACATATATTTGAAAATATGACACGATATCGGTGAGGTGCATGATTATTACATTTGACCAGCGTCAGCATTTCACATTAAGACAACTCCTGTGGTCATTTTACTACATCACCACTGTACAGCTCAAGTCAGTACAGATCTAGAAAATGAGCATGGTTGACAACAAGTACATAAGAGATGGAGAATTTATTCGTGGGAGAGTGTGTATGTGAGAGTGTGTTTGTCAGCTTTTGATGACGCCATAGACAGAGCTCCACTTCCTGCAGCCTTTGGCCCTGTCATAAACAATCAGTCCTCCATGGGCAGATGAAGCCCCAGGGCCTCAGAGCCTGGACACTGTTACTTAGCAATTCCATCATAAAGCAGAATCCATATTGTTCTTTTGATCTTAGGTATTGCTCATCTGAATCAAAACAATCAAGAGCTGCCACACTGCCAAGACACTCAATGTTTGTATAAATATGAATTAAAATATCTTGTGCATGCAGTGCTGAAAGACAAGATGCGTCCTTAAGGACATCCTTTTACTGTTAATACTGTAACGATGTAACGGGGACAGGGCTATACAGTTGAAATCGACACCGTAATGTTGATAAATGCAGCTGAGGCTGTGGGAGCGTATACTGATAGGATGAGATGTTCTGCAGCGTCATTCACCATCACTGTGATGTAACGATTCCTCTGCAAGTGCACGTGCAGTTCTGTTATCTCATGTGGGCTGTGATATGTGCAGATTAATGCTAGTCATTCAACCTGGCATCATTAGCCATAACTACTACTAGCCTTTCAGCCGCTCCCCCCGAGGCTGTGTAACCAATTTAGCGAAACGTAATATTCCTATATGACGAGCTGTGGTACATTGAATCTGTGAGAAAGCATGGAATGATTTTTCTAAGGTAATAGTATAGATGAAAGGTTAATGATAACTAAAACTTCTCCCTAAAAGCCCTGTCAGACCAGAATGAATCACTGCTTCTGCTATGGTAGCTTTACAAGTTAACCAAACCTTAAATTGTACAGTATCTTGTTTCTGTGTACAGTTTTCTTCTGGCCTTTGCTGCATTTAGTCTACAGTAGTGACTGTACGTCTTAGAAACAAGACCACTAACAACATTTAGTCCAAATGACTGTCAGAGAAAGAATAGTATTAGTGTTTGGAACAACCCTATGAGAAACAGTCCTTAGTAATCAGATCATTTCCTCTGAAGGAACTTTCCCAGGAACTTTCACAGGAACTCAGGAACATTACCTTGATCATAATTCTTCCCCACAAAAGTACCTGCTTAAATGGTGGTACTTTCAGATGGTTCAGAAACAATAAGGGTGGAATTTATTGTACTGAACTTTGGTCACAAGCCTTCACACTGCTACAGGTTGTGTTGTGTCCACTATTCAGTCATACTGTAAACACTGGTTGTTGCTGTTATCAGTTTTACGACCAGGGGACAGGAATTTCTCCCTGGATTATAATAAATGTATTGTACCTGGCTTGTGATGGCCAGTTTAAAATCAAGCAAGCAATCTGAAAAGAGACAAAAGTTTGAAAGCAGAAGCATAGCCACACAAAAGCTACGTATGTTGTCCCAAATTATACAAAAATTCCAGGAACTATATATGTTGATTAAGGCATAAAAATCACCAGGCATTTCCCCTGTTGATGCTTGTGCTTTCATCTGTGTGGTAATGACTGTGAACTTGGACCCCTTGGGGTGAGAGAGTCCCTGGAGCAACCTGTAAAACCTGTGGGAGTCTGATCTGGTCTTATGATCATAGATGTGTGTATGTGCGTGCTACAGGTGTGTTCTTAGCGTGTATGTTTACTCTCAAGCTAACAGCTTTTTCCTTTCTTTGCCTGTACTCACAGTGATGCTGTATGAGGAGAAAAATCAGTTCTGGTTTTTGTTAGTGACATATTTCATCTCCCTACCTCCCACTGCTTTGATTTAGTGGAGAGGATGTGTCTCATCTCATAACCATATTTCCGTGTCAGGCATTAGACGTTGATGGAGTCCTTTCGGACAACTGCAGGGCAGAGCGACTTGACCCCCACAGTCACTGTCACCCTGTCACTCAGTCTGCAGTTATTGTTGTCGCTGTACTTTCATGCTGCCCATCAAACAATGGAAAATAATTTCATTAACGTAATCAAGTGCACAGTGAAATGAGTTTTTATGTAACAAAGAATTAACAGTATGGTAGGCATGTAGGCCACCATATTTCTATTAATTGAAGCAGCTTCTGTAGAAGACATCTGCACAGCACACACTCGTGCATCACACTGAGCTTCACTATAAGAGTCCTTGCTACTTTTGCCAATTAGAGGAACCTTAAAGATGGTTCTTCTGTAATTTCTAAAGAGGCTGGGAAGACATCACAGGGATTCACAGAGTGACAGACAGCTGCTGCTGTATCTCAAACATCACAGGGCACAAATCTTGAGTTTTGCAAAGATAAGTTTTAAGGAATCTATTCGTTCACTGAAACTTTGAAGCCTTCATTACCTTGGGTGGCAGTAATTTTTAATCAGTTTAATTTTAGTTAATTGTTTAAGTTTAATGGGAAGCAAGCTTTGCATACTCGATCTATGGTATGGATTTCATTCTCCTCCTCAGCTCTGTGAGATACATTTACATGTCTGCAGAACCCATGCTGGACATGTGCTGTCCATTAAGCAGTGCAGGATAAGCATGACTCTCCCTCTCTTTTCTCCCTCCCTCCAGTCTTTGTCTTCAGCAGTGGTCCAGGTGTTCACAGCAGATAGGAACTCCAGCTGGAACAAGAGATGCTGCGGGGTGGCCTGTCTGGTCAAAGACAACCCCAATCGATCCTACTTCATCAGGGTGTTTGACATCAGGGTAAGTGAATGCACAGCAAACAGCAAATCTGCACACTGATGATTACATCTTTGTGGTTTATCGCTATACTAGCCAACACTGGCAGAAGACCGAATGATTGTACTTACCCCAGTGAATACCAAAGGTGGTGTACCGCCGATACTCCTAATGAACTTATGTTTTTATAACCACACAGCAGAATCTGTGGGATGTCATTAAAGGCCTGTTGCATTTACTGTCCATTGTGCTAGCTAATGGGTAATCCATTTAGTCTTTATTCAATATTGTCTGTGTATTTTTCCGCAGGACAGTAAGATGACATTTGAACAGGAGCTGTACAACAACTTCAGCATCAACACCCCCAAACCCTATTTCATCACATTTTCTGGAGATGTGAGTTGTTAATGTATTTAATTTAATTTTATTTTGTTGTTGTTGTGATCTATTCCCATCATGTAAATCTAAAGCACTTAAAGTGACAAGGCCCCTTTATTTGTGGAGCAAACATCTTAGCTAGTGGTCTAGTGGCTCAGACTCCACTAGACCATGAGGTATGTGGCACTTCTGAGTGTTGCGATAAGGCTGGGACTATTCACTGGAAATAGGTGTGGAAATTCAGTCATGGAAATTAACTAGTTAGGAAATAAACTAAATAGACTTTATAAATGTGTTTGTATTGAATTTTTACAAATTTTTTCTTGTGTTTTGTGTGTGTGTGATTACAGACATGCCAAGTGGGTTTGAACTTTGCCAGTGAGGAGGAGACCAAGCGTTTCCACAGCCATGTGTCAGAGCTAATTGGGAGAAGACAGAGGAAAACTGGTACCAACTTACTGCTGCTGCTGACTTACCTACACGCTTACCTACTGTGCTAACCCCCTTTTTTTTTTTTTTTTTTTTTAATGACACATTTAGTAAATTTTTATCTTGTGTTCAAAACAATCCAAGCCAGAATATGTCACTACAGTTTATGTGACTTGCTGTAGGAGATTTTGGCTTGAAGTTATCTGACTGATCTGTGAGCACAAGATCGCATTAATTTCTAAACTTGTCATTTTTACAGTGTTTGACAACACAGAACCAGGCAAAAGAAATTTCAATACATGCAGCAAATAAATTTAGAGGCACTGGATTGATGTATGCCAGCTGACATATGAGATGTGCTTTGGACCCGTCTATTTAAACCAGTCCTTTACCAAAGTGTCATGTATTAAAAATGGTATAGGTTTTTATTTTTTTTGCCTGGTACTATTTACTACTCGCTCTTCTGCTCCTTCTGTCTTATCTCTGTTTCTGAGAAAATGAGCTGTGAATGTTTGTCTCCATCTGAACAGACTTGAGGATTCAATTGAAAACATACTGTTTATGCAAAGCTACGCAGATGCATTCTTAAACTTATTATTGGCACTCAGTGCTTAACTTTTATCATCATGTGCTTGATTATGGCCGTCCGTCTTCCTTCTTCCTCCTCTGCGGGTCATTTCCTGACGTTCCAGATGGATCGTTCTCTTTCATCTCTTCCCCTTCAGCCTTCTGTATTGGTGCCCTAATCTTATCTACAAGGCTTCTTCTGTTTGACCTTCAGCCAATGGACAACTCAAGCCATCAGTGTTTTGAAGTTCCTGTGTGTGTGTGTGTGTGTGTGTGTGTGTGTGTGTGTGTGTGTGTGTGTGTGTGTGTATATGTGTGTGTGTGTGTGT
>JBBMJY010000015.1:8192498-8213559 GCA_037833715.1 Toxotes lorentzi | reverse complement strand
GTGTGTCTGTGTGTGTGTGTGTGTGTGTGTGTGTGTGTCTGTCTGTGTGTGTGTGTGTGTGTGTGTGTGTGTTTCTAATACGTATTAGTGTATGGATTAGTGTTTATAATATTTATAGTGCTGTAGGAGAGACATGTATTGTCCTCTAGACAGTTTTGCACCATAGAATTTATATATTTATATAATATTAGCTGTGGTGTGTGAATGAATGCAAAGAATCTCTGATTTACATCCCCTAATCACACTAACAGGACACTTTGCTTGGCAATTTTTCGGAAAAACTTTCCTATGCTGCTGAGCCCTGCACTTAAAACCCAATAAACTCTCTTCTCTTTGTACGTCTGCGCTCTCACACGCATTGGCTTCTCACTAACCCAACCCACTACTTAGCCCAGGATTGTAATGGTTTCATTTTGTCTGTGTGTTCACAGAGAAGAGACGCGACCCTCCGAATGGTATGTTTCCACTATTTCCTGACCATGAGTGTAAAGTGTAAACCCAGCGTCAGATGTGTGTCTGATGATACTGGGAAACATTTGTGTTTGGTATGGTATGTCAGATGGGTGGAGTTTCAGGATCATTTTGGATTTTTGTGTTACTTGGACTGTAATATCTTTCCCTATTATTGTGCAAGCTATGCAGCGTACATAGCATTTCATATTCTGCGTAGGAAACAACTGCTACTTCGCATCCACAAAGAGTGACCTGAACACCACAAAGATTGATGATGCAAATAAAGACTAGTTAAACTACCAATAAGAAAAGTGAAAATAAAAGTATATTCAAAACACTTGAGTTATGAGTGCATGGTAGATGGACACTGTTGTTCCACAATGCCATGCACAAAGGAAATGGATAAACTGGAAAAACTAATTGTGGAAGGTGGTGCCCTTCATGGCCTCACCCTGCCACTCAGTATGGTTGGATGACTAAAGGGATGGAATACATTTGTGGATATGCACACATTTGGGGTTTTTTTTTTCTTTTTTTTTGGACATATGGCACATGACACACAGCCTAGTTTGAGACAGAAGGATCGGGAGATGAACCAGTTTTGGACCAACAGGCAGCATGATTTGACCTAGCTGGCTTATTAATATATCTGTTGTGTGTGTGTGTGTGTGTGTGCGCGCACAGCCATGCAGATGTCTTAACTGCACAAGATGACACATTTAAGCATTTAGCTGATGCTCATTCAGTGCAGCTTAAAGTACTGGGCCTGTGGATGTTTTGCTTTGAGTCACATGAGATCAGATGCCATATATGGTTACCCATGATCTCCCTAAACCAACATGTAACTGGGAGCTATACAGTGAGCTGTTTAGAGCTGATGGTAGACGTCTTTCACAGCCTTTTGGCTTTGAGTTGGGATTTGTATTTTTTTTTTTTTTTTTTTTCCAGATCACCAGTCAAAAAGGACGAGTGTTACCTAAAAGCAACATGTTCCATGTATCTGTGCCCAATCGTGCTGTCATGCCCAAATGTTCATACCAGTTTCTATCTTGGATTTGTCATGCATAGTTTCAGTTTCTGGCTTCTTGGTCTGTAAATTGGTTCAATTCCAAAGGAAGTCATCCTTGTCCTCGCACAGGAATACTTTCTCTCCATCTCCATCTGTCTCACTCTCATTTCCATTACTGTATCACAGCCGTGTTATTGTCTGATCAACTCCAGTCTTTCTTTCCTTCTGTTCTGCCCTTTTCTCCTGCTGCCCTTTCCAGTTCTCCGCTTTTCATCATTTGTTCCCATTTGCCCTTTGCTCTTCATTTAATCTATCTTAATTTCCCTCTTTTCTCTATCTTTCTCTGGTCTGCCACTACTGCTCTGCCTTTCTCACCCCACAGATTCATCATGTTTTAGAACACCCTGAGATTAACATGGGATTATGCCATGGATGGGTTTTAATGGTTACATAAAGTCCAGTGCTAAAGCCGGAATAATTTGCTGGGATTAGATCCATTTGTGTGTTTTGCAGGGAATGGGAGGAGATAGCAGTGGAGGTGGGTGGGGAAATGATCGCAGCGAGCCTATCCGAGCATGATAATCTAACAGTGCACCCTGCTGAGATGGAAAGCCAGAGGGACAGAATATGATTGCAAAATAGGAACAAAATATGCAAAGCTCAGATGAGCAGATACAGCAAAGAAACAGAGACTGGGAAAACAAGATACATAGAAGAGAGCTGTTGTGGTAATGGAAGGAATCTAAGAGGAAGAGTAAACTTTGGCTGTTGGCCGGATCTTCTCCCTTCTCATGGCACTGCTGGATGTCTGCCTTCCCAGCTCAGACGATATGCGTGTCAACTCCACCAGATGTCCGAGGAAGATATTAATTCAGTAAATGCAGACTGTTGCACCAAGGCCATCACAAGTTGGCTTATTGTCTTTGCTGGTGTTTTCCAAACCCTGGGGATAATCTTTGTGTTCAGGTTTTAGCAGAGAAGAAACCTTTTACCTAAGAAGACAGATACAAGACAAGTGGATTTCACGTCTTACCTGCTTACAAAGTCGATTTTAAGAGGAAGTTGTCCTTTTGGGAAGCAGTATTTCCCTGTTGGGGTTAAGAACGCTGTTCGGTGTGTTACATCCATCAGAATTGCTGCTATATTTCTGCACCTTTTTATCTTGACCATAGTGTCAGAAGAAGACAGTCTACTTTCAAGTCATTTTGTTTGAACCAAGATCTTCCCAGTTCCCACCATATTGTTCATGCCTAGCCATTAGCTACAATGATGTTCTGCACCACCTTCCTCTCTGCTCCCTCCGAGGAACGTAATTGTGAGGGTGGTGGAGGAGGAGCAGCAGTAGGAAGTGGAGGTTTGGGTCCAGGTAGCTGCCTCTCTTCCCTGCACTGCTTGGTTCTCCCACAAGACGAACTGTACCCATCTCTCTCCGACCCTACTGCTCGACGCAAAATGCTTCTTGATGTCGGTATGACCACCTGCACGGCAAGAGAGGAGGGTGGGTGTATTTGGGACAGGGTGAGAAGGCGACGCAGTCGGTCAGCCTCGCCTTCGCCCATCAAAACTCCCAAAAGTCCCTGTAGTGAGAGTGTCAAAGGTATGTGCTGCAGCTGAGGCACTGGTGGGAACTGTTGTGATGAAACTACACTGAGCATGCAACTGTTTTAGATGGTGATTCAATTCCTTTTAAAGAGAAAAATGTGGTGAATACATGGTACAAATCTACAAAGCAGCGATAAATTGCACTGAGGTTACGTGCAGCAACAGAATCTTTAATGCGGACTGGTACTGTTGGTGGACGTTTCGCAGTGTGCTGAAGTGTTGTCGTTGATTTGAACGCCATGTTGTTTGGCTGGATGTGTATAGTGGAGCTGTTGTTAGTGTTGGCTCTTTGTGATTGGCTGTTTGCAGTTCACACTCCCATGTGCTGTAGTGGGATATGTGGGTATGCAGGTATGCCCTGATCACCAGTATCTAGTCCAATTATTTTTGTGTGTTCTGAAAAGAAAAAAAAGTCATGCTGTTCCTTACAGTGATATACAAACACCAAAGGTGTTCTCCATTTTTACCCTTTACAATGGAATGTAAAGTATGTTCATCCTTCAAAGATCTTGTGGCATGTTATGTTGTCTATTTTATATTGATAGTTAAGGTAATTCATTGTTCATTGTTGTTTCTGCCAATCAGGGCCAAGCCTGTTTGAAATTGTGTTAAATAAATAAAAGAATATCCATTTACACAGCTGACAGTTAGGATGATTGTTTCAGACGTGCACCATCTGCAAAAGTGAACTTTAGAATGAATGACAGTACAGAATGATTGCCATTTGTAGAGGGCAGTAGGGCACCAAACTGACAGAACAAGTTTTACAACAGATTTGCAAACCTCTATATCTCAGAGGCATTGTCAGTCTTTTGTAGTAAGTATCAGCTTTCTCTCTTAACCCGTTCTGTCATTTTGTTCAAATATCCTGAGTGGCAGTAATGAGATGACACTATAACCTCACAAAGTTTGAGTCACTTTCTCACCCTTAAGCCCAAATAAAACTCCCAGTTCTCTTTGAGCCAAACAAAGTCTGCAATAGCCATTAAATAATGGATTACATGATCAAAAGGACATTGCTGACTCTGAAAATCCCCATGCTTGTATTTTTACATGGAGTCAGGGTCATCTTCTATGCTTTATGACTTGTTACTCACTTAACACCTGAGTCTTTTCACAATTACGCGACACTTTTATAATTTGTTGTCCTTTTAACATAAAGAAGTTATGTATATTGGAAAACTCCTGCAAACTTGATGGAAAAGCCCACAACCCATTTTGTGTTTGTTTTAATAAAACCACTGTCCTCTGTCCATTGCATGTGTTAACTTTAGCACTGTCTCCATCACCTTTCCAGGTCCTGCGTTGCCCATGGCCACCGTCGACATCAAAAACCCGGAGATCAACAGTGTTCAGCGTTACCATAACAACTCTCAGGTGAACAACATTGTGCACTCCTCCTTTCCCAAGAGGGAGAAAAAGGGCAAAGGGAAGAGGAAGAGGTTGACCAAGGCAGACATCGGCACACCAAGCAACTTCCAGTGAGTCCCAGGGCGCCAGCAATGGTTGTGTTTGTTTCAGGTCATGGATCATTTAATGGTCAACAGATGCAAATTTGCACATGAAAACTTTTTCACCATTTTTCCATTAAAAATTTATCCAATTGTCACCCAATTTTGCACGCAGCATCTTTGAATAGCCCTGTGTAACAAAGGCTTTATACTCCCATGAGGAGGTCGTGGGGTTGTAGGTTGTAGGTGTTCACTGTACACATGCTTCCTGTATGACATACTGGCCCAGAGTCTGGCTTGTCCCTACATCCCTCTTGTCCATATAAATACTGGTGAATCAGGGCGAGGTATTAATCCAGACTCTCTTTGCTCAGATTTCCATCCTGTGGAATATGTAAAAGATTAATAATGCAGGAAAATCTGTGCTGTGCTTTCAGGAATGATATCAGTGGCAGCTTTCAGAGTTTTTGTTAGATGCTGCAGGTTATCCGTGGGCTCTCTGAGTTAGAAACACAAGTGTTTTCCTTGTGTTTGCAGTAAACAGCTAATTGACTTTCATCTGTATGTCTCTCTGTCTTTTCTTTTGACTTTTACACGATCTCACATCCTCTCCTGTTTTGCTTTTCTCACAGGCACATTGGGCATGTAGGATGGGATCCAAACACAGGCTTTGATGTAAGCAGAATTCACATAGCCTAATGTCAAATTGTGTACTTGTTTGTATGCGTGCCTGCATGTGTCAGACTATGTGACCTTTAGATGTTCTTAGAACTTGGCCCATAAGCTTATCTGTTTGTCAGTCGGACATCCTCCTTCCAGACAGATTTTTCAGATTTAATACCAGCTCCAGAATATTGAGCCGAGCTGCGTGGCCAAGTTGTCAGGAGTGTTACACAAGGAGATTTTGGAGGGAATAGAATCAACCTACATCTGCATAATCCATGGACTCATTCCCAAAAAAGCATCATCAGTAATTATGTTGCGCGCTGACTATGAGATCATTCAGGTCAGAGGTCCTATTCTGCCTGTAAATGAAAAAGATGAAATTCTGATGATTTGGTTTCATAAGTTAATGCTTTCAAGGACTTAGATTGATTTGAATGGGTGACGTAGGTCGAACAAAGCTTGCTCACCTCTCAAATCCTCAGGCTCAAAGCTGAAGCACAAATGAGTGGATTCAGAAATGAGCAAGAGAGATATTTTATAATCTTAGCAGCTAAATTAGTCTCTTTTCCCTTCTATCCTTATACCATAGATACCTATTTAAAGTGCTTTGCTTTTACTGCAGATAAAGTAAGAAGCATTTAACCTGCAGTAAAAGTAAAGCCCTACAGATCCCACTTTTAGAAAGATAATCAAACACCATTTTGGATTCGACCAGCTGTCATGCTGAGGGAAAAGGCTGAACATTAGGATCAATTCATCTGCTAAGAGTGTTAACTGCAACATGACGTACTAACCTACAGCCAAGAAGCATGAACACGGTTAAGTTAGGAGTGTGTTACGTGGCTTTAGTTCATCTCTTTTTCATCTGTGCTGACAGCAAAACTCAATATGAAAACTAGAAACTGTTGAAGAGGGAAGGGGCCTGGCATGTTCTAATTTGTATTAAAATCCAGGTTATTGAGAAGTTCTTTTTTCAGGGTGTCAACCTGGTACTGTTACACACCACACCACCAGGTGGCAGCATCATTGCTGTGTTCTGGTCACATTTCATTTGTTTTAGTCGGTCAGCTAAAAGTGTCACACCAAAATGTAAAATAAAAAAAAAATTACTCCCATTCAGCTTCTGAATGAAACGGAGCCAGTGTCAGACAGCTTTTTCAAACATCTCTGTAATCCTAACTGAACCAACCTCAGTCAGTTAATGTGTTACTGAGCTGCAAAGCTCATAAATACAGATTAAAACTAGTAAAATCGCATCACAGATCTTAATATATAGGACTTAAGATTATGTGCCATATGTGTAGGAATGTGTTCACACGAGCAGTTACGAGAGCAGCAGGAAAGTCAGTCTGCTCATAGCAAGCACGTTTTAGTCACAGCGGTGTTGAGGCTGATTCAATTCAATGAAGCCATAATGATACAGTATCAGTTCATGAGGACGCTGCCAGTTTAAGCTCCAGTTTAAATGTGCTTGAGGAAAAACATCAGTTGTTTCTCCCTTATTTTATTACATTTGCTTGTTTCTGTTCTCTAGTGGTTGAATACAACAAACTCGAGCCACTGGCAAGAAACTTAGTTCAGCATCACTCAATGTGTCCCTGAAGTTAAATCAATGGCTCCTTATATCTCACATTATCACCTGGTATACTATTCACAAGCATTTCATAATACAGTATTATTACAGTGGCTGTCTTTGTTTGTGCCACTACATATAACCCACTTTGTAAATCATGGCACTTCCATTTTAATGGTTAAGAACTTTATTATCACTGCGGTAACCCATATTTACAGTGCAGCCATCTTCAACACATTTACCAAATGTCATGTCTTCCTCTGTTTTCTTTTTTTCTTCAGTTGAATAACTTGGACCCAGAGCTAAAGAACCTGTTTGACATGTGTGGCATCTCCGAGGCTCAGCTGAAGGACAAGGAGACCTCTAAGGTCATCTACGACTTCATTGAGAAGAAAGGAGGCGTAGAAGCTGTCAAAAATGAGCTACGGAGACAAGGTGAGGCAGATATGCAGTTGGAAGTACACACTGACCTCTGCCCTAAAGAGAAAGCCTGTTTAGTGATACAGTAGTGAAAGTGAATTGGGGGATTTACTAAATATTACTATGTGGACAGAAAAAGTGAAAGAGAGAGAGCGATGTAGGCAAAGGTTCAGCTTTAGAGTAAACGTTACTATATTGGTTTCAGTGTTTTGGTATCATGATAAACTAAATGTTCATTGAGATTGTATTGTTAAATGTGATGTTTGCGCATGTGTTTACAGGACACTCACCGTGTGTTTTAATGGGTTGATTGTCAATTTAAGACAATCTAACTAGTGTGGTGATTTTATCCCCAGGTCCGCCCAGGTGGAGTGGTAGGTTTCCATGCATGACCTGCTGTGACAGCTCATGACTGTGCATGTAGAGTTGCACTGTAATATGACCTCAGAATTCAACTGTGTAGTGTGTGAGGCTTTTGCAGTTCCTTGAGTTAGTTGAGTGTTTGCTGTTTCACACTTGTTAGTACCTGAGTTGGATGTGCTTTTATTACCTGACTCTGGGGCTTTATGACTACAGCTAGAGACATCCAAAATCCAGCATTCCTGTACGACTTTGCTTCTTATTTAAGACGAATTCATGAAATTGTCATGCAGTGTTTACTTTTCTGCTGTGCAACTTCTGCCTTGGCCTAACACGAGACTTTAGCCACCCTTGTAAACACTTTGCATGTGAACTGACACCTTTTTAACCAGCAGTCAGACTCAAGTTCACTAGGTGCAAACTAGTTTCAAGACTCGGTAAATGAAACCAAAAAGCATGTTTCAGAACAAACCCATTGGTTCTTATACATTTGCTGTCGGTTTTGAGGTCAAGCTTATTAACATCTCATTTTTCTTATGGACAAAAAGGTTGTTGACGAATATTTCGTTAGACTTTTCCTTCACAAGTTAACACCCGTTACATGTGAAAAGGCTGCCCCCTGTGGCTCAATTTTATAACTGCATGGCTTGATACAAGAGTCGGGGAACTGACGAGCATTTTGGACAGATATGCTGTGAAATCCTCTGTGACCGTCCACATCTTCCAGCTGCCTCTTCATGAAAGTAATTTGTAGATGAAATGTTCCTCCCGGCTGCAGTGTGAGCTCTGAGTGATGCACAGTCAGTCAAGTTTCTGTTCGAACTATACATTTTTGTTTTATTCTTCTTTCTCTCCCCTCAGCTCCTCCACCCCCTCCATCCAGAGGTGGCCCCCCACCCCCACCCCCACACCACGGCTCAGCCCCTCCACCCCCTCCTCCTGCCCGTGGGCGAGGTGCCCCACCACCTCCTCCCCCTTCCAGAGCCCCCATCTCTGCACCCCCTCCTCCCCCTCCATCTCGCCCAGGCATGTCTGCTCCACCGCCTCCCCCTCCAAGCCGAGGTTCTCTCCCACCTCCCCCTCCGCCAGCTCATGCCTCAATTCCTGTGGCGCCTCCCCCGCCGCCTCCTCCCCCCTCATCTTCTACTGGAGCTCCACCTCCTCCCCCTCCTCCTCCACCGCCTCCCGGCCCTCCACCCCCTGCTCCTCCGCTGCCCACGGAGGCTAACGGAGGGGACAGCAGCCTGCCCTCATCCGGGAACAAGTCGGCGCTGCTGAGTCAGATCAGAGAAGGCACCCAGCTGAAGAAGGTGGAGCAGAAAGAGAGGCCAGTGTCCAGCACCGGTAGAGATGCACTTCTGGACCAAATCCGGCAAGGAATCCAACTTAAAACGGTCAGTATTCATTCATCGTACACAGCTCACCTCTCAGTCAACTGGGCATTCATCTGAATCCCGTGCTTTAACTGTGGCTGATGGAGCTGTCCTCTTTACAGAGGGAAGACAGTAATGATTCAGCTCCTTCCACCCCGGCCCCCTCGGCTGGCATCGTAGGGGCCCTGATGGAGGTGATGCAGAAAAGGAGCAAGGCTATTCACTCTTCAGGTACATGAAAAGACGCACTGTATATTATGGTGTTTGTTTCGAAGTGTAATTCCAAGTACAGTGAATCAGTCCAAAGTCCAGTGTTTTCATACTTCTTAAGGCTGCAACTGACAATTATTTTCTTTATCGATTCCTTTTGTCTGTTATTTTCTTGAGAAAAGTGGAATATTAATATAAATAAGGTAATAGAGTATAATAACACAAGACACAATAAATGTGTCTTGGTCTTGAATTATGCTGTACAAAATCCTGTCTTAACATAACAGCAGTTGCAGCCACTCAGTGCTTCGGCTTGACATTAAAGCTAGACTTTGCGTCATTTGTGTCAGATGACACTTGGTCACCAAATTATAAATTGGACTTTCACCACTTCCTCGTCTGTTTCAAACAACCCTGTGATTCTTTGTTTCCATTTCAAGTTTATCATTGGAGGAAATGTTTCTTCCCTGCTTGGAAGTAGCTCTTAAAATGTATTTAAAAAGTCAAGGTTGACTCTCTGAACACACAGACGTTTAAAAAGTATATTTTGTTATTTCATAGTTTGTAAGAGCATCATTTCCAGCTGTTTTAGTTGATTCCATGTGAATGCTGTCTTCTCTTCCACAGATGAGGATGATGATGATGAAGAAGATGAGGACTTTGAGGATGATGATGAGTGGGACGACTAGCGATTTATTTTTTTCATTTTTTTTTTCCTCCCCTACCCAACCCCTGATGATTATGACACTAAAAATTGTCTTGTCTTTCTAAAAAGAAATCTTTAATTTCAAAATTATAAATGTAAATGTTCTATCAATTTGCTGTATATTTTTGTTGCCTTTATGCTTTTTTTTTTATTAATCTGTGCAATACCTCATTTAATCTGTAAATCTGTTTGTCATTCTCATATCTTAGGTTGTTTCTTTATCCTTGTCACATCTGTCCTGTTGGTTCCATTTCTGCCTCTTGATAGTGATATGTCTCATCTGTCGTTTTAACTATGTTCTGCCTTTTTTTCCCCATCTTTTTCTCCTCCTCTCACATCCCCAATTCTTTGATGCCTATCATCTCCGTCTGTCACTCAGCCACCCATGGCATGTTCTCTCCTCATCACTCTCATGTTCCCAGTCCCCAGATTAATGTGCAATTTGACATCAAGTTGTCTCTTAGAGTTGAATGTTGTTGTTTTTTTTTCTTTTGGTCAGTGATTGAAGAGAGGGCTCACAAAATAAGTTGGCACCAATCCTTCATCAATCATGTCACCATAGTTCGTCAGGAGGAAAAAAAAATTGAACTATTTTCATACCCTATTGCTCTGTAGTTTATTTTTACTTATTCAGATGATCCTAGTTTAGCACTCATATTTTCTTAAAAGAAAGAAGAAAAAAAGAAAATGCTCTTTTTTGGAATACTTAGCTTCATTTGCTGTCGACTGTAAATTTGCTCCAGAGTTTGAGTCTTGTTATATTTTTGCACAGATTGAAAGAGGAGACTCGCTGCGTCAATACAGGACATTTTCAGGTCTGTATCATTATGGAACACGCATATTCTTTTACGTAATGAGGCTAAATACACTTGGACGTCAAACATTTTTAACCTTTAACCCACCATACTACATAGCTTAAAAGCATGGCGATAGCCTGCAGTGCTATGGCTGGCTATCTGTTGTGAATTTTTGTTCTTTCTTTTGTCACTGTCACACTACAGATTCATTTGAATTTTTTCTTTTTATTTTAGTTTTTCTTTTTTTTTTTTTTAACAGTAGCAAGTAGAGTATTAATAAATGCCTGTTTGTTGGAATCAGGTCACTCATCATGTAAAGCTTGAGGAATAAAGACATTTTAGTTTTACACACCTGATGCTTAAAATGGGTCCATATGCTAAGTTACTGTACAGAAACAGCGGGACTGAAGTATTGTTCTCCTTGTTGTAGACACTAAGTGCTGACACCATATAGGGATGAACATTAGATTCATGGCATTATTCAAACAAGAATCAATACTGTCTTGACTAACAAGTACAGAATGAGGTGTAACATAGGAAGTGCTTATATAAAAACTCAGTGGTCAGTTATTCTCTACAAAGACCAAATAATCAGGCGTCAACCTGTATTTTATCCACATAAATAATTTTTCCCAATAATTCTTGGAATATGTTTTGTATAAAGGTGGAAAAACAAAGGAAAATTGTGTTGAATACTAGATGATTTCATCAGTCACGGCACAGGATTAAAAAACCTGCCCTGTGACTACAGATTGAAGCTCTTATTTCAGCGGTTCCTTACATTACAGTCTAATATGGAAACCTTTGCGTTGCTTTCTAACCAATCACAGATTCGTGCCTCTTTTTTCAAAGCGAGATTAAGTAACTTTGTCTTAACAGCAGCTTCTCAGCAGTAGTAGCACAAGTGGTAATTATAGGAAAATGCTAAATGCTCAAATCTGCCTTCACAAATGGAGAGGAATGGTGTCTGTCATAGAGCAACATCTACTTAAAGTTTGCTAAAGTTGAGTTGAAGAAGGCAGGGTTTTATTGCTGATTAATGTTTCTCTTTTTAGAGGAAGAATGTGTTGTCTCTTCTTTGAAAAGTTGCGTAGACTTGCTTTAAATCGCTGCATTGAAGGGAATCGGAGGCACGGCAGCCATGTTGGCTCTACAGTAGGCTCTATGTTTCGCTAACTTTAGTCAGTCAGTGGATGTGTGCTGCTAGGTTGGCCTAAAAGTGGACAGATTGTGAATTTCATTCTGTCATTCAACCAGACTAATGGCTTGTGTCTATTCAAGATGTGAGAATCCAAGACCTTGTTTCCCAAAGGCTTGGATTCTTCATTAGCATTAGCATTAAATTAGCTCTGCGGTAGGTCTAAATTTGAAAGTGTCATTAATTCCTTCAAAGATCCTCAAGAACTAACATCATTGTCAAGAAAATGAGCTGCATGTAGCGATCAGTGGCTCAACGTGAAAATTATACAGGCACAAAAAAAAAAGAGACAGTGTTCCACAGTTCCCACAGTGTGACAAGTATCGGGGAAAAAAATACTTGTTTTGTTTTGTTTTTCTTTCTTTCTTTCTATTTTCCATTTAGCAAAAAGAGGAATGTTGGTGTCCTCTTTAAATTCTGTCTTTGAGAGACAAATTGCCGCTTCTTTGATGTAAGAACTGACCTCTTTTGTCGAATATCAAGAAAAAAACAAAAACAAACACCTAGCCATGTTTTCGCTGATGTTAGCTTCTGTAGGTAACTCGGTTAATAAAATGTTATGGACGCAAAGCCTTATCAAAGAGGCTGGACAAATAATGAACTCTTACATTGTACACTCCAATAAAAGGCTGATATTTACATACTTTGGTATTTGGGCTTTTTTCACTTTTAGGCACCTGACATATTTTTGTGTTTAGTGTTTGGATGTGTAACCTTTTCTTGTCTAATTTGATGATTAGCATTTATTGTGTTTTTATTAATAAGCCACAAGACAGATTTGATCTCAGCTGAAGAAAGAGGGAAATCCTAATGCTTTATGCACACAGACCTTGTTGCACTTACGTTTTTAGAGAGCACAATCATCTCTGTTAGTGTGTGTGTATGTAGGGAGTGATGAACACAGGCCTCATCGCCTGAGCAGAGGATTATCACACCCTGTACTGCTACCATTTCACCCACTGAGCCAGGTAGAAATGAAAACTGGGTGAGTGAGGGAGAAAGCAGAAGAACAGCTTGTGTCTCTTTCCAACAACTTTTGCTTGTGACGGAAAATTCCAGTTTCCAAAAAAGAGGAAGACAAGGCATTTGTGTTTTCTTTCTGAGTATACACCCCACTATTAATAGCAATGTACAGCTATAAAAGTGAAGCATTGTGTGTGAGAGGCAGAAATAGTTGAAGGGACATCCCAGTTTGTTTTGTTGACCCTGTCTTCTTCGTGTAAGTCCTAATGTTATGGGAGCTGAAAAAAAAAAACACACCATCTGTGAGAAAAGAAGGCATGCAGCAAGAACATGAGATGCCTGTAATGACTATCTTCCAGGAAAATGAAAAAGCAAGGAACTAATAAATGGCTGCTCAACTATACTGTAAAATTTGACCCTATTATTAACCGTAACCAATCAGCACAACAACTCAGTGCCGTTAAAATGTATTTTTAGTTGATGTCCACATCAGCTGACACCACACTGACCCCGTATCAGTTCTCTGTCGCAGAGCTTATGAGAGGGATTAGAGCAGGTATGGCACTTTCCACTAGTGTGGTGGCACCGCATGGAGACAGTGCTTCCATAGAGAGCCCCACCAACACATGCATACACATGCAGAAAGACAAAAAGCTTTTATAGAAGCAATGCAGATGCATAAATAATACAGTAATTCAAACGTGCCACCGAATGTCTGTTGCTTACAAGAGGAAGACTCGAGTTTGATTGTATGATTTTGTTGCTGTTACAGTACAGGCATATGTCCAGTTAGCTAGTTGTTAAACAGGATATCACAAGCAGAATGTTATGTCAGTTATTGGTCAAATTACCCATCGTTGCATTTCAGGAATTAATCATCTTGGGAGTGCAGGGAAGCAGAATAGCTGTCATTTGTGAAACAGCAGCACTGCATGCATACATTAGTAAGAAATGCAAAGGTTAACGGGCCTGAGTGTTGTGACTCAGAAGCTTAAGGGATATTCTGGAGCTCAGTGTTAAATGAATACATGCAAACTTGCATACTTGGCACTTCTGTTGTTGTTAAGAGATCGGTATTACATTTCCCTACAGAGCAATAAAACCTCTGTCCATCCTGAAGATAATGTCTTGAAGTCTATAAGAGTGACCACCATGAGTGCACAGACCCCATTTTCAAGCAGGAAGTCTGTATGCTGACAGTTTGACAGATATGACAAAGTGCTGTATTTGAGTAGAGGAAGTTGTATTCTTAGGGCACTCAGCTAAAGGAATGCATTGTGCATACTGAGCTGCTGTATTTGGGAAGGCCATTGAGCAGACTGTTTTTCAGTGTGGGGAGTGTACCCACCCTAACTCAATTCTGCCCAGGCTTTTCAGTTTAATTTTCTTCTAGATGTTCCTTCTTAATGCAGTATACCAGCTTTTACATGTATTATACAGTACTGTCCACCATTTTCCTAAATATACCATAGTTTTTATACCAATGAATCTGTTTTACCAAGCTTTTGTGTAGCAGTTATGGCAAGAAAATGTATATGCTGAGACTGCTCTATAATTTGATAGCCCATTTTTCAATACTAATCTCCACAACGATGACTTTTCATACCACATTGAGGTTAATGGAACGCCTGTCATCTTAGAAAATCGGTCTAAAAACTTCCAGTATACTTCCAGAAATGGTTTGTCATGACGTATTTGTGTTTCTTTTCTCGTTGTTGCCACCCCTGAGCCCCCTGACTGTGCCGTCTTTGAACAGCTGCTCTCTGGATTTAGGAGCTGGGGAAACTCTCCCAAGAAACATAAGCAAACACAGGAGCAGGATTAGGCTGACCGATGCTATTAGCTCACATCTCTCAGTCTCTATAGCTCCTCATTGACCTAATGTAATCCCACTTACCTAAGCAGGTTACACTGGCTCATTTTAAATAATATATGAAACAGGTCTGTTGCTATACCTCATTTATTACTGTAAAGCCAAGGGTGTTTTTTTACTTCTTCTTTCAGAAGTTACAAAGTCTTCCTTTAAAGGCATTGTGTAGTGCAGCTTCTAAGTAGCCCACAGCTTTTTATTCGATCCAGAGATATTTCTTTAAAGTTGATGCCTCCTCTGTGATGTCAGTGTTCCTGGTATTAAGTGTCTTTTCTTTCCCTTCGCTTGTCACGCTTTGGGAATTGTTCAGACGAAGTGCGCAAAGGCCCTGTTCTAATGCGTGCTAACTGGAGTGGGCGTATTGTGAATGTGTCAGAGTGGGAAAATGCATCAGTGGTGCTTGATTAGTAAGCTGATAACAACAGTGGCTATGTGTGCTTCCTGTCCTTCTGCATAACAGCTTGACCCTCTCCTTTCGAATGGAACTCACCCAAAAGAACCCAATCGATGAATAAGAAAACAGTGTACATACTTTGACAAACACTACTGTTAACACCAAATGGCTATATTCAGTCATTAACTCGTAATTCAGCCAACAACAGATCATATTTACAACTTTACAAGAAAACATTGAATTGGACAACTTATCAGTAAACAGTTCAGTCAACTCAAAATTAAAATACAATTACAATTAATGCATAAATGCTAAAAAAAAAAAACGTAAATAGAATTAAAATGTAAAACTATTACTGCAGTGCAAATTTCCAGTATATTTTCTTTTTCAAGAGTAAGAATTCAGTTTTTGCCTCCTCAGTTATCTCTGCGTGCTTTCACCTTGTGCCTTCATCACTGTTGGTCACTCCATCATCACCATCATCATTATGCAGATTTCCACAGCGACGAATGGACCGCTTTTGTTTCTTCTTGTATTATCGTAGATGATGTGGGACTTCCACCTGGAAAGTGACAAGTGTATGTCAAATATTTTAAAAGCAGGCCATTTAAAAATACTCATGCTTTTTTAAGAAACAAGATGGTGACATGATATGAGCAGTGGTTACAAGAATGTAGTTTTCAAGACAGTTTGGCCATATACACCTTTCTTATTGTGGACTTTTGAGATTATGGCTTTTGACTTGGACATTACATCAATACGTCCTCAACATGTTGTGTCAACAGATAATGTTTTGTTAGGCTGTTTTGTTCGATAGATGTCTTTATCAAAGCTCCAGTGAGCAGTCTCTATAAATACCTGCGCTAAGTGGCAGGCATTTCACAGATAGGAGACCCCGCCATCTGAGGGCAGAGCTGATTTTCCACTCTGACAGTGTAACAAGCTGTGCTAATGCTTCAGCCAATGTGATGCTTGTCTCACTTCTCAAAGACAAAAAATAGCATGCACTCAAAATAACAATGCAGATGTGCTCAATTTTCTTTAAAGGAACGGTTCTTTCTCGTTTACCGTTTGTCTTATTGTCTTTGTTTTCCATCCTTGTTCTCAGAATCGACTCATCTTCCTCTTCAGGGTGAGAATACTTGGCCGGCTTGGCTGACATTATTATTGACTATATGTTGGCTTTTCTGTGAGTCTCTCTGTGAAACTGTAAAAGCATTGTGATCATACCACAGTGCAGTGTTGGCTGGTGGTAAGCAGCCTTTTGCCTGCCTACCCCAAAGTAGAGACAGTACATACCATGCCAGCCGCAGAGATGACTCAGACACCACTGACTTTGTGTCATCCTCATCTAAATTAAACTTCCTACTCGTTCAGTTTGCCTGTTGAGGGACTCAGCTTTTCATCAAGTGCATTGCTCAACTGCTTGTGGAGGAGGAATGTTTTTTTTGCCGCTTGTTTCTAAATAATCCAGATTCAATCTGATACTGTATTTAGGGGACAATACCACTGATAGGTACAGTCGACAGAAATGAAAACAGTTAACGGTAAATTCTGGCCATCATTTAAATGCCCCTGTTGCACAAATCCTTCCACTCACCCGCCTCAGGTTGCGGACGCTGCTGTTGCGAATTGATTCCATCAGCTGGTCGTGGGCTGACCTCATTGGCGTGGACGGCCGGCTGCCCTCCTCCCCTCTCCTATCCACCGACACGGGCCTCAGTGCATTCTTGAGCTCCTTCAGGATGCTGCTTGTCTCATCTTTCCCTGACTCCTTCACCTTCCCCTTCTTGCCCTTCTTCGCTTTTGTCTTTGTCACCTTCTTGCTGACTGCCTCGTGCGCTTTGATGACCTCTGCAATCATCCTGGTGGGCTTCTTCTTCTCTTGTTGCGGAGGAGGCAGCGGTGGAGGAGGTGGGGGAGGAGGAGGAGGTGGTGGAGGGGGAGGAGGAGGTGGAGCAGGAGGAGTCTGTTTTTTAGCCAGATCACTCCGGGGGAGTTTGGGTGAGGACCAAGGAGAGGCTCTGGGTGAGCTGTAAGGTGATGAACTGGGTGTTCCTCTCTGGAGATGGAGATGGGGAAACCAATAAATATGAATACAGACCCCATAAAAACAAATGCAATCATCTTCCACTAGGATGTGATCCAGTCAGACCAGTCTGATATATCTCTTTTTGGAGCAAAGTTACTTACCAGTGCAGTGGTTCGGGGGTTAACGACTCCTTCTGTTGCCCCTTGTTGGCCCTGTTGCTGCTGCCTCTGCTCCTGCAGCCGTTTCTGTCTCTGGCGGTCCTGGTTCCTGGTGAGGATCCCCGTCATGCTCATCCTGGGACCAGGGAGGTTGAACTGGTAACCGAGCTTGATCAACGTGTAGTTTTCCCTCAGAATCTTCACCATCTCCATCTCTACCTGTGGGAAGACAGGGTTACATCTCATAAATACAAGAGGAAAAAGGCTATCTAAGGTTGTTTTCTCTGTGAAGATGGGGTGTATTGGTGAAGGGACCAAAATGGAAGATGAGGGAAGAGAGCTAACCTGTCCTCCACACATATGTCTCTGGTTATGGAACCGAAGCTCAGTCAGGGTGTTGTTTCCTGGAAGTGCTTGAACCAGTGCCATTACCCCTTTCCCAGTCACATAGTTGGATTCTATATTCAGACTGGTGATGGACGAGTTCTCCCTCAGCATCTTAGCGATGGCCAGAGCCACAGGATCGTCGGCTCGAGTGTTCGCGAGGCTGAAGATGCGCACGTGTGTGTTGGACCTCAGGGCTTCCGCAAATCGGATTAGGGTTTCCTAAGAAGTAAATCAGAATGTTTACGTTTTCCATAGCATATGAGAAAAGGAACTTTGTAGTTGATTTAATGATACGGTGGTTTAAGGACAATTGGATGTCAGCCCAGAAAATATTTACCAAGTCAGCTCAAGAGCTTGAACCCAAGTTGCGAGGCAGTTGTCCTCTTGCATTTCCACATAAAATTAAACTGAATTAAATTATCTTCTAAGCTTCTACTCACCATTGAGTAAACCCAAGTTAATTTCAAATTCAATGTGCAGACTGAAAACAGAAACCAAAAGACACCATGTTTTTGTTCATTTGCCAGCCATAGGAAGTGTTTGTATCAAATATGTAAGTATGCCCTCCATTACATAACCATGGCGAGATGCCTTGTTCTAAAATTAAGCTGGCATACAATCAAAAGTTACTCAACAGTAGGGAGCAGGATCCTATCAAGCTGGAAGCAAACAAATGTTTACCTCTGACAAAACTCTACCACTGTTCGAACTCATACTGTTTTATGGAAAAATGTAGAACTTTACAAGACAGTTTTTTTTTTTACCTTCATAAAAGGGGTCATATTGTCAGATCTCTTGAAAAATACAGTAGACTTTATATTGTAATTTCTTAAGTTGTTAAATTCACCCATAAAGTAATGACTCCACATCAAAAAAGATATTTCAAAACAAGTACAGAAAACCACACAAATATTCCCAAGAACCTGGCAATCTTTTTGGTGTTTTGCAGTTTTTGCGAGACAGTCATGCATTTTGTTGTGAAAGTCGTACTGGTTTTTATTCGTACCTGTGAGATGTCATCAATATTGTTGAGATTGACCTCTGTGAGTTCAGGGTCGTTGCTAAGGACTCGTTGGAGAGCTTCATCAACAACAGTCGGGTTTCCGGACGTGTTGGTGTCAGCAGGTGGAGGGGGAGGAGTCAGTCTAATAGGCTCCACCCTCTGAGGTTTTAGTAGCTTTGGGGTGTCGGCCCGAGATGTCCCAGAATCATTCAAGGTTTCAGCTTTTGATTTATTATCTTCTTCCTCCTCCTCCTCCTCATCTTCCTCCTCCTCTGTTACAGCTTCCTCCTCCTCTGTTACAGCTTCCTCCTCTTCCTCACTGTCTTCTTCTTCTTCTTCTTCTTCTTCTTCCTCCTCATCATCATCCTGTTTTTCCTCCTCTTCCTTCCTCTCATACTTGTTCTGTTCTTTCTCTTTTTCATCATCTTTTTCATCCTCTGCTTCACTGTTTTCTTCTGTCACACACTCTTCTTGTTCTTCATCCTCTGTTTTGATGACGCCCTTAAGGGTTTGAAAAACAATATTGCAACTATTTGTTTTCTTTAAATCTTACGTAACATAAATTGTAAAACTAAAATAACACAGATGGTCATGGATTGTCTTTCCTTTTAGTATTTCAGTTGACCTCTTTCTTTTAGTTTTTTAAGTTATCTGTCCTGAATTACATCTGATACAACTTCAAACTAACTGAAACAGCCTCGGGCATATTTTACAAATGGCAAGCAAATCAAATTAAAAGCCATCACTGACCGGTTTGGGGCTTCCTCCACCTATCTCATCCTCCAGCAGTCTACGTGTCTCGTTTTCCCAGTACTTCATGAGGGCCTCCCTGCTGAAGGTGCCCGTCGGGGTTTTGTCTGTCTGGTCTCTCTGTCTGAGTCCTATGGGCACGTTGGCGTCGGGGTCAATGTCCGCCAACTCCTTCTCCAACTCAGCAAGCTCCTCGGGGCTGAGGGAAGCCAAAAGCTCGTCCTCATCAACATCTTCGTACTTACTCAGCTCTCGACGGTACCCAAAACAACTCATGGCCAAAGCGTGAATAACACAGACCAGTCAAAATCAGTTTAAACTAACACAGAAAGACCAGCTCTTTAGTCACATATGACCTAGTGTTGGCCCCAAAATAAAGGAGAAGTGTGGAGATAGAGACTCCAGCAAAGATAAGGTCCGCTGTCAGATCGCTTGAGATCCAAGGACATGAGGGGAAATTCAGAGTCCAGTCAAGGAGGTCTTTGGCAGGGAAGGTGTTTGGACGCACTCGGTCTGGTTAAAACATGCTTCTGATGATAGTCCACTCCAGTCTGAACCAGATCTGTCCTTGCTGGCTGTGTTGCTGTGTGTCCGTGTCCTCTCCTCTCTAATCTCCTCAGCTGCTGTTTAGGCCTTAAGAGAGGGATCACAGGGGAACGTAGCAAAGTGTGGGCCCCATGATGCAGCGTCTTTTTTGAGAGGCAGTGCTCTGAGAGACAGAGCCACAAAAAGCATGTGAGCTCAGACACTGTGAGGCCTGTCAGCGTAGCAGTCTGTCACCACAGCATGAGTGGCTTTGTTCATGGCCAAAAAAGACCAACTGGACCCAACAAATACAGGGAACAAGAAAGATAAACAGACATAATGCGTTGGCATGTCTTCCATTCTTGCTGTCAGTTGATCTGGATGATTATAAAACTCCCATAACATGGCAGAGATATGGTACATATGGAGGTAGGGACAAAAAAAGATAGCTTAGAGCTGACGGGTTTATGGATGTGACTGACTTTGGTGATCCCTAGACATTACCTCCAGCGCTACAATGAGGTTAACAGCATCACACAGCCCCTAGCTTGGTTGCAGACATTTGTATAAATACTTTAACCTTATTTGACCCTTCAAATGGATTACAAAGGTACAGGATTAGAATTATGCCAAAGAATAATTCACAGTAATACTAAATCAGGTGTCAGCTTTTAATAGTTTTGAGAATTCTGTTGGAAAGTCGCTTGACGCCACAAATAGGTTGATCAGTTTTGCGCATTTTAATTTTTCTCTGGTTGAGAGCAGATTTACTCTGCTGGAAGTTTTAAAATGCAGACCTGCCATGTGGATAACACTGTATCACTCACACACACACACAAACCACATGAGCACACACTCTCCAAATGCAGGCACATGAGCTACACACATAGCTCATCATCAGCGTCATCACTCCAAATCTCTCCTAGTCTGGCACAGAGAACATAATGAAAGAAGAGGAATTATGCTGATATTATTAAGGGCTTTTAAACAGCTTACAGCTCTGTTTGTCCTGATCTGCTGTTGAATTCTGAGTTGCGGTCATACTCAGACCCAGTACAGAAAAGTTGTATAACACACAACACACAACAGCTAATACTTACAGTTTATAAGCACTTTGTTATACACACTATTCACCATACGTATCTGTTCTCTGCACCTTAT
>JBBMJY010000015.1:8168672-8190381 GCA_037833715.1 Toxotes lorentzi | reverse complement strand
GTGTGTGGGGGTGTGTGTGTGTGTGTGTGTGTGTGTGTGTGTGTGTGTGTGTGTGTGTGTGTGTGTGTGTGTGTGTGCATCTTCCTTAATGATCTTGCTTTCTTACAGCAGTACACATTTGCAGCCACAGCTTAGGCCCTGCATATGTTAGCAATAAGTTAGCCGATCTGAGGGTTTGATTCTGGTGTAATGATTATAATTCCCTTCCGTGTCTTTGCATCTGGCTGAGCCTTACCAGAGATGTGTGTATGCAGCAGGGCGTTTACATCGTATCCTTTCTGTATAAGCAGCTCCAGACACTCAACCTGTCCCCCGTCCGCTGCTGAGTGGACAGGGCTCTGGCCTGAGAGACGGATAGCTTTGTTTGTGGTGATGGGGATGAGAGTCCTCAGGGCTCTACAGTATGGGGGGTGGGGGATGGAGGGGGGTGGGGGGTGGTGGGTGGGGGTGGGGGGGGGGAGAAGAGAGTGAGGGACAGAAACAGTAAAAAACAAATGGAAGAAAACAGGACATAGAGAAAAATGTTCATTAGATTGTGGTTTGAGCTACAGTGTTATTCAGAGATGGAGCTGAAAAACAGCGATAAACAAAAGGCTCTTTGTGGAGATGACCACAGTGAAAACACTGCAGAGCTGTGAGGTAGAGAGAGAGAGACATGTTTTAGTCGACAGTTTGATCAATCTGGTTGCAAAATAGGAGGAAAAGAATGTTAATTTGTCTTGAGCCATTTCTTTCTCACTGTTAAGCTTTTGGCATGAGAATATTGCCATATCTAAAGTGTCAGTGTGACCGGCTGTTCTTTTGGTCAGCGCACAGTCATGCAGCTTCAGAAAAAATAAAGGTTAACTCGCAGTATGTGTCCTTCATATGCAGCTCTGTGGATGGGCAGCTGGCTGGCATAGCTGGCCACATTTGGATTGGCTCCATGCTTGAGGAGCAGCTTGATACAGTCCAGGTTACCAGATCCAGATGCATCATACAGGACTGTGTCTCCATTGCTGGCCTGGGCAGTCACATCCCCACCTAGTGGAGGACAGGGACAATACAACAAGGTCTGATGAGTGGGTGAAATTGTTGTCCACCCAGTGGGTTTCTCAACCACATTTGAGCATTTTACCATGCTGTATGAGTATGTCCAAAGCTTCAGTGTTGCCATGTTCAGCTGCGATCCCCAGAGGTGTCACCCCGTGTCCGTCTCGAGCAGTCACTTTGGCTCCGTGTCGAAGCAGCAGCATCAGGATGGCTGGACAACCCACCTGGTGTAAGCAAGGAAACAAAGCAGGAAGGAAAGATGGAGGAGGAGAAGACAGAAACTGTTAAATTTAGCCTGGATGTTGAGTTGTGATTCCGTCCCACTTTAACCATGATCAACGCCACACTGTTCACCTTTGCAGCTTCATGGGTGGCTGTCCACTTAGTGAGACACACCTGCTCCACAAAGGCCCCACCCATGATGAGGGATAAAACCATGTCGTATGAACTCTGTCTCACTGCTAGAAAATGTAGAAAATACAAAGTGATGTGGTATAAAGCCATTTTAATGAAGGATCTCTTATTAAAAAACTTTATTAGGCTAAAGATAATGATGAGTCTGCAGCCATGCTAGCAGCTCTGTGAGGCTGTACTTAGGTACAGCTGTGCATGGAACTAAATGCTAATGTCAGCATGCTAACATGCTTTTTATTAATAACAACTTTGTAACAATACTTGTTTGTAAAGTGGTAATAGCTATGATGACTCAGTTGGGTAAGATAGATAGATAATAGGCTGTTAATGACATAAGTGAGTGAGTAAGTGCCTGAGTGTTTGTAGCATTGTGTTGAGTTTGTGTGTTTGTTACCAATGAGCAGAGGAGACTCGTTCCTGCTGTTGGTGTTGTGTGGTGAAGCTCCATACTGCAGCAGCATCTTGACGTTTTCCACCAGGCCGGCCTCTACTGCCAGAGTCAGAGCTGTGTCCCCATCCTCCGTCTGCTCCTCCAGGGTCAGGTCTGCGGACATCACCGATACTACAAACACAACATTAAGATTATGTTAAAGTTGGATATGAACGCGCTCTACCTCTCCAGGAGGTAGACTAACTCACCTCTACCTGAATGGTTTTACCAAACTGCAGATGCTAGATGCTGCTTTGTTTACACTTTACACCCAGCCTGTTGCACGGAGCTCTCACCCTGCAGCACCACATGTAGGATCGACTGCTGTGGCTGCACAGCTGCTGAGTGCAGAGGCAGTCGGCCCCTGCTGTCACTCTCACTGAAGGCAGAAACACAAGCTGACAGCTCCTCCAGCGCATACACATCACCTGTGGAGACAAAACCAAGACCCAGACAGGACATACACAGGAAAATATTTGCAACATCCATTGAAGACAGTGAGTTCATGCACCTACACCTACAAGAACAAGCATTTGTATTTATAGTTAAATAGGAACCTTACCTTTGTGAATGGCTGACATTATCTGGATGAAGTTTTCACTGTTAGGTTCTTTCCTAATGAGCGAATTAAAGATTTTACTCTGGAAACTCTATGGTACAGCTTCACAACAGTGTTGGGTTATTTGGAATCTACACATTCTCTGTAAAATGTTTATTACTACATCAATAAATTAGTATTAATGCTAAAGATTAAAGAAGTATTTTTGATGTGTAGACAATGACATGCAGACAATTTGGACTCACATACCTGTCTGTCTGGAATGAACATGACAGCTTGTAGGCATCTTGAATGCTCTCTCGAATGGCAAACTCAGTCAGTTCCTCATTTATGCCTTCCTGCTCAAAGTCATCCATTTCTGTATGGAGGATGAGAAGAAGAAGAATCCAATGCTGCAGACATGCCACTTGTTTATCACTGAAGGGCTGTTGGCACCGCTCATGCTTGAAACGGCGTCGTATGTGAGTGCATTAGCCTAATTCTATCGTGTCTGAAAGGCTACCACAAAGTAAGTGGCATTTCATGTTAGTCATATCGTTTTCTCTCACCTGTTGATCTGAATGTGTGCCCTTGAGCGCTCCAGCTCGCAGCCCATGTGTTTTTGTTTTGCGGAGGTCCCAAGCTGTCTAGGTTATATTTAGATGTGACCTGCTTTAGACAACCTGACTCAGCTCAGAGTATGTCACATTTTCACTTCCAGCTCCAGTGAGGGAAGTACTTCTTCCCTGATTGCTCCACTGTAACTTCATTCAAATGAGGTCATTTTGTCAGATGTAAACAAAACACGTTATGTGTTTGTGATATTACACTTTATTCACAAAATAGTCTTACCATTGCTAATGTTATGTTCCCTCATTAATAATCCTTTTCTAACTCATCAGCTCCTCTGTGTTTCCTAAATGTATCCTTTGTGACTGGTATTGATTTGATAATGGAAATCAATTATGGTAATAGCTTTTACATGGATTCACTTCAAGTCATGAGAAAATTATGCAACTAAACTTCTGCACATCTACACACACACACACACACACACACACTCAAGCAATCCAATAAGAACAGAAGTGTGTCTTTGAGCCAAACATGGACAAAATAATAGGATATAATAAATAGATAAAAAATAACTAAAAATGATAAAATAATAGAACAAAGAGCATGGCTGAATACGTACGGGCCCAAAACGTAACATAGACCTCTCATTGTTTTATTTTCACTTTTCAAACAACAGCTTTGGGAATAACCTTGACATATTCTAAGCGAAATATTCCCTCGAGAGAACAAGCGCCCACTTTCTCCTGACGAACAAACTGATACGTGGGAGTTTATGGAAAAACTCTCAGACAGCGTCAGTGTGTGACACAGTGACTCAGCCTGTAGGCGGCCTCTCCACCACGTCAAAAAAGACTTCACCAATCTGTCTGGAGTGAAAGCAGACTGCCAGCCCATCCTCAAGTTTCACTACACGCTTGGACGTTACACACATACACACACACACAGATGAGCTCTGTCTTTGAACTGAAAACACTGAATTTCATGCACTGGATTTGAGCAACCACGTTTTTTTGCTCCATATGAGGAAGAAAGTAAGTGACAGAATTTTACTTTGTTTATTTATTTGTGTTTTGTTGGTATACCTGTATGTGTTAAAAGTGTGTGGACTTACTGATACAGCTATTTCCTACAGCTAAATTCCCTCTTGTGTTGTGCTGTTAAATAGCTGCATAGTATTCAGATTAAGAATTTTCACCATTTTTGGTATATTTTGTGCTTTGTCAACTGTACTATACGCTTAAAAAATATATATACTATTTATTGTTCTTGTTTATTGTTATTTATTGTCATTTTTCAGTTGTGAAAAAGGTGCATAAATCCTCTGTTGCTGCATTAAGTAAGCACCGAAGGGGGGAGTAAAGTGAAAGGACACATGGACACAGTTGGCTTTCACGCAATATATTGAATAAGGAAGATCAGCACGTGTTCCCCCTCAGAAATCCAACTGTACATTCACTTCATGCTGCCACTAAAAAAATGTTTCCATGAGAGAAAATTCCTTTGAGGCAAACACATTCCTGCCTGTCACTTTGAAGTCTGAGGATTCACAAAATGTTCTTGTTGCGTCGTTTATGTTTATAAAAACAAATAAGAAAAAAAAATCCATTTACAATTTGTCTCTGCCCAGGGTGATGGCTTCAGTTTGCTTGTTTTGTCCAATTAATATCGATTATTAAAATCACTGTAGATTAAATGATGTATAAATCCACTGTATGATGTTTGAATGCTTTGCCCTCTTCTGTCCTTCAGATCTTGAAAGCACCTTGTCTCCTCTTGAGTCTGTTCACAAGTTTGAATCTCTGCTCTGGAAAATTTGGGACACCAATAACTGATGATGTGAGCAAGCTGTCATTATTGGTGAGATTACTTGGGTTGCTACAGACACGGATATGCACACAGTATATATTGCTCTTATATTATCTCTTTCTTTCTGTATATGTACTTTATGTTAAGAAAAGAGTCACTCTTCCTGTCATTATTTCCATCACAGAAGCAGAATATCCCCTCTGATTATGAAATTCCTGTTACTTACATTCCCAGAGAAGTGGTAGGTATGGAGCTGTGAAAACAGAAATAATGTGAAACAGTCAAACAGAGAAGACACTTTAATATTGAACTTTAATATTGAAAAAAATGTTCATTGTTGTTGTTACACCTGTATCTCCAGGCTGGCACGTGCTGGGTGGTGTTAAATATCTATCCTTTAGAGCAAAGTCTGCGGAAGCTGGCCAGTATGTTTGGTGCCATCTCCTCTAACAAAGAAAACGTACTTGTCTTCATTGCAATGCTGAAGAGTTTACGCTTCACCTTTGACCATGAGGAACTGGTAAGTAATCTGCAACTTCTTCTGCCTGAGTGCAAATGAACAGTATTTGAATGCAACCAAGTAACAGGACAAATCTGAAACATGGGTTGTGCAAAAAAGAAAAAAAAAAAATCACAGCAGCTCATTTTTAGCCATGAGTAATAACTTATATTTTGGCCATTCAGTGACTGTTTTGCACATTTAATCGCATAAGTGAGTTATTTCAGGATTGCTTGTTTTCTGATCCCCCAGGAAACAGCGATGCAAGTCTTCCAGTGTCACTACCGGGAAAGGAGCTTAATGTCTGGACTTTACTTTGACTACATCAAAGACGTCTTACATACTGCCACTAAAGGAACATCCGGCTTCTCATGCAAGCCGCCACCATGCCTTAATCCACAACAAACACCAGGTATACCATTCATTTTGGATGCCTCAAAAACTAAAGCCACTCAGTAGCCTGTTAGTGGGAAGATACTGATTTGGGGGACGCACAGCTGTGGTCAGGAATCACGCACAGCTGTGGTCAGGAATCACACATGTAACCTTGAACACACAGATAAATACATGTAGTTAAAGCAGCTACATGATCAAAAGCTGCATTAAAAGCAAGCGTCATGCAGCTTGTGCTTGGGAAAGCCTTTCATGGCACTTGATATCTCAAAAGGGAAGCACTGTGAATTCCCACCGGAATCCTCTCTACTGGTTCAATAAAAACATCAAGGGGATTGGACTTCCCACTATCAGATTTTTAAGGTGTAAGAGTAGTCAATAAAATTTCCAATTCCAATGATATTTCCTCCCTCCAGGGGGTCAGGAGGACAGTCGTAAATACAGCTGGTTGAAGAGAACGCCCTTGCTCCTGGCTCTCATCCCCTTCCTAGCTTGTGTCGCACTCATAGTGTGGCTGGTAAGTACATGCACCATCAAATTTTCACCCATAACTCTATGTGTATTAACCACTTTTTGGTGAGACATTAAAAGGACTTTTTTTCATATATTTGAATTTGTCCAGTAGTTTATCACTGAAGCATTGTAACACAATTATCATGCTATTGAGGCTGATAATTGCTTGTATGTATAAAAGGTCAATAATGTCAAACTCAGAGGGCATAAATAGTTTCTATACCACATTGAGCACTTCTGTTTCTATTACCCGCAATTATCAGCACGTTCCTCATGTTTCCGCCTTTTCAAGGATGAAAAATTATGTTGGGAGCCATTTCATTCATTAGTTATTCAGAGAGGATGCTGCTGTCCTGGGAATATATTATATATACACCGTACATACCCCAAATTATAGTGGTTTATTTGCTTTTTGTAATACTTTGCATCATGAGATGAGAGGCCTCCACTAAAAAAAATTGTCCTTTGTGCTAAATTTTCCATCAACAACACTGACTCTTGTGCCTTTTGGTTTCTGTGGGTCAGTCTTATGAAGCCTGCAATGATAATGTGCCCTCATTTCAGTGAGAGCTTCCAGGAAGGCAGTTCTTGTAAAGTTAACAACTGCTCATCAAATATTCAGTAGTAGTCTGAGGCTCTGTTATTACCAAATGTAATGATGTTCACATTGGAGACTTATAATCTGTCACTTGTCCTTCATAGAAAACAGGATAGAAGAACACTGTTCAGGCTTTAAGTGTGATTTTCAATCTTTTTTTTTTTTTTTTTTTAGGTCAAGACAGGAAGGCGTTTACCAGAGTGCAGCACTGAAAATAGGCAAAGGGCACCTTCTGACATGATCCCAAGTGTCCCAAGTGTATCTGTCTCCATCCCACTTCAAACACTCACCCACGCTGCTGACACTCAGCCAGCGGGGGAGGCGATCCCTGAACATGGAAGTGGATGAAGCGCAGTTAGTAAAGACGAGAAGGAAAATTCAGACAGCAGCAACTCACTCTCCAGGTTGTTCTGTTATTGGCAGGAGCGTGCTGGATAAACGAGTGTGGTTTGACACTCTTCCTCTGCTTTCAGTCATCTGAGCACATGGACTTGAGCTACCAGAGAAAACTCACCTGCTGTGAGGATGGGTGTATCGCAAAATTTCCCAGGCATTTCTAACACTTAACCACCCGAAGAGATTTTTTTTTTTCCAATCAGAGGAAGAAGGCTCTGCACAAAGGCTGCTTATCTGCCAAAATGGCTGGTGAAGTACAGTAATTGTCTCGCCTTGGCCAGTGTTTAACAGCTCTTGGCTGGCCTGTTCTGAACAGACCACGTTGATTCATTTTTCATTCCTGCCACTCTGCACTGGTACCATTCAGGGTGATCCCAGGCTCCAGTTTAACGCTGCAATCACAAGTGTCGCTGGAGCCTCAGATCAAAATGTTATCACGCTCTTTGGAGGACATCATTTAATTCTCAGGTGGGACTCCTGTCATCCACCTGTTGGCTGTGTCCCAGTGGTTACAGAGACAGCCAGCACACTGAATCCCATCCTGCTCCTGTATTCTGACTTCTGCTGAAATGCATTAGGGGTATATGCAAAGAAGTACATTCCTACCAATACTGTCTTTAGTACAACAACCGAAATGCAACAGCAGCTTGACTTGTTCTTGTTGTTGACATTATTATGATCTGTGATCTGTCACAAATTGTGAACCTGCTTGTCACAAACAACACGCCAAGCAGTTCAACAAGTGTCCTACTTTGTGTATCAAAGATCTGACCAGATGGCAGATAGCCATCGCCAGAGGCACTTTGAATCCCGTCATTGTATCTCAAAGCTGTTGCCCAGTGATCTATAGCTGCTGCTCAGCCACACTGAGTGTGTTAGAGTTTTTAATGCCTCATTCACTGAGTCAATCATGTTCAGTCATGAGAACATGACTCCCCGAGTGTGAGTGCTCTCGCACTGTGTCAGAGAGAGGGAGCGAGAGACAGGACAGGCAGGATGAGAGAAAGTGAGGGAGATATGGACAGATAGAGGGATGGACAGATGAGCTCAGCGAGAAGCATAAGGAGGGCTTGTTCTCGTCACAAAAGAACTGGCCGTAGGCTGGAGGAAATGCCAGTTACAAACACGACTGATGTCGGCAGATCCCTATGAATCAACAGGCTAAGAATCTTTCCAGACCACATTCTATGTAGCCTCATCTAGAGAGGATGGTTAGTATTTCAATAACAATTTTCTGTATTGGAGTGATTTACTTCCAAAACACACCAGTGAAATGGGGAAAGCTGTACCTTTATTAAAATGTTTTCCTGTTGGACACAAAGCCTACAAATTATACTGTTGTGTTTTTTTGTTTGTTTTTAGTGACCAATTTGTAGGATTTTCTTTTTTTGTATTTTGTGAAAATGTGTATTTGTGCTTTATGTGAAATATTTAAGTTATTTTGCTACAAGATAAACCACTTAACCATTTAATTAACATTTTCCACAAGATTGTATTTTTTTTTTAATGTTATTCATTCCAGTGAAGAATGTAAAGGAGGTAGACAAAATACAGTGAACACTCAGGGAAAATACAATATTACTGTGAAGTAACTCTGAAGTACATAAATCATGAGGGCAAATACTTTTACAAAAGTGGTTTATATTGAGACCATTGGATGCCAAGAGATGTATTCATTATTATTTATCTTTTGCTTAATTTCAGCTTCTTATCACTCTTTCTCTTCAGTTTGTCTAGATTCATGTAGTTTTCTATTACGTGTTTTTCCATTTGTTTTGCCTGAACCTCCTGCAATGTGGGCAAAGATTTTGGCTCCTTTCTATGTTTGATGTCTCGTATTATTTTGAAATCTCACGTAAAACACATATCACACATGTTCATTGTCAGATTTTCAGTGGCTGGTTAATTGGCATTCAAATGAATTTCATATGATCCACATTTGTAACTGTTTATAACAATGATTTGGTCACTTTCCTTTTTTTTATGAAATGTTGACATTATTTTGTCTACTCCCTGCAAGTGGCCTATGAGCAAAATTATTTTGTCAGTGGCATGTGTATATTTTGTTAGTATTTGTCAACATTATAAAAACATATTAAAGGTTTGTGTTTCTCTTGTTGGAAAAACAGTGGAACACTTAAGGTCTGAATCACTCCCTGAGGTCACCTTGATAAAACACCTCCATTCTTGGTCTTTGAAGTGAAATATCTTGGCTTTGTAACTCATAAGGATCTCAGAACAGAACAAGGATCATATGTTCATGCAGAACAGTGCCAGGTCATCTACTCTGGCCTCCCTGACCCTTGCAAATAATTTTTTATTGCAAATAATAATGGCCTCAATAATATGTTTAGGTGATTAAATTTGTAATAATAAAACTGTATTTGTGGTTGTCATGTGCAACAGTGAGCAATGCTTTTCAGCTGGATTCAGTATACTTGGCTCCATTACTCTGACTGAATATGTGACTATGTCGTATTGTGTTACTGTCTTTTGTGTCATTGAAGCAAAATTTTGACATGTAGAAAGTATATATACACACCAAAGCACTCAATACAAAATATCACTATTAAAACTCTAACAAAATGATAACCATCATGATTCTTATCACCGATTGCTTTTCTGTGCCGTTTGTTCCTTCACCGTAACTTTTCAAAAGATTGTGCTTTTATTTTATATGAAAACATCCGCCGGAAGGACATAGACTTTTGTTTTGGAAAGCCGCTACACAGCGGTCGCCATTATTCTTCCTGGCTTGACGTTAGAGAGAAAGACGGTTAAATACTTTTAAACATTATTTTAGGGGTAAATTGCAACACTGTCGGCCTAATTGGCGCAGTGAGCTTATTAATTTATTGATTAGCGACACATCCCGACCACAGAATGGAGAAACGGTCCGATCCTACAGGTAAGGTGCTAAGCTAACGTTAGCAAGCTAACGGCAGCTGCCGCCGAGAACGGTGGTCAGAAAATAAGATGCAACATGTGCCATCTGTAGCACTAAGCAGACTGTCTGCTCTTAATCTCTGGGCAACATCCATGCAGCTAAGTCTTCTAGTCTATTTTTGGGCTACGTATGGTAATGATCGAGCTAACTAGCTTTAGCGACGACTGTCCAGGCTGTTTGATTTCAAAGTAAATCCATCTTCCGGATGCACTGATCGGCCGTTGCACCGTGTAATAACTACTATGTTAAGTCTCATGAGTAGTGCTATACTGCCTAGTCCGTCTGCTTAAAGTTTGCCTCTAACTCGGCTGCAGTTTCGCGCTCATTCTCTTCTTGACTGCACATGCACACGCAAACGCGCACGCTCTCAAATCCTTTGCAACGATCAAACCGTGTCGTTAGCACAGCACCGCCCCCTACAGCAGCTTGTGTCCTCACCCGCAAAACCAGACCTGCTGTCAGTAGCCTGCATTAAACACTCGTGCCCACCATCATATCACGGATCATGATGAAGATACACATTGTACCGATTAGTCACCACTTGGTTTTTGTCACATTTAATTTAAAAAAAGTGTGTTAACTAGTGTCAACTTATACATGTAACAGTTTTCAAACTCACTTTGACTTGATGTTCTTGACAGGTGTTGGAGGATCCCTTCCCCTTGCGTCCCTTCGTTTAATGGCTTCCCCTCTGCAGCTGACATATTCCTACATATGGCAGGTCATAAGGCAGCGAAACGTGAAGCAGTATGGGAAAGTGGAGGAGTTTGTGACCATGGTGACGCAAACTGTTCCCGAGGTCATGAATTTCAAGCAGACTGCCCAGCTCATCTTGGGGTTGAGAGCAAGGGTGAGTTTCATCTATTGTTTGTGAACAACCAGCAATATAATGTACTTTATATAAGCAACAGATATCAAAACAGTTTCATTAAGCATGACATGCCTCCATCACACTCAGCCTGTGATGCTGCATGCTCTCCAGACTTCTTAAAATGCCATTCATTCCTCCAGATTTGTTTCTCAAAGTGACTGAACATCAAAGTGGATGCTCACACCACACTGTGTTGATGAACTCCATATGTTTCCTGTGACAAATCACACACATGTAGACCAAAAAGAGCATTTGACATTATGGCTTTGCTCCCTCTCTCTCACAGTGGAAGGCTTCATTTGTTTTGCAGCATGAGGTGATATTGTTGTGTGAGAAAAAAACAACTTTAAATCATTGTAGTGTGTAATCTTGTATTATATGTCCCAGCAGTTAGACTCATTTATGTTTGGTTTTAATTTTTCTGATGACTATAATCTGTCTTTTCTTCTGCTGTAGATAATTTTGGATTTGCTTCACAAAGACGGTCCACCAGATGCCCGAGCTATTCAAACCCTCATTAATAAGTTGAAGGTTCCTACATCTTCAGGGGTAAGAATGCTTTTTATTCCTGACAAACATAAACATTGTACCAGCTTTAAGTGTTTATGTCAGAGTAAAATCTAGGGTTAAATCTGAATCTTCATATTTCCTGTGTTGCAGAAGGACTCAGAAGTGGAGAAATCTCAAACAAACTTCATGGTACTGGTTCAGAATCTGCTTAAAAACCCAGCTGAGAGGAAGCGCTTCTTCCAGGTATTCACATTCTTTTTTATGTGATATTAGAAGGTCATTGTTTAATATCACACAAAGCCATTCAATACACACTTGCAGCTCATTTAGATGAACTGCTTTGTGGCTGCATGTCTCACAGCACAACAGACATCTGGTCAGATTTCTCACTCGTTCCATTGTCTCCCAACAGAAATAGTAAAATATGTAAATAAGGAAAACTATACCAAGAATTCAGCTGCATTGAAGCACAGTGAATGTGGAGCTATAAATGCATTAAATTCACACATCTCTCCATTTGTGTTCATCAGTGCTGTTAAACTCATACATATTTCTCTCTCTGCAGGAAGTGTTCCCTGTTCAGTATGGCACAAAGTTTGACACAGCGCTGCAGGCTCTAACTGCAGGCCTGGTGTGCAAGCTGGAGCAGCTTCTTCCTGTTCCCAACCTGTCCCAGGTATAAAATTAAATGGGCTAAAAAAAAAAAATAAATAGTGTAAGAACTGTGTACATTCATTTTACACAAAATATTTTAAACAAACATATGATTCAACCTCCTAAGAGTTACAATCAAAACTGCTCTGCAAACATAGTCAGTATTTCCATTTCTTGCTTCTCAACTTCAGCTTGGTGCCATGATCTCAACTGAGCCCACTGTCCTGGAGGCGTGTGGAGGCTTTATCCCTGACCCCGGGGACCTGAAGACCCTCCTCCTACACCAGCAGGCCAAAGGACTCCTTGGGGTTAAAGGTATACTTTAGTTGGTTTTGTATAAACATATGATGAAATAGAGAGAGAAAAGACACTCCATATGTAATAAATTGACATATTTAACAGCTTATACCAGAAGCCTTTTGTGTTAACAAGGCAGACAACAGTAGACAACTTGTTAACGTATAACGTAATTCATTACATACAGTCAAAAAGAAATTTATAAAACCTTTTTGCTTTGTGCAGCTACCATCTCATCATCGGTGGGCGACTGTGTACTCTCTTCACTTGCCTTTCGGCCCAAACCAGTAGAACCAGCGCCACCTCCACCTCCACCTCCACCTCCAGAATCACCAAAACGACTAGAGGTCACCTTAACTGAAAGAAGCCCAGCTTCGCTCAGTGAAACCGAAGACTTGGGAATGATGTCAGATGACTCGGACACACCAGCAACTCCTGCTGCTAGACCACAGCACAGAGGGCGATACAGTGATAAAACGGGTGATGGCAGCGCTGCAAAGGAAACAAGTGTCACATCAGCAGCTCAGAGGGAGAATCTGGCGCAGGAGAAGAGTTCTACACAAGAACAGTCCGCGGCGACTCTACAAAGCAGAGAAGAAGATGGAGCACCAGAAACACTAGAGAAACCAGAACTGCAGCAGCTGCCCTTGAAATCAATCCCTTTCAGGGTAGTTCAAGTGCCAGTCAAAACTACCTCCACCTCACAGAACACAGGCAGTCCAGGAACTAAAGACAGCCAAAAGCCCCAGACTCAGCGAGTCACGTTGCATCAGTGGGTGTCACAGATTGCCACTAACTCGCTCTCACTTCCAGCCTTGCCACCGCTTCCTCCAGCCAGTCTGAGTGTTGGAAATGATATGAAGCCGACCATGAGAAGAAAAAAGCAAATCAGGCCTCCAGCCGACAGATTTACTTGCAGTGTGTGCGATAAGAGCTTCCCTTATCAGTCCAAGCTAATGGATCACGAGCGCATTCACACAGGAGAGAAGCCTTTCATGTGCACAGCGTGCAACAAAAGTTTCCGAACACAGGCGTTCCTCAACAACCACCTGAAGACCCACAGCACAACACGTCCTTACGCTTGTGGCCAGTGCGGCAAGTGTTTCACCAAACTGCAGAGCTTGACGAAACACATGCTCGCCCACAGCGGCCAAAAGCCTTTCTACTGCAACATCTGCAACAAGGGCTTCACACAGTCCACCTACTTCAAAAGACACATGGAGTGCCACACGAGCCAGATGACGTTCCCCTGCAAGCACTGCAGCAAAAGCTTCCCAACAGCTTTCAAGCTGTCGAACCACGAGCGCTGGCACACCAGAGACCGTCCTCACATGTGCGAGCGCTGCGGCAAGAGATTCCTCGTCCCGAGCCTGCTGAAGAGACACATGGGCTACCACATCGGCGACCGTCAGTATCTCTGCTCCCAGTGCGGAAAGACTTTTGTCTATTTGTCTGACCTGAAGAGGCACCAGCAAGACCATGTGCCCAAAGCTAAGATCCCGTGCCACATCTGCCAAAAGAAGTTCTCCAGTAAGTACTGCCTGAGGGTTCACCTGAGGATTCACACCAGAGAGAGACCCTACCGATGCTCCATATGTGAGAAGACCTTCACTCAGGTCGGGAATCTGAAGGTTCACATCAGGTTACACACCAACGAGCGACCTTTCAGCTGCGACGTGTGCGGCAAAACCTACAAGCTGGCATCCCATCTGAATGTCCACAAAAGGACTCATACGTGCAAGAAGCCCTGGACGTGTGAAACGTGTGGGAAGGGATTCTCCGTCCCCGGCCTTCTGAAGAAACATGAGCAGTTACACACGAGGGACGCTAACCCCGATTTCTCTGGTAAACGGAGGCACAGGGTTAAGCACAAGAAGCACTCCCAGAAGAGGAAGTATGATGAGGAAGAGGAGGGCAGTGATGATTATTAATCAAAGAAGTATATTTGTAGTAAATGGCTCTGATCAGGGATGATGCTGATCACTTAAGTAATTCAAATAAACCTGTTTGGGAGTCTTCTGCATAGGTCCTCCTTTGAAACATGGAATTTTCAAAGTTTGACTTGTTTCCTTGCAGTGGTAATCAGGTCACCATGATGGTTTGGGTAGTGAAAACACATTTTGAATGATGCTAAGTTTTTTTTTTTTCTGCTCGCTGAATTTAAAGACTGATCTCTGAATTTAAAGACTACCAACCTGAGTTATAATTTGTGTTATAATGGGCATTAGCCGGCTCCAATCACTGCCCGGCCACCTGGAGCATTTCTACAAATAAAGGTCATTGTTTTACTGTACATCAGTGCTGTAACGTATAATTAGGTCACGTGACAAAATGAGTTCAGGTAATGTTACCCAAAGGTGTCACATCTTGCGAACAGTAAAGTAGTAACAGAGCATTATGATCATTTTCTGGTCTGTATAGCAGCTGTTGGCAAACATTTTCTTTACAAAGAAAGTGATGGGTTGTGACAGTTGGAATATAATATAGCAAACATGTAAGAGATGGACATCATGTAAACAATAAAATGATTTCAGTAAAGTATTGCGCTTGACTGTAGATAGTTTATCTGCTGTGTAATAAAATGTTGTAGTGTCTCTAGGAAACATTTCACTTTATTACGGTATCCTTGTGGACATTGTAGTTTCACTCACACTTTTTTTTTATGTAACCCTGAACTGTAAACATTTTAAATGCTCTGCTTTTGTTGTAGAATGAAAATAGGCTGATTTATGTTTATTAGGATTTCACTCTTTTCCAGCGAGAGATGCAGTTTTGTTGCTCTAATTGTGTTGAGTTAACACAAGAAAACTTTGAGGAATTTGAGTTTTAGATTGAGCACAAGAATCATTTAACATTATGCCAATGTGTGATGCGATTGTGCTGTGAAAGTGATCTTTCCTTTACTTATCCTATTATGAACAGCATAGTATATAAGCCACAAAGTAATGTGCTTTGTACTTTTTTTGTTTTTGATGTTTTACAAAAAAAATAAATACTCTTAGCAAAGAAAAAGGACTATTTTCTTTCTGAGAAATTCACCCATCATGAGCCCTGAAATGGGATTTAAACATGTGTTTAGTCAGCAGTGGTGCAGGAAGTATACAGACCCTTTACTCAAGTAAAAGTAGCAGTACTACAAATGCCTGTATGTGTGTAAGTATTATTAGAAAGTTGAGTCAAATTTATATCACTGGATTATTAGTTATTAATATGAAAGCAGCATTTTGTAGATATTAAGGTGGAGCTATTTTTTATGGAACTATTGGGTAGATAGATCTTTTATCATTTTAATTTTACAAGTTATTTATGTTGTACATATGTTTTGTACACGACTTCAAATATCAAACACAGCTGTCAAGTGTAGTGGAGAAAATAGCACAGCCCTAGTTCATTCTGAATTTTCAGCAGTGTAAAAACCAGGTAGACCTTTTCCTTGTTTGATGCCACATGTCGCGCCGATAACTTTCCTCCGTACAGAGAGGGCGTGTTAGACCAGTTCAGCATATAACAGCCCATTTCCACTGGTCCCATAAGGTACGCCTTGGTCCCGTTACGGAAGCCCAACAGTTATCACGGATTGTGGTTCTCGTTCACGGTTCTGGGTTTAAAAAAACAACACGCCCTCAGTCGAGCCGTATCTAGGCAACCGTCATCTGATTGGCTCAGATAACTTGTCATTCAAACGAGAAGCGGAAGAGGGGCCATTTTGAAAAAAACAAAAAACAAACCCTGCACCCATACAAGTGTATGGTTTACCATTATGGATGATGTCCTCAGTTCCCAGGCTGCGGCAGCAAAACGTCCAAGAACATCGGAGCCCTCCTCCACATTCAGTCACAGTCTGTCCTGGATGTGGACACAGATGGTTAGTGGACATTAAAACTATAAACCAGCAGGTTTAGCATCTCTTACCTGCTGAAGATAGTCTTTTGTTGTTTGCATTTTTTTTCATTTATGCAATTTCAGTCTATCTGCAGCAGGTGCTGCTAGAGGACATGTCAGCTGCTCTCTCACTGAAAAAGCTGAACACTTGATGATTCCCTGGGCAGATAATTCATTCAGGAACGGCTTCTTTCTATGTACAAGAGGGGGAAACCTTTGACCGGCAAACACATCAGAGTCAATATCAGTAAAGTTAAAGTATTGATTTTTGTATATTACATATCTTGTATATTTGTGCTGGACCAGAGAAACCCTCAAGGTCTTGGTGTTTTGACCTCTGAGTTATCCCACTGATATTTTTTCTTGTGTTTGAACCTTCTGAGCCTTTCAGCTCTTCTGCACATGGAAGTCATTAGAGTGATTTAAAGTTAACTGAGTTTGCCTCCTATGGTAAAATTTCCATTGATCCAAAGAAGCTTGAGCGCATCTCTCCTGGTGAATGTGTGTGTGCAGCTTGAATAAGTGTTCAGGGGCCAGATCACTCTTGTAAAATTGTTCTGAATGGCCAGACTGTGTTATTAACTGTGCTGTCTGTTTCAGCTTGTGTTGGGGTTGTGTAGAAATGAGAGCACAGCCAACCTGCTGAAGGTCCAGCCCCACCTGAAGATTATTCGGGACCTCACAATAGGCTCCACCTGTGATCAGGAGGTAAGTCTGCAGATGTGTTGAGCTTGAATATTGAGCTGAAAGCTGCATTGAGTTGCTGTTCGGTCTGTTTGTTGTCAGCCTGTTTCGCAGTCGTATCATCCTTCACCTGTTGTGACATTTGGTTCATTTGGAATATTTCTAAATGGGCCTTTAAAAAAATAAAACCTAAAGTTAGAATTAAAGCGGCCATGCTGCTTTCTGCTGGAAAACCTTTTAGTCATTTTGACAAACAGATTTTACAAAGAATAACACTGAATTAAAAAAACAAAGGCTCTTCTTCACTGGTGTTGCCCAAAGGTCACTGATCATGTTGAACTTCAAAAGAAAAGAAATAACACAATCAACATGGTTCCACAGGCTGAAATTTGAATGGATCTTGCACCTTTGTATTTCTTTGTTTTCTTTAAACAATCGTCCTCTGCACCTCAGCGAGGCTTTGGCTGTGTGTGGTAAACATTGAACTGATAGGACAACTGCTAGGACAAGCTTCTCAGTTGTTATTCTAAGGGGCAGAAGGTCTGAGGTCAAAGGCAGACTTCAAAGTCCAAATTAGGCAGCATTCCTCTTTTAACCCCCTTAGTCCTTTAGAGATCACTGAGGACATCGTCCATGGATATCAACCTCACTTTGCCCGAGGCAATGATCATCTCCCCTCTAACACTCAGGATGGGCCCCATGTTGTTCAGTCTATGACTGTGCTAAATAGTAGTTCTTTGATTTTTTTCCTTCCTCCTCTATTCCCTAAGGATTTCTGTCCAGACAGATTTCTCCTTGATGCTTAATTGATGCCTTGTTGCATCTGTTCCTCAGTGAAAATACAGGAAGAGACAATATTGTCAAGCCATTTCCAGGAGTTGTGCCATTTTCACAGATCTTAGTTTAATTTCCTGTTATTGAATGTTCAAATTCAGGACTTTATATTTATTATTTTAGTCCCGCCACTCCACAGCTGCTTCATGCTTTTAGAGTTATAACTGCCCCTCCTCCTTCTTACAGACACTGACTGGATCCATTTCTTCTTTGTCTCATTATTATTTATTTAGTTTGCTAGTTTGTTCACATGTAATATACATTTTCTAATTTGTCTTTTCTGCCTCTGTTGTCAACTATCAAAGGAAAACACCAACAATTAAAACATTAGACTAATTATAGTCACATCTCTGTATTCAGAGGTGAAGCCATGTGCTGATTTTGATGAAATGTAGAATTAGTGATGACCCTTGTCGAATGATCAGGAGGGTCTCTGAATTGTTTTTGGGTAGCCAACGTTTATTGTTTGTTAATAAAAATAAAAAGTCTTAAAAGCTACGTTACCATAATCAAGTGTTTTTTTATTTAATATAATACAGGCATCAATATGTTTTGTCAGTATAGGACTGTTAAACATAACTCTAAGACAGAACAGTGATCCCCTGGGCAGTTATAGTTGGAGCCTGTTTGGCTTAAACACAACCCACATGCTGTTTGAAAAAACTTAACATTTTCCCCCTCTTCAGTGGAACAAGTGAGACTGTTCTTTTTTCAGTCTCTCATCTTTTCTTGTATCTGTCCGGACTGGTGCCATGAAATGTACGTTTGTGTCCGTCTCAGCACCACTTGTTATTCTTTTCAGCCACACAGCCAGGCGTGATACTAGTAAAATAGTCCCAATGGTGATGAGCATGATGGCCGTGCGAAAAGGGAGCAAGTGGTATCGGTGACCGTCCTCCTGGATCTTGTCCCAAGGCAGGGGCAGCACATCGGGAAGGCCTATCAGGGGTTCCCCCACCAGAACTCTCAGCAGTATTGCCAACACACAGCCAAAACAGGCACCATACTGGTTCACCCACTGGGATAAGAAGAAGGTGCAAATCACCTGCGGAGTCATCATTGAATATGCAACATCTGCACTGATAATCCAGAACAAGTGGACGGACCTTGATGTCATGGCAAGGCCTGCTCCCATCATTCCGCACAGGAGGACTGACACCTTAACCACAACAAGAATCATTTTTTCTGATGCCTGAAAAAGAGGAAATACTTTTATAAGCCATCATCATTTTTTATTTTTCTGATAGGTCGCATGCCAAAATATGAGTGGCAATGTGTCAAGTGTTACTGGCCTGTTTGTAGATGATGTTCTTGAAGATATTTCGGCCCAGTTGAGAGGCAGCAGACAGAAGTGCAGAGTCGACTGATGACATTACAGACGCAGCGAGTGCTCCAATACCAACCAGTGAGATGTAAAGAGGGCAAAGATGCTGAAGGGCAATTGGCAAGATCATGCCAGCTTTGCCCTCTTCATACGGGCTGGGTGATCTGTAGGTGGTCTGGTTCCAATCTGACAGACAATATGAGCAAATGTAATTTAAATAAGCACATGGCATTTGGCAGGAGGGTGCACTATTTTCATATATCTACAGTAAGACTGGGTACTTGTAGATGCCGCCACTGCCCCGATGATGAGTGATGGAATGGCAAGAATTGGGCATAGTACTGCAGCAGCGTAGCAGGTGATCTTAGCTTGGGCATCGGTGGCTGTGGACAGGACTCTCTGGTAAAAGGCCTGGTAGCAGATCCCTCCAATGGCCTTGGAGAGGAACAAAGACAAGATTATTTAGCAGACAGCAACAGAGTTGGTGAAACAAAGTAGAACTTAATGATAGTAACAATGCCATTTGGCGTCCTTTACCATCAGCAGTATGTCATCTATCCAACGACCAGTATCTTGCAGCTCTAGCTTGCCGAGCCATGGCCCCTGGTGCAGCTTCGTTACTGCAGCAACAGTGAAGTTAGCAGCGGACGGACTTGTCAGGATAAAAGGCACACAGAGCCACTGAAACAAGGAGGACAGGATGCAGAGTTACAAATAGATCATCAGTCAGTCCTGCATAGTACTAGTAGGAAAAGTCAGTGGTTGACCAAAGTCAGTTTGTTGATCCTCTGGGAACCATGAACGATTGTACAAAAGGCAATGAAAATCCATCAAATACCCCAAAAATCTATTCCGCTGCTCCCTCATTTAGGGTCAAGCTTCGAGGCTAAAAATCACGCATCAATGCTTTGAATTTTCCTAAAAATGTAATCTTCCTACCAAACCAAAGAGCATGAAGCCGAGCTGTATGACGTCAGTATAGGCCACAGAGTACAGTCCTCCCATTAACGTGTAAAGGATTGCAACCCCAGCAGAGATGCACACAGCTAGCGAAGAGGAGATATCCATGACCACACTTATGGTCCCTCCTGTAACCACAAACAAATTCGCAGTGCAGCATAAACAACGTTTACATAATTCAAACTCTGGTGCTGAAGCAAAAACTAAAACCGTTTTTATGTTTTATGATTGTTTCTGCATCTTGTAGGTCAGTGCAGAGAGCAGGGTGCTAGTTCTTCCACTGAACATCATTTACTAAGTAGCATGTTAAAATACCAAACTGAGTGATTCATTCATAAAGTCATTGTTTCTGACTTACCCAGTGCACCAAGAATACATGCTATCCACAAGATATCTCCTATGAGAGCTGGAGTGAAGAGAACAGCAGCTACTGTGTTGCCATATTTCTCTTGAAATGGGTCCATGATGGTGACATATTTCTTTGATCGCATAGGCTTGATGAAGAAGAGTCCACCTGAAGTCACACAAACGCAAACATTTTAACTTTGAACTTTATAGGGAGTTGTCCTGGTCTGTGTATCACCACGTTGCATCTAAGCAGCTATCTTTGACCTCACTCACCTACAATCATGTTTATGGCGAAAGCAATGGGCCCGGTGGCCCATACCAAGCCCTTTGTTGGATCGTAGACCACTTCAGCGTTACCCAAAATATAGCCTCCTCCAACCCAAGTTGCTTCAAAACATCAGGACACATAAAGCCAGTGAGAAAGAAAGTTGTAGCTTGATGAAATTTAATGCATTCAAATTGAAATTTTGAAAACATTCATCCGTTAAGTCTACTGGTTTCGAAATAAATGTTCTCAGACTGAATTGCTGTTACAGCACCAGGAAACCTCCCATTCAGCTATGATGTTATCATCATCATTATTATTATTATTGTTTTACCTGTCATAGTAAAGATGCTGACCCAGATGTTTAGGTTTCGTCCTCCAACCATTGCAACTTCACTGCGGTTCCCAGTGCATTTCTTCTCCTCGTGTTTTGACTTCCTGGATGCCCAGATCCCTGTGCCCAGTACAATCATGTAAAACACTCCTATGGACAGCAGCCCCAGCCAGTTTACTGCCATCTTCAGTGTCTGTCAGGATGAGACACACACACACACACACACACACACACACACACACACACACACACACACAAAAAGCAGTCACACATCCCTGTTCAAGAAATTATGTAAATCCAAATACAAATTGCTTGAAGCAAATACAGCTGTCCTCCTTCCCATTCCCTCACTCCTTCACATCTTCTTGGCATCTCAGCCAAAAACTGAGGATTAAAGTCATCTACAGCCATGTTCACTGGCTCCCTCACCTCCACTTTTGTTCAGGAGCCTTTCTGATAATAAAGACAGCCGTGGCGCAACAAGTTAAGAGTGCGGCTTTGGGCGTGGGCTGGCCTGGGATCGGTGGGTCCGATCCCTTGACCAAGCGCAATAAAAATGGTGAAGGTGGTGGTGAAGGAGACGCGCCTCCCCTGCCTTTGCGACCAT
>JBBMJY010000015.1:8121616-8167928 GCA_037833715.1 Toxotes lorentzi | reverse complement strand
GGCTCAAAGGGTCACAACAGAAAGGGAGACAACACCATGTAAATTGTAAATAAGTACTTTATTTAACCAGATTAAACAAAATAAGACCAAACTAAACCCAAATTAAACAATCAAGTTAGATACTTACATTGTGGGATGTGGAAAATCAGTAGTCAGTAGTGGAAAGTGTGCATGAGTGGAAAGTGTGAGTACGCAGGTGTTGAATAATGTAAAACAAAAGCAAAAGGTTAACTCAAAACAACATAATCGAACCGAACCAAACCAAACACATGGTGTGCCTGTCGACAGGAAAAGAAGAGAGTGAACGATTGACTGCAGTGGCTTAAATAGACTCTCCAACAGGGCCCAGGTGTGTTGAGCCACTCAAGACACCTGCAGGCAAAAGGAATAGACACACCCAGAGGGTGTCACACATAAAAGCAAAACACACCCAAAAGATGACACACATGGGGCATCACAACTGAGACTCATATTTTTACCATTGCTTTAAAATTTTTGGGCTACGTATTTATTCTTCAAAACTAGACTCACAGAAATATTTGCATGGACACACATACCTACACACCTGTCCACTTTTGTTTTTGTTTTCACACCAAGTCCTGCATTTTTTGGTGCTTTGTATTTCGGTCTTAAAAGTGTTTGGGACAATCTGGTATGTAAAGTAACAGTAAGAAGTTTGATGTGTGGATTTTAAGATTGCTGTTTTCTGAATTTTCAGAAAATTAAAGAAATTCATTCAGTTATTCTTTAATATTATCTATACCTACATGTGACACACCTGCTGTGCGTTCACATTCCCACAGCACATAAAGGTGGTTATAAAACCACACCTTTGCAGTGTATGTTATTAAGTAACTGCCTTTGGGCCTGTGTGAACTTTTTGTTTTCTGTTCAACATGTTCAGTTGAGGTGTAAAACCAGTTAATTCAGATGGGGGATATGAAAAAAATCTGTGCATGTTTAGAATACTTACTTGCACAGGATCTGAGGCACTGTATGAGAGGCCTTCTGAGAATCTGTGTTGATCTTTTGGTAGCTTATGACTGCAGAGGCGTTGTCTTAACACCTGCAGTCCCAGCGTTGTTGTGATGAGTGCTTATTGACATTTTTGGGTCATGATGCTTGCACAAAAGCAGCCATGACCCATCAGCCAGTAGCTTCATCAGATTTGGCTAAAATTCAGTATTAGTTAGTGGCTTCAGTACATTAAAATGAATTAAAATTAGATTTTGTTTTGTCTCTGTTTCTCATAGAGATACTTTGTCCTGCTCTGAGGGGGAGATGACTGTCTGGGTCAGCCTTCTCCTTCAGCTGAACCCCGTGACTCTTGACACCAGGCAGCGTCTCCTTTTGGTCAGCACCATAGCTGACTACCTCCACCTGCCAATGGGCTTTGTCCACCTGTTTTCAAGAAGAAGATCCTCCATACAACATTTAGCCAAGGTAATGGAACACAGTGTGAAGACAGGGGGGTTGGCAAAGTTGCTGGAAGCTCCTGTTTTGGAATGGAGAGTGCTTTGTGTGCCTGGAGGGGTCCAACATAAAGTTAAGAGAGACTTGCTAAGGCCAGATTTTACACATAATCCTAATGTTATTGTTCCACCTCCAACTCGGGTCCATCAGACATCAGTTTGTTGACCATTTTATTCCACAAGAACATCAAGGGGACAAAACTGGATCCAACACACACAGATTATTAGAAATTATTTAAGCACAGAGTTGTTACTAAAGCCTCCATCCAAACCAACTACCATCCAAAAACTACAGTTAACCTCAACTGCTCTTTTATCTTTCAAGAACACAGTTTTTTTACCCATACAGCAAGGAAATTAATACTGTCCTGGAGCGACATGTACTTACCGGTAAAGCCAGTCTGTGTGGAATTTATGTGCGGTCCTCCAAACTGGTTTTCAGTTTACAATTCACAGAAACATGTAAAACAAACTTGGCTTTTTGCCTCGAAAATAAAACCTCTTGTAGTGGCGACTGGCTCCAGTGAGCAAATGACATCAGATACACCATTAAGTATTTCAGAGTAATTTTGAACCACAGAATTGTTTTCTTCACCGTTTTTGCCCAAACATATGTTGAACGGTCAGACATTTTTTTGGGGGACCTTCAGCCGACAGCACCCTCTCAACATTGTTACCATCATCCAAACCGCACAGTGTTTACCCCTCACTGCCTCTGACCCCAGCCTCTTACAGTGTCACTTCCACGCTGACACATGAGGCTGTCGACAGAGAATTGCATGCAACTCGTCTGACCCTCCGACCTCATCTGAAGGAAACCTCCGTCTGGACTGAATATTATAGAGCCAACCACACTGACTCAGAAAGTCAGCCTACAGTGAGCTCACAGAGTAAGGCTGCTGCTGTTGACTTCTATATGACTATATGGGATTGTTCTGGGTGCTTAGTCATTCAGGTCATATGTTGGAATGACTTGATCTCCTTTGAAAGGGAACCCACAGCTGAATGGAGCTCAGTGGACGCATGAAAGGAGGAACATATGGCCTAATGTAGTGATGGAAATATGAGAAGCATGGATGGCAAGGAAAATAAATGAATGTGTTAGGGCTGTATGTTATGTTGAAGGTCACAAAGAAATACAGAATAATATAATGAGTCCAGTTACTATAAATAGAAAAGAAAAACATATTTAGGCTCCTTAAATGCGCAACTACAAAGTTAGTTAGGAAGTACATCCCATAACAATCCCAGGCAACAATATTGATAATTTTATGTAATTTGATTTATTACATTTATTATTGCATTTGTTGAAGTCATATTTTTCCATTGTACTAAGGTGTTGCATTTTTTTTTCATAGGTCACATCATCTTTAGCCAAGAGCCTTTAACTGACAACAACACTGCCAAACCAACACTCCATAACTTCCCATCTGTTTCTCATCTGCCTCTAACCGAATTATAATGATTTCCTGTTACTGTGCTCCAGATTAAAGCAAATACAGTCACAACTGTGATCAAACAAAATACTGATTGCTCAGCTGCTTCCAGATGTGTCACCAACCTCATGTTTTGTGGCCGAGCAATTATCAGCAACACAGCAAACTGAGACCGTTTGACATCTGTCCCCAACTCAGTGTGGGCTGAATCAGTATGATGTGATGTCTCAGCCAAATGTAACAGCTCAGGACGCGTCATTGACCACATTAACGGGTCAGCTGACACTGCCTGGACAAACTGAATTGGAGGCTTCGTTCTCGGTGTTGTTTGAGCCCTCGCTGTCAATGTTTACACCGGCTTTACCCTCCGAGCTTGGCCTTTTTTAGTGGAAAACTTGAGACACCTGATATCACAAGTCCAGTATGTAGTGAAGAGTTTCTGAAAGCATCATGATCTTTGCTCTCACTTTACTCTCACACCTCTTTGCAGCAGAATCTTGAAAGCAAAGTTGTAATGGACTTACAGTCGAAAACAGGCACAGAAGTAGGTTTTGATCAAAAATGGAAACAGACACAATTTCAGTCCCGTTAACAGTGTTAAAGGACCAGTCTGAGAGATCAGCTCATGAGAGTGTGCCATATATCCAGCTCAGCCTTCAACACCCAAGATCACTGGGCAAGTGTCTGAGAGCCATTTTAATCCAACTGCTCCCTCTACTGGTCAGGAGCTATACATTACATCTTACATTAATCTAACAGAGCCTCGAGCCTTCACTCCCCTTATGTGGTCAGTCTTTGGCGAAGGATCGTGTGTTTGTCACTGGCTACACCACACCAATGAAAAGTATCTACCTTGAGAACACAATGGAGCACGTTCTGGCCTTTTTGACAAGTTATCCACATGATGAGAAGTTGTGGACGGCTTTCCCATCGCAGTTTTTAATGCTTGATTCAAGTGGAGAATTGTTTTCAACCCAGACTTTGGAGTATCCATCATTGCACCCCACCAGCCTCCCCTCAGGCTGCTGCTTCTCCACAACAACATACACATCTTTAGTGGATGTGGGCCTTCCCTCAGATAGAAGACAATGCTCAGTCCAACCATGAAGTTCCTCAGCCTCAGTCTCAAGTATGTATCAGTTGTGGTTGTTGCCATTGAGCAAGGCATTTATATCTCAAAGCACCAGTGCAGTAAATTTGTACCCAAAATAGGGTTTTGTTTTGTCAAAGGTAATTTGTGTTACCAAGCAAATCTACAAATCTTTACTATGTGTTTAATTTTATATAACATTTTTACATACAGTTTCAGTATTTCTGTGCAGTAATCTGAACATCATTTTATTTTATATTTCAGACTCCTTGAATCTCCCACTCAAAGTGTTGCAGTCTAAACCAGTGTTGATGACCTTTTCAATCCCTCCTGAAACCTCTCTGGATCCAGAAGATGGTGAGGCAGATGCTCTTTCTGTGGAGATCACGTTAACTGAAGGGCCTCCCCTCAGCATGGGTACCTGGTTGGCCGGGACCGGCAGGGCCTGAGCTCCTCACTGCCCCCTGACTCTGGTTCGTAACACCAGAATCTCATAGTGCCTTAGAATTAAACATGTTTCAGATTCTGGACTATTTAATGGTTGATCATTTGGTACTTGCCAGGGGTTATTTTTACTTTAATCAATCATATATATTATTTTAAACAGAGCATCAACAGTACTACTTTACTACTCAAATACTTGATCAATAATGAAGCAGTGAATGACAGACTAAAAAAAATTCATCACTTCTACATTTAGTATAATTTGTGCAGAAGCCAACAACGCAGTTCTCTATTGACAGCTTTTATTGTGTTACACAATATGTGAACAGCATATCTACAAAATCATGAGTAAAAAACATTATAAATTCCTTGTTAGAGTTCACCCTCTATTTTATTTTTATGTCCTTGTTTTGGGGTGGGGCGTATAAGGTGGCACCCAAGTCTGAAAAACACTGTGGTCCACAATCTCATCCTCAGAAAGGGGTGAAGTGTGGTGTCTGTGGAGACATCATCTGGAGGCCTTGCCATTTTCATGAACGTCCATCCTGTAATCAAGGAAAATGTCAAGTTAGATACACAAATAACATATGTGTTACCAGCTTGTATGTATGAATGATATCTATCACAGGAAACAATCTGAACCCATGTTACGCCCATAAAGCGACAGACAACTGATATTTCACAGTGACGGACCCATTCTCATCTTTGAGGTGCTGGTACAACTCAAACTTGTTGTTGACGGAGCTCGCTCTTCCCACAAACTCTTGGTGCTTCCTGGAATTGGCTACGGTGATCCGATTGGTCCACATGGTGAGGAGCGAGACAGGACCTGCAGGAGAAGGACGCAGATAAAAACATACTGGTATGCCATCCTGTGATACAGCAGTTCATAGTCACAGAGCCTGGAGTGTTCTAATTAAATAACTGTAGTGTGTTAAGCTGTAATCAGTTGACACAGTAAAATCGTCTATGTAAAAAAGTTATTCCAACTTTAATTAGAATAAAACATACCATTTAGTTAATTATTCATCCAACAATCCTGCATCAATAATACTGAGACCAGTGACAGAACCTGCTATTATCAGTGATATCCAATGTGACTGGGTCTTAAATAACTAACTAAACAAGAACAACCTAATACAGGGTAAGTGTGTTTAGAGCAAGCAAACTATGTTCTTTAACTAGCAGTTTGTTAATGATATATTTTTCTTCATTATCTTTAAGAAGGGCTCGACTGATCTAATCTACTAGACCCTTTAAGGGTGTTTACTGTTCTAAAGAGAGATTCTGATGAGCACTTTTACCTTTTGCTCTCTCTGGAGGCTGAACCTCCTCTGTGGACAGACGTGGTTTCTTGTTGAGTGGCTCTGGAGAGTCCGGGGAATCTTTGATCACTTCCGGCTCCTGATCTTCTTTATCCAGCAAACCCTTTAGCCTTTAGGTTAGAATAGAAAGTTGTGAGACCCATTCCAATCATTTTGGCACCGAATTTCAGCAACTTTTCTTTTTCCTCGGGCTGTGATTATTGTTTTCATGTATGAATATGCTAAAGCTCTCCAAACCCCATTTACCTCTCTGAGTCCTGCCAGCTTTTGTCGTCTGTGTCCTTGCTCCCATTTTTCTCTGTTCTGTCCTCCCTCTCCTCCCTCTTCCTCCCTCTCTTCTTTCTGTCCTCCTCCTCGGGAGGTTTGCTGCGGCAGGCGATGATGCAGTCCAGAACCCGCTGGTGTCTGTCGGTGGCTCCGGCGTGAGTTTTCACTAACATTTCCAGCTCGTTCCACATTATACGATACTGTTCATCTCTGGAAATAACAACAATGCAAAAGCACGAGTGAGCCCGCTGTGACACTAATTTCTGCTGGTGACCAAAGGATGGAGGATGTCAAGTTTGTTTTTTTAATAAATACCTCTTGGGGCCTTTGCCTCTGGATCCCACAGTGGAGATAGGAAGTGGGTCGTTCTTCCTCTCCATGTCCACCAGGTTGTAAACAGTCTTCTGGCAGGTCAGAACGTCCTCCTCGGTCAGAGTCTCCTTTACTATCAGGTTAGCTAGAGGAACCACCTAGTGGAGGAAAAACAGCAAGACAAGGGCCTGAGCTAGATGATATCAGCAAGGAACAACCAGCTGAACATGATGTAGTGTGGTGGAGCCTCCTCTTGTCAGACTAAAATCCAGGGGACTGTTCTGCATGCTGCTTACTGCCTGCATGTTAAAGATGGTGGTCTGGGAGATGATCATTGGCCAGTATCGAGTGTGACGCTCCAGCTGTGCCTTAGCCCTCTCAACTGGCAGCTTGCCTGAGGGATCGTGGGAAGACTCTGAAACAGGAGTCAGCCGGTTCTCCCTCATGAATTCACCAAAGTCCTGATGAAGACAAAAAAAATCAGTTACCATCAGATCATTTTTAGCGCATATTTCATCACAGTTAAGATCTGAGCTCACTGTGATGCGGTAGTCTGTCACTCGGCCTCCGCAGCCCTCGCTGATGGAGGGCGGGTCTTCCAGGGTGGACCGGTTGCTGTTAAGCACATGCAGGAAGATCTCGCCGCCATGGCTGCTGAGCATGTGGCTGGCGACTTTTGACCCTGACTTCCTGGGCTGCTCCAGCAGCACTGATCGACCTGTGGTCAGTCAATAAGAGAAGAAATCACCCAACAAGCCAAACTATTATTGTGTGGATCAGTTCAGACAGAGGAAACGTTGGTGGTCATGAGTAAAATGACAGACCACGACAGCTCACCGTTAAGGAGAAAATTTGTCAAACATGACGACGGACGACTGTTTACGTCTGTGGGGGAGATACGATAGGCTCCGGTACAGTAATGCAGTTCTAAAGTAATGAAAGGAACAAGTAGATACAACCAAATCAGGCATTTTTCATCACATTTGCATCAGTCCCGCAACTGAGAACTCCCTTTCCTGCACAGTATTCTCCTCAAGTCTACTACAAATTATAATACTGAATCTTTGTACTTCATTCATTTACAAAAATCAAACAAATAAGAACGTCGGCTGACTGTGCCCACCTATGCTGTTGGTCCGTGGAGTGCACCATTTCAGTGTAACCGTCTCTTTTAGTCCATTTTCTCGAGTGCTAGTTCCAGCCATGTGCAAATCTCCTACACAATGGAAAGGTGGCATGAATTGTTAAATTCTGATGATAAAGTAATGACTTTAAAACATATTGGACATAGATGAAACTACATGGTTGCTAAATATAGTAAACACTGAAACAATAATAGTTTTTTTTTTTTTTTTTTTTGCTCGACCAACCTTTGAGGATTTTACTTCAGTTTTTTTTTTTTACTTAGTTACTTAGTTTGTGTAGTTGCGTCTGGAGCTTTTAACAGTTCCTCCCTGATAAAAAAAATGTCAATTAACCTGCTCATAATTTTTCAACATAGGTACCCACCACTTTTAAAGAACTCCAGGTGGGCGTCTCTGTGATGCAGGAGCTCAACGTCATAATTGGCTGATGTGTTGGCGTGCTGCTCTTCCTGCCCATCCGCAGAGACAATAACAAATACAGGTCAGTATGAATGTGGAAACTCGCACACACAAACACACACACTCACAAACACACATTAACACTGCTGATTTCATGTTCCAAAGGGTAAATGATCATGGACAAAGTAAAAGGAAAATGTTCGCTTGCTGGATGAAGTATGTTTTCTTCTGTCTACATCAGAGAATGGTGTTTAATGTAAATGTACTTTAATTCACAAAATATAACATCTTCTATTGAGCCTATACTTGTTTGACAATTTTAAGCTTTATATATTTTGGCCATGGTCCCAAAAAATGGGGCCTGGCAACCGCTGATCTAAAAACAAACTTTAAATACAAGCTGTGAATCACGTTTAAACATTTAGAGGATGGTCAGGTTCAAAAAAGACAGCACAATGGACCACACAAAGACACTAAAGGGGGAGTGAGTGGGAACTGATGAGGGAAACAAAGACCTGTGGAAAGTTTGGACAACTATTAAGGTGAAAACAGCTGACAGACAATGACAGTATTTAATAACTCAGAAGAGGCAACGCTGGTCACAGATGTCTCAACTTAACGGCTGTTGAATGCAGCAACATTCATATTTTTCATTTTGATTTTCCCAGAACAATTTGAATTCTTCTAAAACAAAAAGTCAGTGTAGTTATTATGTCATTTAATAACACAGAAAGCTTTTTAGGTGTGCAGGCTTTGCACTTTTGCAGCAAACCCCAAACTCTGCATCCCCTCATTGTCCACATGAGACCAGAGTTGCCTGTCCTTCACTGGAGCCTCACCAGCAAATCTGTGGACAAACTGTCACATCAAAATAAACTAATGACACTGTAAGCCTGTTTGCAACTGTAGAGCTGAAAGTATACACTGCACACTACATGGTGTAACTCTGCCCCTTCCTCACTTGCATGTGTGTGTGATAAGAGTACTAACCTGTTCGCAAACATTTAATGTGGGCTAGCAAAACAGAAAATACAGCATGAAACCAGCAGCAGGTTCACAGTCATATCAACATGCAGATGAGATAAACAAAAAGATAAGACTGTAAAAGTTTCATGAGTCATTAGGGGTGAGGAAGGGCTTACACATAAAGATTAAGCAAGCACAAAAAAAGTGAAGCCTGTGAGAGAAGAGGGAAAATAACCAAAACAAAGCAATCATCTAGTAAAAAGTGGTGCACTGCAGTCTGGAAATGACAACATCTTTATACTTGCAAAAGAAAAAAATATTTTAAAAGTCTATGTGAGTTTTAATTTTGATGATGCATGTGCAAGGCCAGGCTAAAGGGCCAGGAGCCCCTTACCTTCATGGGGATGTTTGTTATGGTGGTGGAGGCCAAGTCAAAGTGCTGCTGGACCAGAATGTTGAGTTTGGTGGCGAGGTGCCTCCCAGCACGGACACTGTGAACCTCACTGGTTAGCAGAGGAGAGATCTGACACAGAAAGGGAGGGATACAATGAGAAATAACGGCTGTGACGTGGTGCTATTAGATGCGGTTTGGTGTTTGTAAACCAGCATCAAGTGTCATGTTTTCACATTCTATGTCTTGTTAGCACCCACCTCTTTCTTAGGCCGGTCAGACACCAGCATGTCTTCACCCAGTGGGAAGATGTGAATTAAAACCAGCTCACACTGCTGAATGGCCATCAATCTGAAATAGGACACATATGTATCTGAATGTAGTATGAAGTATTACCAAATTTCAACTTTTCCATATTCCAATTACATTCGATGCAAAATTATTTGAAGACAGTGAAGCGTTTCTTTGGACATCATCTGATACTGACCTGTCTGAGCCTGCTGCCAGCTTGTTTTGCTCTAAAATGGTCTCCTGGATGTAGTCTTCCAACATGCGCACATGAGTATCGCTGTACAATAAAACACAAGAAGAGCACTGTGTTGGCACAGTATTCAATAATATAACGCATTGTAAGGGCTTCTTTCATAAATATCAAGTAATGGGATAAATAACGTCCTTTAGATAAGGTCATATATGTTCACAAGTACAAAATGGTGACAGTACAACAGTGGTTAGAATGATACAACATTTATGAGCATTTAAGTTGTTGTTGACTGATTCAATGTAACAGTAATTTTTAAGGCTGTTTTTATGTTGGACTGCACTGTATTATAAAGTGTTGTTATGTTATGTTCTATATAAATAAATGGGGTGAACAAAATGTCAGAGGCATTTCACATACTAATGGCTGCAGCTGATTTTCTGTCGTGTTAATGACAGTGTTTACCTTTTAGCATTGGTTAGGCAGATAATACGGCCCCTATTGGCAACCCTGTCAGCTGTATCCATCAGGGTGGTGCGCTTCTCGTGCTGCAGCTCTGTGATCTTGCATAACGACTCCACAGCAGCAACCAGCCCGTGCAGGATGCTACAACACTCTGGGTCTTCACGAGGGTTAGGTGGCCCCACCGCTGCCAGAGCTGACATGAGCTGCCAGAGAGAAAGAGAAGCCACATAGAGCACTTCTGCAAAAATGTCACTGATGTTTCTTATAAATGCTGCACTTCTTCAAAATGTGGCCACCTGGAGCTGACAAAGACACCGCAAATACAATTACTGTACATGGGCTTCCTGAGTTTTAACAGGCAGAGGATTACCTCATGAGTGCTCTGATCTTCCTGTTTCCAGCTATTCAATATGTGAAACTCTGAATCACTCACAATGTAATTCACCTGGAAAATAAAAGAGGTGGCAGAAAATGTTAATGACATTGGTGTTAATGACATTTAAGCCCAAGATTAAAAAAAAAAAAAAAAAAAAAAAAAGACTCGAACCAGTTTTTCCTTTGGATAAACCTCATAGAGAATCCGGCAGTACTCCATGGAGCACTCCACAGCACAGGTCCACAGGGACTTGGACACAGGGGCCAAAGGAATGACCCCTTGAGCTCGACTCTTTGTCAGCACATCACATTCTACCTGCTGACGGCTTGACTCAGACATGTAAGGGCAGTGGTCTACCACAAAGACCGTCTTGTGGGACATTGCGAACATCTTCATTTTGCAAATCTGCAGTAGGTGCTGATCTGTAAGGATAACGAAAAAATACACCAACATTAAACTCTGGGTAAACTGGTCTTGTGGTCATTTTTAACTTGATAAAATTGCTATGTTTAATGTAATCTTAAAATAAGATTCTCCCCTTCATCATAATCAGGGATGCAGCAGAGTGCAAAACCATCCATTTGTTCTTGTTACTACTTTAAATATACAAACACAGCTAAAATAACCCAGAGTTAGAACATGGTCAGTGTGAATTATAAAGTATGTTGTAAATTCTACAGTAAAATGGCTGTCTTAGTCAGTCTACACTGATGTACATAAACATTTCTAAATATTTCCTGTTGGTCAGTGAATGTTAACTCACCTGGAGAAAACCTTGAACGCCTCGCGGTCAGGAAGTGATCTGAACCGGCAGAAAACTGTGTCTGCTCACTTCAGCTAACGTTTTAACTCATAAAATAAAACTATGGTTATCAAACGGGTAACCTGATCAGCCTCAGGACATGTTATTCATCACCAACTCCAAATGCTAGAGCAGCATGTCAGTCCACCGCTTTAGCCTGTTAGCTAACACTAGGCGGAATCATTTGTTTGCTGATTCACGTTCATTACCATTCACCCATTATGCCATTTGTTGAATGCTGAGCACTTTCTATTTAAGCCACTTATAAATAATAATTACCTGCCTATGTTTACACACTTGGAATAACTAACACAAACAATACAATTGTAAGTCGTTACAGGTTTGTTATTGCGGAAATATGTCCACTGGTGTTCCGTCACCGTTTTCCGTCCTCTGGATGCTGGGTCCCACAGTTAGATGGTTCCTTGCTCGCATCAATAGGTTCGTTATACCGAGACGAGCTTTGTGTGAAGTTGAATATTCCACACACATTCACTTTGAATTCAGCGGGGTGAAGAATAGATTGTAAACCACTGGAAGCTATTAATAATCGTAATATTTATGAATAAATATTTTCAGTAATTAGACAAAGTTATAATATATGCAACCTAAAAGACTGTGCCCTCTATGGGCCTTATGATTACTATTTTTTAGGCCGAATGATTGTTGACCACTAGGTCACATGAAGCTTTTTTTTTTTTTTAAAGTGTAATCACATGACCCAGTAAGGTTAAAAAAAAAAGTTTGCAAAGCGAACTGAATAAAGTAACGGAGTAACGGACGGGGCGCTGACGTCACAGATTAACGGTAAGTATTGGTAGGGGAACAGAAAGGCTTTAGCTTTGAGGTAAATGGTTAGCTTAAAAATCCTTCAGCAACTTCAAACTATCAGTAATACAGATTTTTTTTACCCCCCACATTCACTCGCCGAGCACTTTATGAGTAACACCACACTGACACTGCGTGTTATAATGTTTAACGTGAACGTTAAACACGTGTTTGTCTGATTGTGTAACTGAATATAAGCAGGTGTACAGGTGTTCCTAATGAAGTCAGTCTAGATGGCAGTTGCGTTCACGTTCATACCTCAGCTAACGTTTTGGATGTGTAACGTGGGTGTAACGCGATGTGCAAAATGTGGCCGCACAACATCAACACCGTCCTCCGTCTCCGCCTCCGGCCCCACCCGTTTGTTTCTCTCAAGTCACAACCTGAAAGAAACTTCATGTGTATGATTCTGTGTTGAGAAATAAGGCAAGAATGCGCGGAGGACGGGACCGCGCGTCAAAGCCACTGTAATATAGACCCACTGCCTGTCGGTGGTAAAAAGTTAAACTTATTTCTCTCGGTTAATGTGACTTGAACAAGGACTATGAGCGCAAACGACATTCTCGAGATGGACTCCGTCTCCGAAACAGAGGAGATGGAGTGTGATACTGTACTGGATATGATTAACGAGGAAGTTGGTGAGAGATCTACTTTGTCCTTCGTTAGACATACACTCTGTTACCACCTACTCATTCATCACTGATCTATAGTTTGTTCTCACTTTACATAGTGATGCTTTAAGGGGGTGTAACTTTACTGTGCTTTACTTGAGTACTTTGATTTTCTACGTGTATTTTTAACTCCATTGCTTTTATTGAAATGCACACTGTGCATTAAAGCTATTTTATGAGCAATACACATGGTCATTTTATTGCCATTATAGTATGTTATATGTATGTTATAAATCTTGAGACACTCATTCACTCATCATTCAGTATAACACTGACATGCACCGTTTTCCTGCCTAGCGACTGCTTTTGCTTTCCATTTCCTATTTTTTTCTAATGTTAAGAGATCTGCTTGAAATGAATGGTTCGTGATTTCCCCACTAAGCACAAACACAATATTGAACATGAGGGTAAATTTAGTAGAAGTAAATGATCAAAAGCTGTGTGATGGGAGTGTGTTCAACATTTGAAAACGTGCACGTAGCATGTGTAACAGAGCAACTGTCCTTAACAGTAGTGGAGGTGTGGTGCATCACAGCTCACTTACAACAAGTGGTACTCTGGATTACCATTAGTAGTTGTCAGTATATGTGAAAGGCCCTGACTATATGGAAATTACCACTGCTTTTCACACTGGGTCACAGAGAGCACTTTGTTTAAAGGGGCCTTTATTCCATTTTAATACATTATTAATATGCACACCTTGCTGCAGCCTGTGACAACAGCAGAAAGACACTTCTCAGATAATACTTGTATGGTTTGTTTCAGCTTAATAACATGCACAACAAAAGTTGAGTTGAAATGAAAAGTCATGCATTATTATCATTCACCTTCATGCCGCGAAAAAACTGAAAGAATTCAGTTTGGCACAGTTGTTTCAGTTTTTACTATTGTGTCTTGTTCTGGAGAACTTACACTTGAGAGGAAGTGAGGGGACGACTGGTTGGGTTTGGCAGGAAAGCAGTTTTTTTTTTTTTTTGCACTTGCAGCATTTGGCCATCGCCAGCATGCTTTTCAAAAGAATCAAACTTACTGACTCACTGTGGAGGTTTCGCAATAGTGTTTCCCTTGGGTTTCATGAGTCAGTCCCTGGTGCACATTTTATACATTTTACAGACCAGAGTGGTAACAGTAGATAATAAAAATCTGGGAAGTACAGCATGCTACAGCAATAACACAGTTTACCGTGAGGATTTAGGCCTTCTATGTTTATACTATGTCATTGTAAAAGGTGAATAAAGACTCTAGATATTTAATAATTAAACTATATCAAAATGAGAATACCGTAAGGCACAGTCATTAAGGATTAGCAGTTCTTTTGCTACTGGCTCATTGATTTTCTATTACAACAAGAGGGAGAACCGTTATGCTGGTACTAGAGTTTGCAAAAGGAAAATCTTGTTTGATGAGCAGCGATTTCCCAGTTAAGTTTCCCAGGGTGTTTCTATGGCTAGTGTTTTGAAAACAACATCTGTCTTCGGTTAGTGGGCTCGTAGTGTTCCACTTTAAATGGAAATATGACAGGACTTCCCATATTAGGTGATGTGCCTTCTGTTTTGCTCTTGTGATACAATTAAGAGTCTGTGAACAGAGTGTCATTTATTTGGTTGGTTTATAGCTGATGTGGTGAGTGGTGTGAATACTCAATGCATTTCGGATTGCAGATTTCTTTATGAGCTTTTGGGGAAACTCTGTGGTGGTAAGAGTGGTGACCACACTGCAGTAGGCAGTGGCCTATTTCTTTTCTTTTCTTTTTTTTTTCCCAGGAAAGTAATATAACATTGTGGTGAGTGCACAGTTGTCTGCAAGCAGTAAGAAAGCAGCCAGAACAGCATGACATTTAGGGAGACAGGCTTGTTACAGGAGAAGTTTGGGAATGTGTAGCAGTCTGCACTGCTTCAGTGAGCAAGTTATGATGTTTGCATTGTCCTGGCCAGCTTTCAGTTGAGAACGTAGCTGCATGAAGTACAATTTCAATACATCTTTGATAACAACATGATAATATCAACCCAATAATTTGGAATTTCTTTGATTATTATCATGCCTATTTTCCCATTAATGTGTTGCCTCTGTTTCTTTTCCCACAGTTTATCCTGAGGAGTTTTTACCAACATATCACAGTATTAAAGAAGGAACCAGAATAGCCAAAACACAACAGGTGAGTTAACACAATAATGTTGGTGTCAGATAGCTACTTATCAATCAAATTAAGTTGTCAGCCAACACAGAGGTCTAGCCTTACATGCAGGAAAAATCAGTTGTATCTTAATATACCTTATATACCTTTTTCTTTCTGAGGTAGAAATGTTTAACAGAAAATCAGACATCGAGGTTATTGCATCTGGAGACACAGTTGTCAAATCACTACACAAAACACACACACACACACACACACACACACATATATATATATATAATTATGTAGTTACATATGCTTGCAAGGATTTTATTAATACTTACTGATTGTGTAGAGAGAGACAGAGAGAGAGAGAGAGGAGAAAGAGGAAGGGCGGGTGTCATATTGTTTGTTGACTCTTCCCATTTCTCCTTCATGGCCCACACCACAGCTTAAATAGGCTGGTCAAGGTCGGTATTTAACAGTATCTCTGCACAGACCTTCCGCACACTGGCCTCTCTGTCCTCACTCCATTCAACATGTATGACATTATGGAGGAAGACGTGTATGAGTTTCGGGCTGCATATTTACCCGATAAGCCTTGTTTCTGCCCTCAGGCAGAGTTTAACAACAAACCCGACTCCTTATTCTTCAATGATGGTGTGAGGCGGATCGATTTCATCCTGGTCTATGAAGATGAGGATAAGAAGGAGTTTGAGAAGAGGCACGTGTTCCAGCGACGCAAGGTAGGTCTTTCATTTTTAAATGTCTTTAAGCTGGTTCGTTCAATCCGAATTGTTAATTAGAAGTTGTGCAGCACAGAGATGATAGGAAATGTGGGGAGAGAGTGTTGGGGAAGTAAAGGTTCATAGCTGGACTCCACTGGACAGTGAGATTACATGATCAAAGTCTCAAATCCCTAAACTGCAGGAGCACTGAAATACAAATAAATGACAAAATGACATGACAATAATCATAATTAGATTCTGAATCTTAAATGTAGACTTTTTAAATTAAGAGTTGATAGGAAATCATTTGTCTTAATATGATATTTTACAAATTTCATTTATGTTTAAAAATCACAAAAGTCATACGTGAACTGTAGATATTCGGGACTACCTCTAAGAAAATATGGTCAAGTACGAAACGCCTAGTCTGTTTTATTACACATACAAACTGTACTGACTCTGTCCTGTTTGTGAAGGGAGTTTTTATTTGCACCTGGATTGCAGTTCATGACATTAAATAAATTACTTGTGATAGTGTATGTTTAGCACAGTGCTGACTGACTTAAAAATTACTTGAACCTTTAGTTATCCATGAAATGTAACAGCTGTTTTTATAGTGCCTTTCTACTGTACTTCACATTCTTTCAACACATATTTGAACTACGACGTGTCGAGTACAGCTGCTGTTCCGAGGGAAAATACGGAAATGAGTAGCATTACTCTTTCACTCAAATCAGATCAGTCTGGTCATGAGTCTCCTCCTCTGAACTTGAACTGATTCCAGTTTCTTCTTTTTATTTTGCCAAATTTTCTCATCCCAGAAATCTGAAACTTTCACAAAGTACAAGATAATTCGGTGCGACTTAACATTCCACCTATTTTTTTAAACACATCATAAATCTAAATTTCAGGTATCTGCGCAGGCATTGACATGCATAAACAAAGGACATTGAGACATTAACCGACATACCCAGGTGTGTTGTTTGTTGCTACCCACGTCTTTCACAATAGGTTTACAGTGGGGGATTTGTAATATTATGCTTTGGAAATACTGTTGATCCACAGACCTTAGTTACCTGCAGTGTTGTAACCGTAACCCTCAGATGGTTCTGAAGTAGAAACTGTGATGAAGGCCAAAATCATAAATTTGTAAATGGTAAAATCAGCTAACTCGATGGGTGTCTGCAGACGACATTGACTTGCGACTCAGAACCAAGATGATATGTAAAGTTGGCCAGTAGAGGCATTGCAGGTCAGAGATCATGAGCTTCTTCACAACAGGCTCTCTGAGACTGAGGCGTCGCAAACCAAACTAAATCCAGAGAAGGGTGAGGAGTGCAGCAGTTTCTACCAGGCACGCCCCTGACTTTGTCTTTCTGTGAAGCCAAACTGGTGTCAAACAGGAGTTGCAAAACCTTTTTCTGCTCTGAATCTTTATTCCTGGAAGAGTGTGGTTCAATTCAGGTTGGGGTGGCTGAATTGTTAGCTTAAAATGATGCTAAATTTGCTTTAAAACATTCTATTATGTTTGCCTGAACTTCCATGCCTTTATGGCATTTCCTGTGCGTCATGAAAACAGGTCTGGCTCCAACAAACAGCAAAGGTACTTGCGTTTTACTTTGTCAACAGTTCCTCGAGGGTATTTATTAGAATGCCGTTGACATGATAAGGTTATGTGAAAATGTATACAGGTAGCACACAGTTTGCATTCACTCAGAAAGGCTGAATTCTCTTGGGTGATAATGATGTCAACTTATCAGAAAGTTTAAAAGCAGTTGAAACAAGAACATTTGGTAATTTGCTTAATTTTACCTGATATAGATCAGCTACTTTTTCTGTTACTTGAATATTTTTCTGTATGTTCATTTTTGTTTTTAACATTCAGGGCTCTGTAACATGCTTTTTGGCTTTGGGAATGCTGTAGTAGCAGTTCAGAGAGGATCCTGGATTCAGTTGTGATATACCACCTACATGAACCTGTTCAGACTTGCGGGCAGTATTTTCATTCATGGGGCTTATGTACAGTGTAAATAATGGCAATTCTATGGTAATGGAAATGGAAAATGTCAAAATAAATGAAAAGTTAACTCTAATGTGACAACACATAAAGGTAAATGTGTAATGTGTAAATAGGCAAATTGTTTACATTAGCAGACAACAATAGAAATAAGTCTTAGGCTTAGTTGTGCTGTCCTGAAACACAGATTCAGATGATTACCCTTGGCACACACAGTATTTATTCTGCTGGCTTGGCACATACAGTACAATAAGTCGTGCAAATGCTGCAACTACAGTCAATCCGGTTCAGAAATCGAGTCACTGTAGCCAGAGAGGAAGGGTGAGCATTAAAACACTGAAACTCACTGATAGCCTTTTCTGTGTTCCTCTCTGTAGAGACGGCGAGAGTACTTTGAGGCCAGCTTGATGAACATGGGAGTAGAGCTGGAGGCCACACAATCTGTACGTGGATTGCTCTCATTAAATCTTGGTGTTGATTATCTTCTTCTTACTTCAGCTAAACTGTCTTTGTGCTCTGCAGGTGGTAGATGACAAACTGATGTTCGTCAAAGTCCACATGCCGTGGGACGTGCTGTGCACCTATGCTGAGGTCCTGCACATCAAGCTCCCTATCCAGCCTAATGACCTGTCTTCCCAGCCCTCCCCATTGCGCTTTCTCTCCTTCATCACCAAGCATTTCCACCCCAACGAGAAGCTGATCAGCAAGGAGACAGAGTTCTTCACTGCCCCCTTTGAGAAGGACCGTGTGGAGTACTTCTACATAAAGGACAAGGATCTCTTCTTCACTCCATCCATGAGGAGCAGGATGGCAAGTTGTCACATTTTTTGGAATGACCTTGGTCGAAGGATCTCTGTGGGTTTTGACAATAAATATGTGAAGTTCTTTTTCTTTTCCCAGGCATATTACATCCTGAGTCGTGCCCCCTACGAAGTAAGAGGAAATATAAAGAAGTTTGGCATCAGCAAACTGCTGGACAGTGGAGTGTACAAAGCTGCCTATCCCCTCCATGACGTAAGGGCCGCTGTTTTCTACTTTTTGTGTAGCTAAATGCGTACCGTCACGTTTTGGGGACGGTAGTTTCACAGTATATGATATATACTGTATTATGCATATAGTATACCTATGCATGGTTCCTTTGTTTGAGTTATGTCTTCTGTTGGCTGTAACAGTGCAGGTTCAACGTCAGGTCCACAGAAGCAGGCTGCCCCAACGAGAGATTTCTGCTCTATGAAGAATGGGCTCATCCCAAAAGCTTCTACAAGATGCAGCCACTCGACCTAATAAGGTGAGCGCAAGGTTTTATGAGCTCTTCACGAAAATGTGCTGAAGAATGCTGGGAATTACTCTTTCATGGTGTTTAAATTCAGTAGAGCCACAGTAGTTATCATTTAAAAAACAATATATATTTTTTTCTTTTTTCACAGGAAGTATTATGGGGAGAAGATTGGCATTTACTTTGCCTGGTTGGGTTTCTACACAATAATGCTCGCTCTGGCTGCTGTTGTGGGACTGGGTTGCTTCATTTATGGATATAAGACTCAAGAAACCAGCACCTGGAGGTACATTTCCTTTAGACACCTCCTAGAACGTCCCCAACATTTTTAAGATCTTGTAGTCCTTGAAATTAATTCTTGTATTTGAAATCAGTAGTTTGACAAAAACAAATCTTAACTCTAAGTCCACTCACAACCTTTTTACAGCACTTTCATTCTCATCTCAAAGCCTTTATCAGTGGATGGAGTTTGCTCAGTTGTCATTGAGATACTTCGGTCACATGAACTGTCTCCATGACAACTGAGGAAAATGCAGCCACTGATGAAGACCCTGAAATGTGGTTGAAAACTTCGGAATAAATAGCGGATAGTGGATCTTGAATGAAGATTCTCTTCTTGTCAAAATAATCACAACTATGCACAACTGAACAAGTTTCTTTACAAATGCTTCAGAGTCCACTGTCTTTGTTCTGCAGCAAAGAGGTGTGCGACCCTAACATTGGAGGAAACATTTTGATGTGTCCACAGTGTGACAGGTTCTGCAACTACTGGAGGTTAAACAGCACTTGTGAGTCTTCAAAAGTGAGTGGTATTTTATTTCAACATGAGCTAAAAATGTTTCTATAAATGTCCTAAAAGGAAAAAAAAACTTCTAATTGTATCCTCCAGAAATGTGTAAAGGGATTTTACCTGCCATTATGTGTTTAGCAGTAACAGTAACATCCACCATACTACATCCACAAGTGAACATTGAAGTATAACAGAACTCCCACGTGTGGTAAAGACAGTTCTTACCGCATCAGAACATGATACAGTTACAGCATTTACATATTTAAATGTGTGTGGCTGTAGTGGCACAGCGACAGTTTGGGTTTTGAATGGATTTGCATATCAGTCATGAACTATGACAATATTTCATTTCTTTCTCCTTTGTTTTTTTTGTTTTTTGTTTTTTTTTTTAGAAACTTTGTATATTTGATAACTTTGGAACCCTGGTGTTTTCAGTTTTCATGTCCGTCTGGGGTAAGTTTTATATAAGTTCAACATTTTCATCTTTTCAAAACATTCCCACAGAGCATATGTAGACAAGCTGTATTTATGACCAATAATTTAAATTTTTTTTATCATATTTGTGAGTATTAAAGGCAAAACTGTATTTCTTAAAATAGTCTACAGTACCAGTGATTATGGAGGAGGATGCAGACAATACTGTGAATACAGTGTAGTTTCCTTCCTTCTCATTACTGCCCTGTTTGTTTTTTTCCTGATCCTTGTCATGTCTTGGGTGTAGTAACTTTGTTCCTGGAGTTTTGGAAGCGTTACCAGGCAGAGCTGGAGTACGAGTGGGACACTGTGGAATTTCTGGAGCAGGAAGAGCCACCTCGCCCAGAGTACGAGGCCAAGTGTATCCATGAAAGGAAAAATCCTGTCACAGGGGTAAATCACACAGACACACAGTTTTTGTGATCATGGAACGTAACCAACCAAAAATATAAAAATGGTTTCAGAATATGGTTTTGTTCAAAAAGTGTAAACGACTTAGAGAAACTGTAGTCACGTAATAAATTAATCCCATGTTGTTGTTAAAGCCCAGTATTTTATGGTGTTTGTTTGTGATTTAGATAAAAGAAAAAGTTCCCTATACAGCCTGTGGACGATGTGTTCGGGTGTCGATAGGAATAGGGACAGTCCTATTCTGGGTAAATAAAAGTCATTTCTATTTCAACCTATTTTTTTTTTCAAATTGAACATAGCCTCTGTTTTGCCTGTTATTAGCATCAAAGATTGATCCATGAAATAAAGCATTATTTTTCAGTTTCAAAACACAATGTGTTTTAATCTGTACAACTATTCTTTGTCCTTTAGATTATGTTGATCCTGGCATCCATTGTGGCCATCACTGTCTACCGCCTGGCCGTCTTTTTTACGTTCTCAACTAGACTCAGAAGTCAGGAGCTGGAGCCAATAAAGGAGTATGTGACACCTCAAATGGCCACTTCTGTCACAGCTTCCCTCATCAGCTTTGTTGTAATTGTGATCCTCAATATCCTTTATGAACGTGTCGCCATCTGGATCACTGACTTTGGTAAGTTTGTATTGTAGTTCGGCTCTTTCCCCACTCGCACAGGGTTTAATGCCAACACCCTTTCTTATCTGCCACTCAATAACAGAACTTCCACGGACCAAGACGGACTACGAGAACAGCTTAACCCTGAAGATGTTCCTCTTTCAGTTTGTCAACTATTACTCCTCCTGTTTCTACATCGCCTTTGCCAAAGGGAAAGCGGATAGCTATCCTGGGCAGCCAGTTTATCTGTTGGGAAAATACCGTAATGAGGAGGTACTGTTTGTCCATCTAGCTGCTACATGCCTACCTTACTCACTTGTTACTCTTGACTCTTAGTCTGCATCTTGTTCCTGCAGTGTGATCCTGGTGGTTGTCTGTTTGAGCTGACAACTCAGCTCTCTATCATCATGGGTGGAAAAGCCATCTGGAACAACATCCAAGAGGTCTTGCTACCGTAAGCAGTCAGAATCTACAACCGTATTTTTGTCAGATATAAAACAAGTGACAAAACACAAGTAATACAATTAAGTAACACAGTGACAACTTACAGATGCAGCATGTTTCCATGACACTAAAAATAAGGAAATTTGCTGCTTACAGCAGGTGTGAAGGCCATTGAGCTAATAGGGCTAATCACACACCAACACTCCACTGTCACACTGAGTAACGGTTGTATGATCTTATCCACCTCTCCACAGGTGGGTGAAGAATTTGATTTCCCGCTACTGCACCCGTGTGGCCCACGAGAAGGTGCTTCCTCGCTGGGAGCAGGACTACCAGCTCCAGCCTGTTTCAAAACTAGGACTGTTCTATGAGTATCTTGAAATGGGTAAGAGGAAAATTACAGAACAAGTAGCACCACACAGACTAATTTTATTACTTTATTAATAATAATGTATGTAATTCTTACATACAGTAGTGGTTAGATGTTACTGACAGAACAAGCTTGGTAATATATGACCAAGTGGTAACATGGTTGAGATATTTGACCTCACATTTGATTTAAATATTAAAATACTGCTTAATAATGTTGTTTGAAATGGAAGTTGCGTTACAAATTTCAATGCTTGAGTGACATTACTTTTTTATCTCTGAGTGCTTTTTGATCAGACAGTGCTAAAGATTTTTACCTCTACCAACCAATTATTAAAAAAGGTCTTTACCAGCTTTTTATATGCATCTTGTTTCTCTCAGTCATCCAGTTTGGCTTTGTTACATTGTTCGTGGCTTCCTTCCCTCTGGCTCCGGTCCTGGCTCTGGTCAACAATCTGTTTGAGATTCGAGTTGATGCTTGGAAAACCACCACTCAGTTTCGCCGCGTCTTGCCAGAGAAGGCCCAGGATATAGGTGCCTGGCAGCCCATTCTTCAGGGCATAGCCATCTTGGCTGTTGCAACAAATGTAAGTTGCTGTTAACACTTAGTTATTAGTTTATTCGATTTAGCTTTACAAAAGCAGGATCAATAGCAGGGCTTCAGAGTGTGTATTAGAGAGAACAGGTGTACCTACCTGCCTTTAGTCTCGTATGATTGGTTCAGAGTCTCATGCCAGAAACTAAAAATTACATTGACTGTGATTGTGACACTAAGATTTTCTGCTTTCACTACATTTATTCATTGTTCCGGTGTTTCAACAGGCCATGATCATTGCATTTACATCCGACATGATTCCTCGGCTCGTTTACTACTGGTCTTTCTCTGTGTATCCATATGGAGATCACTCCAATAACACCATGGAGGGCTATATCAACAGCTCGCTGTCTGTATTCAACGTCAACGATTTCTCCAACTCTAGCAGGCCCTCTCTAGAAAACAGCACAGTCACCACCTGCAGGTACAAAGACTCTACCCATCAGTGTGTGCTGTATTCAGTTTTCCCTGGTTGGTTTGTAAAGAGAATACAGAGTCTGAGTTTTCACTTTAATCATCCTCCATTTGAAAAATGTCTTTAAACACATGATTCCACTTCATTTTAAAGCTATTGTTTACAATGTAAATGTTTTGTCATGTTTGTTCTCTGAAGGAAGCTCTTAAAACTTTTCTTTTTTAGGTATCGAGATTTTCGGTATCCTCCGGGGCACCCCAGACAGTATGAGCACAATGTCTACTACTGGCATGTGATTGCAGCAAAAATGGCTTTTATAATTGTTGTAGAGGTGGGTAAAAACATGACACCTAAAAAATATTATTTAAAAAACATATATGAATTAAAGGTGATGTCCTGTTCTTCTTTTTTCCCTCACAGCACATTATTTACTTTACCAAGTTCATCCTGTCCTACATGATCCCAGATGTCCCGTACGCTGTGAAAGAGCAGATCAAACGAGAGAAGTACTTGACCCAGGTTATCCTCCATGAGACCAGCCTCAAGCTGGTGACCAAACATTTGAAACCACAAGACGAGGAGACTCATGCAGACCTGGGAGGGTCAAAGGAGGAGCTGGAGCTTGATTTTTGACGTGACTACCCAGCACCTACCCATGGCTGTTTGAAAACTGACCAGCACGTTGTGAACCAGTGACAACATTAAAACCCAAAACAAAGTATGGACTTTCATTATGGAAAAGCAACCAGTGAGACAGAAGACGTCTGAAGTTTCTTAAGAAGCTGTTGGACAAAGAAAGGAAAAACCACTGTTGTGTACTCTTCATCCTTAAATGACAGCTGACAGCGCTAGTGCAGAAACAAGGGGTGGGAGAAACAACTGACACAGCAACTTTTTGCACTTCAATGCAATCAATGCATTGGCACTTAGTTACTCTGATTTGGGAGTCTGAAAACAATCTAACAAATAATATATTATAAAGAGAAGCGAAACTTTTAGCAGATAGGTTACAAATTTAGCTAAAGGACTAGCTGGAAAAATCAGTGCCTTCCACTGTGAAGTTTCACTCAAAATAACACAAACCATTCGGTGGATTAAACCTGGAAAAACACAAAAGAAAACAATCTCAATTCAATGCCCACTTACTATTTTTTTCCAGGGCCATCAATCATATCTCTTCGTCTTCATCGCTCAGTTTTCATAAAGATGGATTTGTTGAATGCAAGGTCAGTAAGTGTTAAGATTTCATCCGTAGCAGTTGTGTGTATATTTTTACACCAAAGCGTCTTTCAGTTTTATGACCAGATAAAATGATAGCTTGGCTATATCAGCCCGTAGCACTGGCACTGGCACTATTGTGGCTCAAAGCTTTCACACAGACAATCCACTGCTGGGTAAGTGCCACTGCTGGGTGACTGTTTTAGTTAAATACTGTTCTAAAATATCACTATTATTATATACAAAATAGGGTGATCCTTTAAAGGCAATGTTGATAATGTGTTTTTTGTTTTTTACTTACACTTCCACCTCTGTTACAAAATTTAAAGAGCTGTAGTCATCTGTCAGACAGCTCACAATGATACCAAAGTTATTAGACACATGCTGTCAGAAAAGACATTAACTGCATCTTTTGATTAAATGTGCCTTAGACACATGCTTTGTAAGCTTTAGAAACTTTTTCACTTTCAGTTCAGTCGATTCAGGAGGTCAAACCTATTTGACAAATCAAAACAAAAAGGAGATGACATGTTAAAGGTTTGATGAATATAAGTTTACCGGTACGCAAGGATGGTTTCATCTTTATTCCTAATGCAGTTCAGTCTAGCCTGTATTTTTGTTTAAATGAAATGATCACAGCCGTGTGAAGTTGTTTAGCGCATGATGTGAGTATAGTCTGTCTCTCTCTTTATGCATGTAATCACATCTACTGTTCTGTTTTGCACTTTTTTGAGTTCCAGTCCTGTGCCATGACCACTGTGTTGCACAACATTTTGACTGCATGTCATATCCTGTGATAAAGACAATGCAGCAATTTATTGCCTATATCGCAGATTTATCTTCTCCTGTGTCATTGCTGGTAACTTAAACAAATACCTCTGCTATATTATTGCCTCGCCTTGTGATTTAAGCAATGGTACTGTGACCACCATGTATGTAAACAGTATCGCATACCAGCAATATCTGACAATTCATATCTGTGTTGTTTGTTTTAGACAGTGCCATTAAATTGTTTTATAAAAAAGGGTTCCCACATTTCTATATTCTTTCTTTACAGTCTTTAAAAACTCTAAAGATTAGAAACATTCTTCCATTCCATGATTTATTTAATTCTAATTTTATGTAATTATATCTGATTAGAGCTTTAAAATACTGTTTAAGCAGCTTTTTGTTCCACTTTAGGTTGACTAAAGTTATTGCAACCCTTCAGAAACATCTGGTTTCAAGGTCCTTTTTCAAATACTTACCACTGTCACAGGTCTGATTATGTGGAGAGAGAGAAAAAAAGCAAGCACTTTAAATTTGTTTACTCTGATCACATCCATAGGAAATGGTAATAGCTTCTAAATTTGCTGCTTAGGGTACATATTAAACAGTATCTTTGCACAGACTACCATCAAAGCTGCCTTTCTCTGCAGAACACTTTGCTTGTAAGTGCCTTATCTGAACTCAAATTTTGTCTAGCATTGTTATCTTGACATATTTTCCTGTCCAGAAATCTGAGACTTCAGATTCAGTTGGTATGTGATGGAAGAGCATAACTCAAACATTTCCACTTTGATTCCAGCAGAGATATCAGATTAAAAGGTATTTACTGAATACATTTTTTTTTTTAATGTTCTGTGCTTACAGTGTTTTGAGACCAGTCTGATGTTATCTACTACTGGAATGTGCTTGATGAAGAGGTGAATATAAACAGGAAATCTCCCTTCATTTATAAAGTCATTCTCTTCTGAATGATAGGTCTACATTAAAATAATAATTTTAGTGAAGCCAAGGACATCACATATCTGCTGAACCACAGACACAGGACCTTGAAGTGAGAGAAAAACTACCACAGGATCAAACTCCAACTGAACAGGTCAAGGGAGGTGTGAAGTGGTATGAGTCACAGGCTAAACCGGTTCTTGAATAGGTTCAGCAAGTAGTCAAAGCAGACAACACTTTGACTACTTGTTTCTCCATGTCTTTCCACCAGTGTCTCCCTCTTAGAGCAGATGCATGATTCTGTAGAGTTTACTGATTGTTGATTATTCAGATCATTGTAACTGGTACCCCACACATGTATAAGGGGTTGCACTCTCATTTTCACTTTGCACCTCCTTTATTTCAATGTTTTTTACTTTAGTTCACTTTTATTTTTGTATTCATCTATATATTTTTTCCCACAACATATAACTGTTCAGGTAATTCATTGGCAATTAAAACGAGAATGTTTCATCAATACTTTGTCTCGTGTTTCTTTTGTTTAAAGTCTTATTCATTTAAAATCAATTTTTATGAATTAAAAATTCATAGCGACACAACATTTGTGATCAGGCAGATTTTTTCAACGCTCTCTTGACGTCATGCAGATGCGACACAGGGCCCATTTTAAATCACATGTACGCCCACTGTGTGCGTGCCTGACGTGAGGCAGATTAGACGATCACTTGCAGATTTTGTTGTATTTGTATGAAAAATCGCAACGTTTCTCCAGTATGAGCTCCCAGATTACTTGTGTCGGGTGGGTGAAGCGAGGCGTTGCCAAGGAAACGCCGGACAAAGTAAGTAACATGTCGGACGAGATAACGTTAGCCGGCGGTTAATGTGTCAACATGGCAGCTACACTGTGTTTTTTAATGAATTTAAATCACCGCAGTTCTGAGGCTTGTGGATTTAACTTACATTTCTAGGTACAGATAATGTTGTGTGGTGGATAGTTTGTAATACTCTTTCTCTTGCATCTGACCAGAGACACATGAGCTTATCAGCTTGTTTGAGACACTTTTTTTTAAAATTCCACTTCAGGTTGAGCTGAGCAAAGAGGAGCTTCAGCGCATCATTACTGAAGCAAAAGAAGAGTTGGGGTATGATTTAAAAAACAAAAAAAAACTTTCTTGTTATTGTCAGTGTATTCTAATGTCAGAAGTTTAAACGCTGCCAGTGAACGTGAAAATAGAGCTACAGTGATGAGTAGTTGATCAATCGATCAGCCGATTGACAGAACTAATGGGTTAGTGCTTTGATAACTAAATAATAATTTTAGTCCATTTTAAGCAGAACTGATCTGGTTCCAGCTTCACATGTGAGATTGTCATATACAAATAAATAGGTTTTGAACTAATGCTCAGACAAAACAAGCCACCTCTGAAGATGCTGGACTATGGGAAATCGTAACAGGCATTTCTCACTATTTTATATGATATAGATCAAACAATAAATTCAGAGTATGGATTTCAAATTAATTGATTATGAAAATAATTGTTAGTTGCAGCCCTACGTGAAATGTTCTCTGTTCTCTGTGCATAGCCAAAGGTGAACTGAAGGTCAGACAATGTTTTTTTTTATCTACTCTTCTAAATCAGGGAACTTGCAGCTGAGGAGGAAGAAGAGGATGATGAGGGTATGGGCCCAGAACAGAATCCTAGTAGCATTACTGATTCTGATGCTGCTGAAGTTCCAAAGGACGAGAATGAAGAGGGAAAGGAGGAAGATGATGACCTGGCAGAGTACGGCCTGGATAAATATGATGAAGAAGATACAGGTGAGTGGAGTGTTTGTGTACAGTATATGTATTCTTTGGTATTTACTGTCCAAACTAATTTATTCATTTCATTGTTTTTTACCAGTTAATTTGTGCCTGTTTAAACTTCACTGAGTGTCCTGTTCATTCTGACCTGGTATCCACCTTTTCTCTCTCTTTATTTTAGCCACCGCTAATCTCGGCGACAGTCTAGCTGGGCTCACAGTGTTCAGCTCTAATGAGGAGGATCCTTACATCACCCTCAAAGACACAGTGAGTTCCCTCAGTGCTTCTGTTCAGTCCCAGTTCATGTGCCATCCCGTGCAGATATCATTAAACCTGTGAAAAAGTCAGGATATTTTAACTCTCATGCTAAATGTCCTACTTGTAAATAAAATTTATCTTGCATAGTGTTTTTTTTTTTTCTTCCCTCTAGGACCAGTATGAGCGAGAAGACTTCCAAATCAAACCCAGTGACAATCTCATCCTGGCAGGCAGGGCAGAGAAAGACTGCTGTAACTTGGAGATATATGGTAAATATCTTCATATGTGACATGATAGGATATGACAGTTAATATTCTTCCAGCACAGGAAAATATTATCTGTTGTTTGGCTACTTAGAATGTAAGCTAAATGCACAAAACGTGCGAGTGTAAATATAAGAAATTAAAGTGTATTAACTATGACTTCCTTTCCCAAATATATTGCAAACTTTTTATATTACAGAATTCTTAAATATATATACTTAATAGCTTGATTGCTTACTTTACAGTTTATAACTCAGAGGAGGACTCCATGTATGTTCATCATGATATTCTGCTGCCAGCTTACCCACTGTGTGTGGAGTGGCTAAACTTCGACCCAAACCCTGGAGAGGGATCAGGTAAGAAAACCTTGAGTCAGTGTTGAAACTGTGCCTTTCTCTGATGAATATCCATCTCCTGGGCACAGTCCTGATCTTAAACTTTCGGATAGATTTCTCTTGTAAAAGATGTAGAGTGTCCCGAGGGATTTCCTGATTAAATAGAAGTTAAATTAAAAAAAGAAATCTGCTCTGTGTGTCCTTACCGTAGCCAACTACGCCGCTGTGGGCAACATGACTCCTCAGATAGACGTGTGGGACCTGGATGTGGTGGACTGTTTAGAACCTGTCTTCTCCCTGGGCAGCAAAAAGGCCTCAAAGAAGAAAAAGAAGAGCAAGAAGGTAAAAGCCTGTTCAGCACTGTCACATTTTGGTAAAAGTCTTTAACCATCTGACAAGCAGCTCTGACAGTCCGTACTGGAGCCTTTAGTAGACATCCTTGAGCTGCTCGCCTGCATTGTTTCCTGCTCTGTTAGATATCATCAACACATTACTGTCTGTTCTTGGTGATACCAGGGGGCAGCAGCAGAGCCTGTCGAGGGGCACACGGACGCAGTGCTGGATCTGTCCTGGAACAAACTCGTCAGGTCAGTACTCTAAGGCCTGTGAGCATTCACTCAAAAAAAAATCAGAAATGTACCTAGTGATGGAGAAATGTACTTTGTAAATTAATCTTTATTCATGATTTTGTATATATGTTGTTTCTGTACCGTAACTATGTATGTATACACAGTATATATGCAAATCAAATACACGTTCTTTTACTCAGGAGTGTGTTGGCCAGTGCATCAGCAGATGAGACTGTTATCCTGTGGGATCTGTCTCAAGGCAAACCAGCCACAACTCTTCGCAGACACGCTGATAAGGTATTTAATTTAAAAGAAAAATAAAGAATGATGCTAAATGTAATGCACTCGATTGCAAACACTGTGGTTATTGGATATTACAGCTCCAGAATTTGCAGACTTCAACTTCTAGAAAACAACATTTTTTATCTTTCAGGTTCAGACGTTATCATTCCACCCATTTGAGGCACAGACTCTGATATCTGGATCATATGACAAGTGAGCATCATCTAGCGTTGTCATTAGTTTATAGGATGAGGTGAAAGGAAATAAACAGTTGACATTGTAAACAGAGCTTTACATTAAAATTAACTAATATAACTAACATTTTTCCTTTTCAGGACAGCCGTCCTGTACGACTGCAGGAGTCCAGATAACAGCTATCGGACTTGGAGGTTTAGTGGCCAAGTGGAGCGTCTGGTCTGGAACCACTTTTCACCCTGTAACTTCCTGGTAGGTCCTCGAATTCTCCTACTGGAGAGTGTTTTTATTTTTCATCGGTGCAGGAGGAATAATAATCATACAAAAGAACAAACACACTGAAAAGCCTCTTGCCAGACACATTCCTTTTAAAACCAGGTCCTAATGGTTGTAAATAGCAGTTATGTCAAAAATAGCAATTATGAATCCAGCTGGTGCGTCACTGCTCATTGGGCAATAGACCTTGTTTCTCCGTCTCTGTTATTTCTGTCACCAGCTCAGTGGTTAACTCGAGGGTGTGTTTGTGTTTCAGGCCAGCACAGAAGATGGTTTTGTCTACTGTCTGGATGCACGCTCAGATAAACCTGTTTTCACACTGAGGGCACATGATGAGGAAGTGTCAGGTAGGTACAAGTGTGTGTGTGTTTGTGTGTATATGATGATCAAATAGGAAAATGTGTGTAAATTTGTTGGAATGAACATGAGTAAGCAGGCATAGAAACAGAATGGATAGAAAGATGGAGAAACTGCCAATGAAGTCCCAAATAAACCTGCTCCTATAAAATGCCGTGTTCTGGTTATAGGTTGAATCAGATCTAAACATCTCAACATTTCTGCAGGTTTGGACCTGAGCAGCCAGATCAAAGGATGCCTGGTCACCTCGTCATCTGACAAACACGTTAAAATTTGGGACATTTTGGGTAACAAACCCAATCTGGTGCATTCACGGGATATGAAAATGGTAAGAGTACATGTATTCAGCATGTAGATCTCAGATTTTCTCACCCCTGCCACTGCGTGTTTTGCCGTCTGTTGTAGAGGTGTCAAAGTCATGATGTTTTTACTTGACAAAGGTGTTATAAAAATGTACCTTCCCACCTGTAAACAGGGAGTGCTGTTCTGTGCTTCATGTTGCCCTGATCTGCCCTTCGTCTATGCCTTTGGGGGGCAGAAGGATGGTTTGAGAGTTTGGGATATAAGTGATGTTGCAGCAGGTACACTAAACCAAGTCTCTTTCTTCTTTAAAACTTCATTTATGCTGCGCAAATCTATTTCTTCTCATGTGCATGTACTGTATTTTTGAAGTCAGTTGTTAATTTAATAATACTCATATTTCATTGTTCCTGTTTTCCTGTAGTGGCTGAGGTGTTTGGTAGTCGAGAGCGCTTAGTGGCGAACACAGGATCACAGGCAACCAGCAGTGCAGCCACAACAGAGATGGACGTCTCCTAGTGACCCTTTGAGTGCAGCAACTGCCTGTAAACATGAATACACAGGGCTTCCCTGGAAAGACATCAAGCTGCCCTGCTTGTTGCTGCGTTACCCGTCGGGCAGCACTTTGTTTCATGGGTAAAGGCTCCGATTAAATGAAGCTGCATTCATGAAAGACTTGGCTAGAGTGAAAACTGGGTCTACAACTTTCAAAAGACTTTGAAGTTTGTTCAGTTTCGCTCAGGTTTTGCACACTCAATGATGTGTTAAGAAAAGACAAGAAAGTGTCTCTTATATTCATATCCATGAATATTTCCAGGATTTTTTTATTTTTAGGTGGAAGCAGAGATTCATTTATTGGAACTGTTTATTTGACATCACCTTCAGTTTGCCTTTCTTTGTACAAATGTACAAATGTTATCTGCTAAGACTTATTTCACAGTAACTGATTCACATTGTAATATTTCAAACACAGTTTGGCCTAGTGATAACAAATAGTAAAATGAAATATTAATAGAAGCCAGTGTACAAGCATAGATTTTTCAAAATTCCGTGTATTCAATAAATATTTTTAAAATGTATAACCCTTACTTATTGTGATTCTCCAATTACTCCACAGTCTGTACTGCCTTTTTCTTGTATTAATTGTGATTTCTTATACTAAAAGGTTTCATCTAGTTTTAAGTGGGAAATGCCAATTCAAAGAACTGAAAAACGTATAACCTTTTGAATTTCATGAGACACCCGTTTAAATAACTTTATGACCTGCACCAAGATCGTACGTATTCATAAACTGTTCAAAAATGATGTAAAACGATTAGTTTAAAAGAGTGCTGGAACTGACAGCGGCCTGTCCGTTTTCTCCTCTCTGTAATGGTCGCCGGTAAAGTGGAACTACTGTGACTTAGTCGCAGCGGTAAGACGGAAGTATTACAGTGACGCACACCCGAACATCATTTGAGCATGGCGTCGGCTAACTTGTGCAGACTGCACAGTCTCCTAACGCGGTTTTCTACCGTCACCACACTGCGACATGTACAAAGTAAGCTCTGCTAATGTACATTTAACGAGTTACTTGTTGGAAGTCATGTTAGTTTTTGTGAGTTTGCTGTTTATAACCTCGAACTCAACGGTGATGGCTATACAAGCTAACAGCAGCTAACCTTGAGAATACGTTTATTGGGTTAACACTTCTGTCTGCCTGGTGTTAGTTGTATTTCCACTGTCAAACCCGTATTTTCGATATCAAAATCCCCTTTTGCGTTGTAGAAGAGTATACTTGAAAGAGAGGTAAACGTACACAGGTCCAGTATCTTCGTCTTTCAGCGGTCAGCCACTTTGTTGACTTGTTAGCAGGTGTCACAGCTGCTATTTCTGTTATGTTCAGTAACATAAAATACCATGAACTGAAGCCTGCAGGGGAGTTTTGCTTTCAGAATTGATGTTTAATTTCCAGATAAGAAGTTGAAATGTGTGTTTTCCTTGAGAAGTCTGTTAAAGATATACAAATATCTGTGTGTGTCTGTTGCAGCATGTTTGGTGCCAGTTCGACAGAAGTCCAGTGTCAGTGGTCCTTCACTTGATGGTCCAAACTGGTATGTTAACTGATAATCAATTCAAAATAAAGTAAAAAGCCCCTCTGGATTTAATCTATCTACAGAACTATGTCATTACATTAAAGAAATTTGGAGTATTATGTAAAACTATTAAACACAATGTAAATGTAAAATGTGCATGATGAGGGCTTAAAGCTAGTTGTGATTATTAAAGTTCTTAGCTGTCTTTCATACATGGTGCAGTTATGTTTAAGTTGGTTATCGTTCTAAAGATTTCCAGATTTCTTACACACATGGTTTGAGTGCTTTTTAATAAAGGTATAATTATGATCAGGACATTAACCTCTCAGTCTCTTTGGATTTAGTAACCTGGACATCGGCGTGACTTCAGATGGGAAAACCATAGTGTGCTACCATCCCACCATCGACATTCCTTATGAGTTTACACAAGTAAGAGAGTGCTTTCTATCTAGTCTCAGAAATATGTATTTGATGACTGATTGTGACTTTTTCCCACCAAAGAGAGAAGCTCCACTCTCTTTCTTTGTCTCTTTTTTTTTTCTTTTGAGATAAACCCTGCTGATTCTCTGCCCTCTACTGCTTATTTGCCTGTTTTGAGATGCAATTTACAAGCTAGAGAATGGCTGACAGAGGTTTCTCTTATAAACATTGGTCCTGGAAAATCACAGCAAACCACTGATGTGACTGGTCAAACCACAAATAATCCAGAAGTTCCTGTTAGGGAAGAAAAATGGCTTGACAGGGTGTATTGGCAAGCACTTTTATCTGAGGTTCAAGTTTCAAGTTTACATTTATGCAGGGTTATGTACGTGGTTTTTGAAAATGGGGAAAACACAGAGTTGAAAACATTAAATTATAATAATAATTAATAAACAATTAAACCCAGTAATTATAAGGGAATAAATGACAAGGATGTTGCCTGGATTGATTTACTGCTAGTCATAGCACTGCCACAAGGTGGAACTGTGAGATAAAAGTGATGCCAGCTACCCAAACTCACACCTGAGAACTAACACAAAGCAGTCACTCATCTCTGAGACCAGACAGCTAACAACAGCAACGTAGAACAGACAGATTTGTACTGTCAACATGATTTCATACAGCTATAATCGAAGTTATTTCAGTTGGTATTATATCAGTATCAATAATCAATACAGAAATATTGATGGTGAGTGTTGCAGGATTGTTGGAAATTACTACATAATTCTCAGATAAATAAGAAGAAATCTTGCTCATGACAGTAAATCTTTATAGCCCATAGAACGACCTGACCCCTTGACCAACCCGGTTGAGACCCACGACCAGATTTTAAAGGCCCACCTCAGCAAGGAGGTCCTGAAGGACAAAGAGGGGCCCACCATAGAGGAGCTGAGCAAGATGTTTTTCACCACCAAACACCGGTGGTATCCAGTAGGACAGTAAGTACACAAATAACACACAGTGCTGCCTTTGACACCAGTGAAGGTTGGCTTTTTAACACAGGGATTTGTAAGGACATGTTCCCCTATGATTGTAAGTTTGCATTTGCAGCAGTAGTCTTGTGTTACCCTTTGGCAGAAAGAGACAGAAAAGACTACTGAGAAAAAACTGGCTGTATTACTTGATATTACTTGATGTCCTCTGACCTACTTACTGACAAGTTTCTGGTTAGAAGTGAGACGGCAGCGAGCATTTTTCTTGAAGTCAAAACTTAGCAAGCAGAAGGAGTGGGTTGCTCCTTCTCATTTCTAAGCATTGATTTGTCCAGCTAAATTATCATCCTGGTAATTTACCTTCTCATGCATAGTGCATTTGCCAACTTTGATAAGGACACTTCTTATAGTCCTTTTTTTTTGTTAATATAATTGTGAGACCAGAAAAGAAATATGTGACCTCATTTAAAAAATCCCTCTGGTCAAAATTAACATTCTTCTGTTTGACTGTTCACAGGTACCACACGAGACGCAGAAAGAAGGATCCTCCAAAGGACAGATAGTTACAGAACTGCAAATGTTTTTTGTGTTATCACAATGATGTATAATAAATGTTAAATATTGACTCGGTTGTCACGAGTCTGTCAGTCCTTGCTGCTGCAGTAGAACTATTATATGGCTTTGAAAGCATACCTTTATTTTATTCAGTCTAGTGTGATACTGTATATCTACTGCACTATATTTTAGGGCCTTTTATAATTTCTCCTGAAAACATAAAACTAAATACTCCAACAGCCTGGCACCGGTACAACAACAATATTACAATATTATTTGCTAACTACTCTGGTCCCAGTACTGCTTCAACAATCTCTCCTTAAATCTTATCACCACTACAATTTACTGAATTTTAAGAAGTGTCAAAATACAATTTAATTTTCCTTTCAAACAGCCAATAGTTGAAAGAGAGTTAAATTGGTAATGATGATTTACTACTACATGTTGTTTAATGTTTCTGAAACAGAAGTGAAACATGCATGCAAGGGAGGGTAGAGCAGTGAAACTGTAATAAACATCAGCTGTGGATGTAAATTAAATGCAGCATTAATAATGCACTAAATATAAATGCATCCTACACGTTGATTTACATTTGAGAGAGAGACTGAAGAAAAAGTGGCCCCTGGAGGAAACCACCAATGCAGCTGCAGTTCTGCACCACGAGAAATGAACAACAAATGTTTTTCAGAGCCTACAGGAAAAAACTGTAAACGAGTTCACTTGTGTAGGGTGTTCAAGGTCATGCACATCACAACAAGATGCAGACGATGCAGGTTCAACACAGTGACGTTACAGACAGATTTTATACAGGATATATATTTGGTATCACCCATAGAGTATGGCCTCATTTTTTTTAGGTGGCTCACGTTTTTGACACAAATGAACAAACTTTCACTGAAGAAACAGAAAGCAAGACCTGCATTTTCATTTTTGCAGCTGAGTGATTCAGGATTTTTATGAACACAATTTTGTATTTAGGAGAATATAAGTGTTACTATAAATGGAAGGTGCAATGAAATCTTAGAAAAGGGGAAATAAAACAAAAGGGCAGTAAAGAAGAGGAAGCCTAATGCACTAAGACTGTCTCAGGCTTTCTTGTGGAAATTTGACAACTTGTGAATAAAAACCTTTTCCATACCATAACATTTACAATTAAATTAATTTTGCGGGTTTTCATTTTTACATAGACAGCAGCATATTTCCTTACATCATCTGAAGCCACCGGAAGAGTGAGTTATCTGTCCCCGCCCCGGCAGCTCAGTCAGTCCAACCTGAAGAGAAGGCGAGTCCACGGCTAAAAATATAATAGCTAACACAAGATGGCCGGTTTGCCTCGTAGGATTATAAAGGTACGCTTTTAACTGGACATTATACATATATCTTAATGAGCCCGTTTGGTTGTACTGTAAAGATTATTAAATGCGAATATGGCCGTAGAGTTACTGCCATCCAGCGTGTAGCCTGACGTTAGCGCGGCTAGCACAATTAGCTCTTATCTAGCTAGTTATCGAGCTAGCTCGCTGGTCCGTGTCTGCAAGTGTTTTGTTTGCCACTTCCGTTTACTCCCTTCTGCTCTGTCTGTAGTTGGATTTTTGTACGAGTAGATTTGTTGGCGTACTTATATTGTAGTTTTAACACCGTCGGCTCGCTAATTTGTAGTGTGAATCAACAAATTATGACAAATTTTCCTAGTCGCCATATGAATGGATTCGCTAAGTAAGCTAGGCTAGCTTCTGTAGCTTTGGTGATTGGTACACATGTCTGGCGCTGATGTGAAACGCTGCCATTGAGGTCTCCAAACGTTTAAATGGCCGTAGTAAGGCTAACGTGTTCGTATTGCTGCTTTTGTGTAAAATGAAACGAAAATGGATGCAGAACGGCTAGGCCTGTTGCGCTGCGGTCTCCTCCCTCAGCCTCGCCTCGACTTCTCCTCGCTGGGCCAGGCCCGGCAGTGGGCGCGATCAGCTTTTTCCGCCACATCTACCAGCTATTTCTCAGGTTTAGCCGGTTTTCACAGCCAGTAACACAGCGCCGACAAAGTGAAAACACGACCCAGCTTCCATTATGGCAACCTTTAGTTTGTTTTCTAACCGCAACAAAGAAGTAATTGTATTTACAACAAGATTAAACCCGTTTCCTGAACGTTGACTGCAACTATTTCGGTGCACCTGCTTGATCAAATGCAGAAATATGAAATATGTTCCACTTCCTCTTTTTCATTTCCAGTGTCCCTTAATGTCGCACTGTACTTTGTTGATTTGCAGTATAACTCAAGTCCACTCCTAAATAAAGATTTACTAAACTGTTACCATGCGTTAACTAATTTCTTGTAACAAAATGGATCATAAACTAATTTAAAGATGAAACTGTACATTGGTTATTGTAAAAATTAATGGGAAACTATTCTGATAATCCATTAATCATTTTAGTCATTTTTATGTAAATTATCGAATAGAATAGAAATTGTCTGGTTCCAGCCTGTGTGTGAGCAGTTGAAAACGTTTCCAATGAAAATGAGAAACTTAACATTATAATAGAGTAAACACAACATTTTCAAATTTTAGACATTAGGTTGAACAAAATAAGCTATTTTTAAAAATTTCGATGGAAAAGTTTAGTTACTTGGGTTTGCAAATTAGCTGGGGTGTTAATCGATAGTTATAAATCAGTTTATTTAAGAAATTAGCAGTTTACTATTTAATCGTAGTACGTCTTTGTAGATGACGTGAGAAGTGCTCCGGCCCTCATCAACCTTTTTAGTTTCTGTGTTAAACAGTAGTTTGTGGAATGTTGTTTTGTCTGAATGTGGTGAGTTTGACATTGTCTGTGTGACTAAGCAAGGTGAAATTGTATGTTGTCATCCATTATATACCTGAGAGTCTCTTGACTTCTGACACCTCCACAGTTCTTTCTACAGCACTGTTTTTTTTTTTTTGTTTGTTTTTGTTTTTCTTTGCCGCAATATCAATATTTGAAGCCATCTGATGCATCGTTCACTGTCATCACTGCAACTTTATCTGATATCACAATCTGCTTTAGTGGTCAAGCATGTGAACGCATAAGGAATTAATTTTTTCCTCAGTGAACTTACACACTTACACAATTGATGTAGTGCAGAACAAGAACAACGGTGCTTAACAGGTGCTTAAAGTCAGATCAAATCAGTTTTGTTTCTATATCACAAATCAAAAAACACACTTTTAATATTTTTGCATATTATGTGAGTGAGGACAGGCATGGATGTAAACTACGATTTGACTGGTTGGCAGAGGCTTACAACTGTGAGGTGGTAATTCTAGTTTTATTCAGACCTGTCAACAACAGTGTTGTGTGTTTCTCATTCTGACCACTCACAGGAGACACAGCGGTTGATGGCGGAGCCTGTTCCAGGGATCACGGCTACGCCCGATGAAGGAAACGCACGTTACTTCCATGTGGTCATTGCGGGGCCTCAAGACTCTCCTTTTGAAGGAGGCACATTTAAACTTGAACTATTTCTTCCAGAAGAGTATCCCATGGCAGCTCCCAAAGTGCGATTCATGACCAAAATCTACCACCCCAATGTTGACAAACTGGGAAGAATATGTTTAGACATTTTGAAAGGTAAGAGAACACAGCAGAAGGACACAAACATGCAAGATTTTTTTGACCAGTAAGAGAAATGAAACCTCATTGGCTAACCTAATGGCCTTTATGTCTATACAATATACTAAGGCTAATGTCAGAAATATTACCTGTTGGCATCTTGATTAGTACTGTTTAATTGTCAAGTTGAACAGCTCTGTAAAAACACATTATTGCACGCCAGCTGCATGAGTCGTAGAATCACAGATTTAGTTTTTATTGTCACAGCCAGAATGTGGTGTCAGACAAGCAATTATCTTTTTATAAAAATGAAATGGCTGAAAAGCAGCCAGTTGTATTTGCAGAAAGTGCTCTTGTGAGACGAAGCCCCAGGAAGCAGATGTGATTACAACCATTAAATCAAGTTTTGAGGTTAAACAAACTCAAGGTGATGTTTATTTGGTAAGAGCAGAACAGACAACAGCAGAGGAGTTGCCAGGCTTGCTTTAAGGTATTAAAGTAAATATTGTGACAGATGCTGGTTTGTAGGCACTCTGATCTACACTTAAAGCTTGTTACTGTCTCTTGTTGTATTGTTTTTATTTGTTTGTTGTTACAAGAGCCAGAGTTGTTTTCCATTATTGAGTAGTTCTAGGAAAAAGTTGGATCTCACAGCAGTTACTGGTCGGCTTCAGCTTTCCGTGTCTCTGTCACTGGCATTTTGAGGCAGCGTGAGCGTCCTTACCCACTGATACCAACACTGTATCACCCTGAAGCTTCCCGTATTTGACCAATAAATTGTCCTTTTGGTCTCTCCTTGCATCTTTTTCCATACTGTCCTTCTTCTAGATAAGTGGTCTCCAGCCCTGCAGATCCGTACAGTGTTGCTATCTATCCAGGCGTTATTAAGTGCTCCCAATCCAGATGATCCCCTGGCAAACGACGTCGCAGAGCAGTGGAAGAAAAACGAAAGCCATGCCATTGAGACAGGTGAGGAGCAGATTCATTTTTTTTTTTTTTTGTTGCAGACTAATTAAAACACTCCCTATCATCTGTACGCAGCTGAATTGCAATCACCACAGGTGGTCACAGATTTCCAGCATGAGAAATGCTTTGACAGATGGCAGCAACCATTCGCTCAGTTCCAGACCTTTGAATTGCCACCCACATTTCAAATTGCATCAGATTATTCAAAGTTCAGGTGTTGCCTTTTTGAACGGCAGTTTTTCTTGATAGAGAGGGAAAAAACAACAAGCCTGTCAGAACCTTTGTGGGTGGGACTTTGTGGGATCCTTAGTTGCTGCCCTAGCTTGAACAAACAAGTTTGGCATTTTGTCTTGATGAGCTTTTTAAACCATTAATTGTTTATCAGAATTATTGGCGATTAACTTCCTGTGGACTGACTAATTGATTAACTGACTGGTTTTTTGTTGCTGTTTTTTTTTTCTACCATATGTTGGAAATCCTGGGACAGTTCACTCACTTTAGGATGCCTTTTACTCCGTTTTTTTAAATGAAACACCTCTGTGAACAGTCTCTAACACTTTGTTATCCACAGTCCTTCACCCTCCATAAACCCCCTCCGCCCCTCCACAACCATTTTATCTTTGTGTCTCTCCCCCTCAGCCCGAACATGGACCAGGCTCTACGCGGGCAACACTGAAGTATAGAAGAAGAGAGACGAGGCGTTTGAATGTGATCCACAAAATGTACTCCTATTCTGTCAACATTTGAATTTAACGGACACAAAAAAATGAAAAAAAAAAGATTATAAGTCCAAATCTATTTGAAAGAAATGACAAGATTTACTGCTGCAGACCTCTGGGTGACTTATTTTCCTCTCTAAGACGCGTTAAATGTGTGTTAGTCTTTTTTTTTTTTTCTCCTGTGTTGCTATTTAAATGCATGGACAGAGAATGACACCCTCCCCACTACAGTCTGAGAAATAACATGCAATATGTTGTCCTGAACTAGGCACATACTGGTACGTTTGCAAAATATACATTAAAGCTGCCCTTCTTTTAACACATGCATCATTTGTCAACACATCTGTATGTCTTTTTGTGAGAGATGACAGGTTTTTGTTATTTCAACGCGTAGAAAGTGAATTTCCACACCTGTGTGTCTGTGCATACCAGCACTTCACAACACTGAATATTTATTTGGTGGCACTTAATACTCAACGCAGGTGAACCCAGTTACAACAATTCACGTCACACAACAGAGGTGATATTATTTCTATAACTCGACATTAAACCAAGTCAAATTAAAGGGTTCCACACAGAAAACACATCATCAGACTGTTCTTCAATTCTATAAAAACTGTAGGATTTTCAAAACGCTGCATTTAGAGACTTGCTCAACTGAAAAATGAAAAGAAAACTGAGGGAGGGTCATACATTTAAAGACGTTCTGAAGGTTTCTGAGTACCTGCCAAATTTACCCATAGACAACTCACAGTACTTCATAGCCCCAGCTAACATTTACACGCATTTAGTCCATGGCTAGAGTCAATTTGTGGCCCCAACAGATGTAATTTTAGCTCTTTTCATTATTTTCACCTTGGCCATTGGTCTTAGGTTGATAGAAGAGACAAATTGTTAGACAAATTGTTAAATGTCTGAACCCAATGAGGATGGTGCTTCAAATAATCCAAAATCTGCCTGTTTGAATGTAAACATTTTTCCTCTCAGAGTCATGCCCGGCAGTCTGTTTGGCAGTAGTATGAAATGTTTAAAAAGTCCTCTGAAACTGTGGATGTAATATTAGTTTCATCCCCAGTTTTTCTCCCCCTCCCACCCCACATTGATCAGTTTTCTCATATCTGTACAAGTTTGATTAGAAGTTAAGTCTCTACAGGCCCCATGTTGGACCATTTGGGGAGGGTGAGCGAATTGCTTCCACACACTTTGAAAAAAAAAGCCATTCCCAACACATCTAGAAAGGCAGCAGACTACAAAGATGTGTTGTAAATGGTTTTTTTTTTTCTTATTTTAAGAGTGTAGGAACCGGAGCTGTTTTTATTTTCCTTTTTTTTTTTTTTTTAATGTCTGTCCATGCTCTCTATGTTGCCTGTTCTCATTTTTATTTTCAGTGTTAATTAAACAAAAAGGCATGTACAGTAACCAAAATGATATCAGGACAGTTCAAACTAGTTTTCTTCAGGGGTGTTTGTGAGAGTTGAGGTGCTTTCATTAAAGGGATAGTTGAGGCTTTTTCGAAGGTCTTCGTATGTCGCTGACTTTCCTCATTTGGTCTTAAACTGCTTTTGCTCTTTCTATGAAACTGATCTGTGATGATTATACACGTGAATTTAATTGATTCCTGGGGGATGACTGGGGCTTTGTGGTAGAGGGGGAAAAAATGATATTACAAATAAAAAGCATTTAAGATTAAAGGTCTCCATCACGCTGTTACAGATTTTCTGTCGGCTAGAAATCAGAAATCCCTCTTGAAGTGCATACATGAAATCTTATGTCAAATTCTGCCTTGAGATTTGTTGTGGACCTGTAGAAAAGCTTTCTAAAAATCCTTAAACTTTCCTTTTAAAAGATACTGTATTATGGGGTTAGAGGGATCAGTGTGACTCGTCCAGTAACTTAGACCCTCCGTGATCATATTGCTTCTGTATGGCTCATCTGAGGGAGGACTGTAACGTCATGTTGTAGTAAAACTGTTTTTGTTAAGCGTTCTCATTTGGTTGATCTCTTTTGTTGCTCTTTATCGGAATATCGCAGGCTTGGTGTTTTGTTTAGGTCCGTTTGTGTCCTGTCCTCACCCAGGAATAATATAACTGTTTCTAACCGCTGCATTTACTCAAGTCTGGAAGATGGAGCACGGCTTAAAACCGGGTTAATTTATTGTTTCCCTGAGGAACTTGACAGCAATCTAAAACAAGAAACAGTCACTCACTGGAATTTTGAAGCATCTAGATCAAAATATTAAGAGATCAAACTCTGATTAATCAGCTCACCATGTGTAAAGAAAAAGAAGAGTTCTGTTGGTAATTTCAGTACATTTGCGAACATGGCTCAACAAATGCTCTGTAAATAAACTGAGTTGAGTAAGTAAGCAGAGGCTCGTCTGGTTTATGTTGTGGAATTTGTTTTCCCCCATGGGGGGACTTTTACAGCTAAGATTTAATTTATGGAGGCTGGTGGTTCTATGAATTTCATCCATTTGTGTGTCTGGTAGGATGCTGTCTGATTCGCTGTGACAGCTTTTTCATGCACAGCCATTTGGTTCATTTAATTTTGCAGCCCATATCATCTATTTTTGGTATCTAGAGTGGTTCAATAAAGCCTTAATCAGAGCAAGTACATAAAAATTTACCACAGGTAGATGGAAGAAACATGCCTGAGACACCAGGACACAGTTGGCACAAACTCAAAACCTTCACTGCATCTTTTTTTTTTTTTTTGTGCAGGGTGTAGGACCACTCATATCCACCTGAGGGAGGCATTGATACTAACACAGCAGTGAGTCACACAGTGCAGTACGTTCTGATATTTATTTGGCTTCATTTCTGTTTTTAGGGTTAAAGTACACTACATTGCCACAAACTAATTTTGTCCTTCCACAGATGGGCCCTTTGAAACACACAGAACTCTATGAAAATACATAGAAAACACAATAATAAAAACAAAATACGTTTACAAAGGAAAAGATAGGATGAACTACTCTAAACTGCGAACAGCTGCAAATTCAATCACTTTTTGGAAACTGGAAAACCCCACTACGTTCTGGACATTTTAAAGACAGATGAACGAGTTTCAGAGTAAAATATGTGCGTTCAAATATCAGCACTAGGTATTCAATTCATCGTCGTCTTGCTCTGACATGTCAAAATGTCTGCTATGGAAAAAGGTGTATTGCTAAACCCCACGCCCTTTTCTCCTGCTGTTCCATATAATTTCACAAGATGGTGCTACATTCCAATGTAACCAGTCCAGACACCTTCATATCTTTTGATTGCTGTAACTGAGGTACCTCATAAAAATAAGTATGTTTTTCCAGCTTGTTGCTATGATTTAATCTTTTTAAATTCAGGCTTTGGGATGTGTGCTGCCTCAGGACTCAGATTAATTTATTCTGGATCTCTATAAACTGCATCTTCTCAGCAGTATCCCACTAAGAAACAAGTCAAGATGTGTCGAAACGTCATCAAATACAATTTTTAACCTCATTCTTCAGCTTGTACTCTGTACCTGGAATATTTGTGACTCGTCTTCACTGCAGCATCTGGCTTCCTGCAGGAGGCACCTGTCCTGGAAGCCCATGTTTTTCATGTTTCCCCACCGGAAACAATGGTTTCACAATGTTTTATGATCATGGCTTCGTTTATATGGCAACAGTGAGTCATTCAGGCTGGTATGCAGCAATTCTCTGAGTGGAGTTGCAGGAAACGATTCTCCTCACTATCTGAAATATCTAACAAAACATTAACTAGTCTCGACGCCGTTGTCTCTGGAAGGGGTTTCCTGTTGCACCGTCCATCCTCTATGAATTTCATCCATTTATGTGTCTGGTAGGATGCTGTCTGATTCCCTTCAACCCCGGGGTTGAAGGGATATTTTTAGTCTTAAATCAGTGAATATAATGTGAACCAGCTGCTTGTGCGTTATTTATTTATAAATATGAGCTCATACACGAGACACCTCATTCTGGTCAATGTCCACATGAGCTGGTAGTTGAGGTCGATCATTATAATAAACTGTAATGGTTTTGCTGTCTCATCTCTCCTGGTTCTGTTAACTCACACGGCCAAAACTACATCTGCACATTCTCTGTTTGTTATTGTTGTTATTCAGTCAGACCTGATTTGCTCTTTGCCTTTATCCATTTCATTATAACTATACTATGTCTAACACAGATGTACAGACATTTTCCAACATATAGCAGTAGAATGAGAGGCAGAAGCATAAGATATCACTTTAAAGTAAGATTTTAGTCGTGATTTCCCTGAAACTGTCACCAACCAACCAAAACACAGTAGTGCTGCTTTTCTGCGCAGAGAAATCCCAAATATCAGGATATAGCCAGAATTTTAGAAATACTGAGGTCAAGTCCCCCAGCAACCTCCCTAAAATGATTTTAAATATCTGTATTTTCCATACTTGATTTGTGCAGTTAACTGCATATTTTAGGATAATTTGATTTTCCTACCCAAACAGGATATGTACTGGCCGTGAAAACATATTTCCATCTGGGACAATAAGGATTTTCTAAAGAACAACATAACTGCTGTTTCAAAGGCTTCACCACAATAACAGGAATAAAACTGCTGAGGAAAAACCGTTTTCAAGTAAAAACATCTGTAAAATACTACCATGTGTTGTTGTTGTTGTTTTTTTTTTTTTTTAATTACACATTACTAAGATGCACGAAATACTTAGAACCTGAAGCCTCACTGGTGGCTCCGGCTCTGTGCACACATCGGAAGACAGTAACTTTTAAAACTGGATAGCAGCTTAGGATTTATAAGCAACATTTAAATAATATGCTGCCACTGCATACAAACAGCAGTCTGTGCAATTTTCTCCTTACTTGACAATAAAAATTATATATTTTTTGTAACATAGCATTTACAGTTATAGTTTAAAAGCATTGCAGCGCATGTACTCTCAGACTGAAAATAACAATGAAGGAAAATTACCTAAGTTGATACACATCATTTTTATAGCCTTGAATAGAGTGTAATTTATACATGTAAGCATATGACAATGCAGAGCCACGCACTACAGTGATGAGCGCCACAGATGACACAGAGCCAGCATCCTAAACATAGCCCTTCTCCTCTGACAGGGCAGATCATCTCTCGCTGTGATTGCTAACTGCAGGTGAAAACATGCTCGTCACCTGCTGGTGATGTTGAACTGACAGGTGACGACAAAACATCCTGTTCTGGATGTCGCGTGTCATCGGCATCAGCACTTATTTGAAACCTGACACCCGGGTCGGAGAGCAGTCTGTGGGAGATGGTGCGGTTTTCTGGATGGAGGAGTGTGTTGAAATGGTTTGTTTGTTATGAGAGCCAGTGGTTTTGGTGGTTGTTTTTTTTTTTTTTTTGGTCCTGTTTTCCCCTCTGTTTCTTTCTCTCACCTCTTTCCTTCTTTTTATTCATTTCCCTAATCTCTCCATTTTTGCTTTAACTCCTCTTCTTTCCTTTCCTCACTCCTCTTCCCACCTCTCATCTACCCCTGTTTTCCTTCTCCTCCCATCTCCTTCCCCCTTTTGACTGTCCTCCTCTCCTCCAACTTTACTCCTCCCCCCGTCCCACTGCAGATGAAGTTAAAGGGGGGCTTCAGTCTGAGCCCTCTCACCTGCGCCCTCCTGGCGTTATGTAACCATCCTCATTAATCTCTCATGCGTGAAAACAAGATTCAGCCAGCCAAGAGGGAATCCCTCCTTCCTGACCACGGCAGGTCTCTGGAGCGACTTCAGCCTCACTCTCAGAGTCTCTGTGTGACTTTTTCAGCAGTTTGAGCAGTTTGAGGACGCTCTCTATCGCTGATGTTTTACAAGAGAGCTGCAGTGGAATACTAATGTAGTTTGCAGTGAATATTTATATATGAATTATATATATAAATATATATAAATTCTGTTCATTTTGGCGGGAGCTTGTTTTCAGTCTCTTATGTGTTTAACCTCATGAACCTGAGGCTGCTGTTGTTCATCTTTCACTCCCTTCATTTCTCGGCTCATGACACAGTCCCTGTGTGTCTCAGCCATGCATGATATATGTTTTTATTTTCAGGACAGTTTGGGTTCATCAGAAATGCAATAATTTGACATGTAAACATTGCTATGCATTATCTAGAAGACTGATTGTGAAACTCTGGAATGGCCATAAATCACATATCTTGACTTAAACATGCATGACATGCAGTTTTTCCTCAAATTTATATGTATATATCACTAAAGAAGCAGCTTGAGTGTGCTGTAGATATTTGTGTGTGTGTTTGTGTGTGTGTGTGTGTGTGTGTGTGTGTGTGTGTGTGTGTGTGTGTGTGTGTGTGTGTGTGTGT
>JBBMJY010000015.1:8104523-8121516 GCA_037833715.1 Toxotes lorentzi | reverse complement strand
GTGTGTGTGTGTGTGTGTGTGTGTGTGTGTGTGTGTGTGTGTGTGTGTGTGTGTGTGTGTGTGTGTGTGTGTGGAGCAGAAGGGATTCCTCTTCTGCTCCTGTGAGTTTTTCATCCATAGCGAGAACAGGATGTCCTGGGACATCCTTCCATTTCCCTGCTCCCTCTCTCTCTCTCTATATATATATATATAACAGCCACTCCAGAGAAGGAAAAAGGGGCGTGTTTATATGTGTGTGTGTCTTTATATGTTTGCAGAGGCCCCCAAATGTAAGGGAAGGGTGCTTGGGATTTAAGCAGCCACCCAGTCACGGATTATAACCAAGAGACCTGTGCGGTGCGGTCACTTTGTCCTCATTCTTGGAGGCAGCAGTGTTTTTTTCATTTTAAAGTTAAATGACAGCATGTTCTATCAAAGTAAATATATTTTAACTGATAGTAAAAACGCAGGATCACTCCTCCCTCATTCCTCCCACTTGGCGTTTTGGCTCCTTCACGCCAGCACAAATACTCAGAAATCAGCCCGGACTCGTTTAAGAGCCTGAACTTCTCCTCGCTCCTCCTCTCACCTCCCTCCAAGGCACATAATAAAATCTACAAGCAAGGTGTGTGAGTTGAAAGTTCGGTGAACATCTTTCATTTGAAGACCTCAAATGAAGATATTTGCTTCATTAATGATTCAAACAAACAGCTCCCTGTGGTTGGTCCTGAGGTTAATGAGGCAAATAACACACATGCACATACTATACATACAGTCATTAGGAGATCAGTGGTAGCCTCCCCCAGCAGTGTTAACTGTAAGTAATTAACTCCTCCATTCATTGAATTTCTGTATGGTGCCTGAGCAGGTCACTACCTCTCCCCAGATGTCCAAATGAACCCACGACTTTGCACCGTCAAACGTCACGTTACTCTATCAGAGGGAGTCACGTCAGCGTAAGACATGCTGGTGCTGACAATGTGGATCAATAACCCGTCAAACAGTGTGCTGATAGTGAGGTTTCAATACGTGAGGTTCAATGCGTCTTGTCTGTTTGACCGAGTTGTGCTTGAGTGGGTTTCCATGGAGAGATTAGATTAACAGAGACTACACATTGGCAGATTATTGGCACGCCAGGTTGCAATATACAGTATTTCTAACACATTTCAACTTTTCAGGATGGATAACGCTAAATTAGATCACTGTTTGGATGATTCAAAGACAGCAGCTCTGAAACAGAGGACTGAAGACTGAATCTGTCAACTACTTGTCATGCTGATGTGTTGCTGAGGTGCTGACCCATGACCTTTGACTTCCTTGCAGTGAAAGGCCAAGAGAAAAAAGAAATGGTGAATTTGTCCAAAAGTTAATTAGGGCGACAACTACCATGTCTGCAGATGCTTTGTCTTGTTGCTTAAAAAGTGACTTAAAGGGTGATTATTTTTCTGTTGAACGGCTAATTATTTCATCTTAGCCAATGTCACTATTATGGAAAAAAAAAAATCCTAGTAGTATGTTGTAAACGTTTAACCCAGCTTTCACATAAACAGCTGACAGAGATAAAATAAGCGGGATGTGTCAAAGATAACAGCGCAGGCATGAAAAGGACTAAACTTCATAGCTGTGCTTAACACATCCAAAAACAAAGAATCCAATATGTAAAGGTTAAACTCTTCATTCAGTAACAAACCTTTTCCCCTCCATCTTTTAAAACATCCATGTTTTCATTTCATTTCATCAAATTTTGAGAAAAAAAAACTTTTTTCTTTTCTAGATTTATCACCAACACACGGTTTCCCACTCGCTGTGAAATCAGCCTCAGTAAAGAGAGAAAAAAATGCCGTTGGCAGAGATGTAAGCTTAAGTGGATTTACTTTGCAGAACTGCACACAAAGTTCAAGCGTTGCCCTGAGAGGTGGTGAGAAATAAGACTTTCACATGCACCTAAACCCTGTTTCCTTGGCACACTGTCTCACCATCTGACAGAGATGGTATGATAACCTCAGAATCAGTGCTGGTTATTATCAGGTCATTATGATGATTATACCTTGAACATCGCGATAAACACAAGTAAATCTCCAGCTTTAGTGTGATTACACCGGCAAATACAAGACGTATTTATAACAGTACCTGATGTGACCTAATTCAGAGCAGTTGTCATTTAGATGCAAACAAGCACAAGAAGAATGAATCATTTTATTTGTCACTTGATTTGCTGCCATACAGTACTTTCAGTCCTCCCTCCCTCCCCCGCCCACCCCCCACCCCACCCCACCCCCCCCGTCTGTATTCAGGTCATTTTTCCTTGCATAACAGCTCATTCATAAAACAGCACCACACCTCAGGGAAGGAATGAGGAAAAGACTGTAGACAGCAGCTGAGACGAACAGAAAACATCTACACGGAGGATTTTGCTGCAGTGTGACTAGTTGTGTGAGGGCACATCAAGCCGTGGTGCAATGTATTTACTGTGACTGTCAGATGAAAAACCTTGTATCTCGAGTCAAGTTAAGAGTTGAGCAAGGGTTTTTTTTTTTTTTGCAGAATCCGCACTTCTATCAGAAGCCGGTCAGTTGAGGAGCGGGGGCAACTTTGTTTTACCGTATATGTACTGAAGATTAGAAGCTCTACATGTCAGGAACATATTCTTTTTACTCTATAAACTCTAATGATCTTTAATTTAGGTTGCATGTGTTCTGTTATTGCCTTTCTAAAAGGTCATTTGTTAAAGATAAGTATGATTTAAAAGAAACAATACTGTTTGCATAATGATTCCAAAATCTCACTTACTTTAATGTAGATGCAGGATTTCAGAGGTTACCTGAAATGAAAGCCCCCGCTAACATCATCAAACATCATCAACACACCTTTGTGCAGTAAAACCTTTATCTCCAGGGGGGAAAACAGCAGAGGTGCTAGTTCACATAGAAAATATCACATGTTTAATGGATTTGGGTGTTGTTTGGACCATTAATCAGACTTACCACCTCTGCTAAACAATTTCTCGGTGGACACCCTGATATGAATTTCCAGAAAATGTATAAATAACTCCTGTACCAGTTCAGGAATTTTTATGACCATTGACCAGATATTAAAAATTGGTGATTTCAACATAACATAAAAAACAGTCGGCTTTGTCTGCAGAGCCTCTGAGTAACGTTGGAGATGAGACAAGAACAAGTGTTCAGTGTTGTGTGTTCTGACAGTTGTGGTTGTTTTGCCCACATTCACTCAGGGTAGGAAATAAAAGTAGGTGTTTGAACTACACAGACACAATGAATGATTTTCATGAAGTTCATCCAGTGTCACCTACTTTATTTCCTGCCCTTTCACACTTCAGTATGAGGGAAAAACAAAGCAAGCCTGGTCAGGTCACATATTATTGAACACCATAATGGCTGATTGTTTCCTGACCCATGGTGACTTGTCATAGGTTTTTCCTGGCTTTGCGTCTGTGCCAACAGAACAGATGATGCTCTCTTAAGCAGAACATTTCCTGTTTATGTACTTTTTCCCTTTATACATCCTCACCCAGATGAAAGTTTAATATCTGGTTATGAAATAGTGTCCCAGGTTTTTTTTTTTTTCAAGTTCTGCCAATCCTTAAAACTGAAACTTCTCAGTTTCACTCAGTCTTTAAAAGCCTTTTGCATATAAGAGTAAACTTGAGTCAATAAACTGCATGCATGCAAAAAAAACAAAAAACAAAACCAAGGTCAACCTTTTAAGTATCTCACTGGAGCACTGCAGTCTAAATGGGCATGTGATGAGCAGGGTAGAATTTTGATTGTCCCAGAAGACCTTTTTAAAAAAGTGCATTTAGCTCACTTTACTCAAGCAATAGCTATCACTGACTTGCCCTTGAACAGGGCACGTAGTCTTCAAATGTGCCAGTAAGCACGTATACTCTTTAAGGTCTGTGTGGAAGTTTGATTCATCTTCCTTCATCAGGCCTCAGCAGAGTCACGTTTTGAGGTTCAACCCACCTGTTTAGGTGAATGACATCTTTTCCAGTCCATGTGTGTGTCATCTTCACTGTGGGGTTTTGTTTCAGACTACTTTCCCACATTCTAGCAATTGCACTGTCACTGTCTGGTTTTGTTTATGCCCCTTAAAGCCTAATCTTCACATGATTATAGAGTGTCTGTGTTTTTGTTCTACCTCAAGGAGACAGAGGCATCATTGTGAGAGAAACATTTGCCCGCAGGTAGCCTCAAGAGCAGTAGTTAACGTTAGCTTTACAGTAAAGTCTTTATTATTCATCGGGCTTTGTTCTTCAGGGCATCAAAAAACAAATCACACATACTGTTATATATGTTGTTTATATATATATTTACTCTTTTTTATCTTAATCTACTGACAAACAACATAAGCTATGACCCCACCCTATCTCTCCCTGTCTTGCTGATCGCACCAGATAGTTCATCCCTAAGTGATGTTTACCCATGTTGAGTCTATTTTATGTTCAACTATCGTAATGACAGGTTTTAATATGCACCAACAAGCTCCCATTGTGTCCTTCAGCCCTCACAATATTGTCATTCTTGCATCTGCAGCCTTGAGACCTGTATTTATTCTGCTGTATAAACTGTTAAGAGAGATGTTGATGTGAGTTGTCTACCACTGGTGATCTCATGGGGCACAGCCTGGAAAGGGGCTTTTAGGCCTCTGTGAGTGCTAACTTTATAGCTACTGTGCGACTGTTCAGCAGCATTAAAGCTGCTCTAGTGAATATTTCTGCTTTAATAATGGGTCATAGGATTTTATGTAATGTGACAGGTGTTGCTTGCAGTGACAAACCCACAGAGCATTATTGTCGCACTGACACAATATCTTAAACAAAGAATGATTTCTATTTACCGTTAAATGGATAAATAAATATTGATAATGAATATCAAGGCAACAAGAATATGACTTAATGTTAATACTAGAAAAACTTATTTTCTCTGTTTTCTCTGAGTTCTCCCTTGCTACCTTGGTGAAGAAACACCTTTACAGAGGGCATAGATCCATTTGCAGAGACGTCACTGGCTCAGTGTACAACAGTGACAGCAGCTCACATCCATCTTAGCAGCCTTGGCCGGCTGTCAGGAACTCACTTCATCACTGGGTGAGCTCCATCCCAGGACATTCACCTCACCCTGAATGCCTGCAAACAACTGTCCTACCTTGGTTTGTCATAGTGAATATACAAAGGAAGGCTGAGTTTGCTAAAGCTTACTTTTATACTGAACTTTCTAATAATGGAGAACTTACAAGACAACAGATGGCCCAATCTAAAATTAGCCTGATAGCCACTGCATGATTACCCATGAACTAAATTTAGAAGGGGATAAATGATGTCTATTATCGTTATCTTGATCAGAACATTTACATCTTTGGTGTCAGAAGGCATTTCAGTTTTTTGTGGCCCTTATTTCCCCTAACTGGCAAGAAGCCATTCCCTCACATGCCTTGATCAGGTCTGAAAGCTCTGTGCTGAGGTCAAAGAAGAGACTTATGGGTGAGCTAATCAGCTCAGGATTTTATATGCATAATCGGAGTTTGCACTGTGATCCACTCACAGGCAAATGAAGAGGCAGATTAGGCTCCATGTGTAAGTGTTACAGTGTGGATGTCTGTGTGTGTCTGTATGTAAATACATAAGTACACTAGATCTGTGTATACTGTACTGGCATATGTATTTGTGTGAGTGTTACGCAAAGTTTGAGCTGACTGTGTCGTCAGAAAGCAGATGTCCTCTGACTCTCCTGATAAAGTGAGGACAGCGATGGGCAGACGGTCAGTTCTGGCTTCTTATTCGCCTGTCCCATCTGTCTCGATGTGAGCCAGGAGAAACCGGATCCTTCTATTCCCCTCACACCTCGGCTAAAAGGGGACCTCTTAATTGCCTTCCTTTGCTATGCAAGAAGATGATGATAACCCACTCCAAGTAGCTTAATGACAGAACGATTTATTTTCCTCTGAGGTGACTGATGCCATTAAGATGATAACATGACTGAGCATCTGTTGTTATATTTGGGAGAAAGATTGAGTTCAGCAGGTTGTTTTCTAATTTTAGTCTATTATAAAACACTTATTATATATCATACACAAACAACATTACAATTCTACAAACACATAAACTTTATAACATGTCTCTCTCATCCTGATTGCACTCTTTGCTATCGTCTACTTTATCAATTTGCATTTGCAATGTATTTTCACTGTGTTTTTACAAACAGATCATAGTCACATCAGTGAAACACTCTTCTAAAACAAGGCGATGATGCTGCATGACTTCTAGTAACACGATGACCTGAATGCAAGCTTATCGGATCTCTGTCAGATGCGGGTGACCACTGTGATTAAAATGACAAAATGACTTGTGCATGCAGTGATTTTTTTTATTATCAGCTCTGGAGAATTTCAGAGCTATCTGCAGAGCCATCATCAGGATATGTTTGCAACCAGGGGCTACTATGGGTGAAAGGGGCTTACTGGACACCACCAGTGAGCTCATACGTGTTGTCGGTAAATGAATGAAAGGTTTCAGCCACTGCACATTAAGACAGACAATGAAACAAGATTGGTCTGCTACCATGCAAGCAGCTCTGTGAGGCTACACTTAGGCACAGCAGTGCTTTGAGCTAAATGGAAATATTGGCATACTAAGATGCTGATGCTATTTACCATGTAAACCATCCAAAACCACAAATGTCAACCTACTGGTTGCTGTAGAGGAAAAGTCAGGGCATAACCAAAGTCAGAAGGAAATTTCAAGGCAATCCACTGAGAAGTTGACATATTTCAGTCTGGATTTAGGCAGTGGACAACAGTAACATGTGGCTATCATGGTAAAAATTTACTTTCCAAAAAGAAATACTTTATTACACCAAATATACACAATATTTGATTTTGTACATGCATCATTTTCCTCCCAAATACATGCACAAAGCCAGCTATCTACACGTAGCTCTAACAACTGCGAGTCAAAGGGACTTGTGATACTACAGGTGCTAACCTGTCACATTTTGGCAGTATATTGTCCACTACAGCCTGAAGGAAGGCAGTCAATGTTAATAAGATAAGATAAAAAAAAAATCACACTTCATTATCTTCACAAACAAGTGGACTGTCTCACCCTTTAACCCACTTTGTTCAGTCTTATTATTAGATTGATCTTTGTCTCCTGGAGGGCAGTTGGTATTTGATGTTACCTGTGGAGTTACAACATGTGGATCCTCCTCAGCATGCAGGTCAAAGGTGAACCGAGGGTGAAGGAAGATGCTGACACAGATTTCCCCTTAGACATAATGAGCACATCATTGCATGCACTCTACTCATGCATGTCAGCATTACACTGTCATTTCATTATCAACTGTATCTCACCCCTTTTAGTAATTACATTACTGAAACAGTGACTAAATTTAATCATATAATCAGTTAATAAATTACAGCTGCCTACAGTGCAATTGCACTTTTTAAAACCCCATCTGGGAGCACCATCAGATATGATTTGAGACAGATTTTTCTCTAATGTGTTTAGTCAGGAGGACCAGTCGGGAGTGGTGCTTATTCACTGAGACAGCCCCCACCCAAACAGATTGTGTTACAACACAGTGACCTTTGACCAGCACTTAAAACACACAAATATTCATAAACCTAAATGATTGTGTCAATACTGCTTCCCTTTTTTTTTTACACACTGACTGGATCTGACACACTCACAAAATGATCTCAGATATGATGTAAATTCAGTCAAAGATGGAAGTTGCTTATTGATTTCTCAACAAACTGGATTTGATGTAACTGTCCCATTAACTACTGGAAGTGCAGTATGTGATCTTGTGCATAATTTTGCCAAAATAACCCCCCCCCCCCCTCCAAAAAAAAGACACAAAAACTAGAATCTCAGAGGTGTGACAACATCGTTGTGCTCATTTTAAACAACCAGTGGACTTTTTCAAATCACTTGACCCTTTGAGCTTATTGAAAAACTTTATGTACATTACAGCTTTCAGCAAATACAATGACACAGTCATGTGTGTTAGGTGTAAAAGTTATTGACATCAGTATTTTTCCTCAGAATTTGGTAGTTGTAGCACACGGTGGAGTTTATATGTGACAAGTATTATTAGACTCAATATATTTAATTTCGACAGCCTCTAAACCAACAAGGAAAGTGTTTTCCAAACATAATTATATTCCTGGTAGTGTTCATAAAGCTCTGAAACATCATGTAGACATTTATTCATCCCGATCACTGTCTGCACACTGAACAAGCACAGGGTTGTTTGACAAACGGTGCCATGCACCAAAAGCTGCACCAGTTTGCTATAAATCAGCACAAATTACGCATTTGTTTATTATCACTGTTTTGACCAGAACTGTAGCCCCGCCCACCGAGACCTGTCCGGCCAATGAGCTCATTCCTGCCTCAGAGGAGTGATCTGGATATCTAAAACTCCAGTCTGCCTGTTCATTGCACTGAGTCAGCGGCCATGCGCAAATGGATCCAGAGGAGGGCTGTGCGGTGTAGGCTGTAGTCTACATAAGATCTCTGCCTGCGGGGCTTCTGCACTCACACCTCCCAGACACGCTGATTTTATGAGGAAAACATAAATGCAGGAGAGTCTGACGGGTACCTTGGGATCATCTCTCCAGCAAAGCCGCCCTCCACCTCCTCCCTCCCTCCTCTTATGACTGACCATCTCGGACCACGGATGCAGAGAGCAGCAACGATGCGGCGGCTACGCTGTTAACTCGCTGGACACCCCCCCCCCCTACCTCCCTCCCTCCCTCTCTCTCTCTCTCTCGCTGTCTCTGTCTTGTTTTTGCCGGTGAAGGAGGCAGAATAAATCCAGGATGAAGCTTAAACCGAACCAGACCAGGACATACGATGGCGAGGGCTTCAAGAAACGAGCAGCATGTCTGTGCTTTAAGAATGAACGTGAAGAAGAGGTAAGAGACCCCGCAGTGTAATGTTATTCATAACTGGACCTTTTGAACAATATGCAGCGGTTGTGTATGACTTTGTGGCCTAGTCATCCCCTATCTGCACCCAGTCATTCAGACAGCACAGGAGGGGAATATGAATAAAATTGACAATATTCTTTAATATTACATATGGGGTTTGATTTGTGGCCTGTCTATCCAGGTGTAGCTACATTTACACTGGTTTTCTGTTTCCCTCAAGGCCACTGTTTTGGTTTGTATTCCCGTGCTGCTGCTGATGCGCCCTGGGCTATCCAGTTTAGGCTAGTTTGAGGAGCACGTAGAGAAAAGAGGAAAAATGACTGATGTCAAGGTAGCTCCACTTAGCAACACACGACTGACTGTTATGGATTTCAAAGTAAAACCGCCAGACTGAGAAGCCCGTTCGAAGCTGTTTTGACTTTACATCTCTTATTTTGAAAAGACATTCGCTCTACGTCCTTTTAGCCGCTAGCTTGCTTAAAGCGGCGAACATGGGGGGGGGGGGCGAGGGGGGTCTGTAGCATGTTTCCTTCATTAGCGAGTTCAACATCGGCTTGTGCTGTGTGAGGAGATGAGGATGTAGGCCACAAGTCTGTTATTACACGCATCTTTCAAATGTCGAGTCACCTCACCACATTTAATAACCTCGACAGGGTAAGCATCCATGACCAGGCAGTGGCCATTCATGATAGTGCTGCATCCCGCCGGCCTAGAGCGGGCAGCTGCGTCGCAATTCTGTGGATGAGGATTTAAAGGGGCCTTCGCCATGTAAATAATGAATATGGGGTGACAGACTTGTATTGTTGTCGTGTCTGGAAGACTTTTCTCGGTGATATACAACACCGAAGATCCACTTTAAAAGGGATTTCCGTCGAGTTTTCCAAAAAATACATTAGCTGTGATATTCTGAAGATATTAACCTACTGAGAGAGGTTAATCAACGAAAATCATTAAAAAAAAAAACTCCAGTGACCCATATATAAAACAGATGACAAATAAAACACTACACAACTGCATAAACTGAACAAAAACACAAATTATGAATATTATTTTAAACAAGGGCTAGTCTAAGATAATCAAAGCCAGTCTGAAAACATTAACAAATGCATGTGCTCACAGAAAATTTTATAGAAGACATTTACAGAAAATTGCTTTTGACAAAAGCTGCAGTGAGCCACTTATCTAGGAAGTCCAGATAGAGCCCATGTTATATTAAGTACGTTGGCTTATGTTTTGGGTTACTCACAGTTTAATCTTCTCTTCCGTTAATGTTTGTCTGGTAAATTACTAGTATGCTTGTTGTAATAATAATAGCCATGCATCCACATTACTAGTAAGTCATATTTATGTCAAAAGAATCACGACCATATCTTTTTTTTTTTTTGTTGTGGCATATTCTTGCATGTCTAAATTTAGCCCCCTCTTTGAGTGTGAGATAAACAAACAAGACACAGTAAAAACAGTCCGGTCTGGTGTCACCAGACAGGCAGAAAGAGCTCCGGCTGGGCCCTCCAGTGTTTGCTTGTACAACACACAGATCTGAAGATCTACACACACACACAAGCATATCCGCTCGCTTACATTTGAGCGGCTGTTATGTTATCGTTAATGTCTGAGTTTTAAGTGTAGGACCATGAAAGAGATGTTGAGATTTTATAAAATTATATAATGTGATATATATTTTATCTTTATTGTTATAAAGCTGTGTACCTGCACTTTTTCACTCTTGCCACATTTTCTCGGAACTTGTTTGTACACTGTGATGTCTTTCTCATTACTTGTAATTTCAGGAAAAGACAGTCAGAGAATACTGTGACAACAGAAGTGTGTAGGTGTGACCATCACCCTCAGGATTTTCAGGCTCTGACAAGCATGTCTGTTCATGTAATTGTAGAAATGACACTGCTTCAAGTAAGAGAACCAATCTGGTGCTCTGATTGTGATTTTGGCTGATAACAATATCCATTTTCTCCTTAAAGAAGCTTGAGATATTGGGTTTTGTGGTATCAATACTTTCCTTAGACTCATGCCTACACGCACTCATGCCTAATCACTTCCTAGACACCGGAGACCCTGCTGTGGTGAAATAAGACCTGCACATGCTGCTAGAGTGTTTTGTTTTGGAGAGGAAAGGAGAAAGCTGAGCCCTCAGGGTGAGGTAGTCTGACAGCAATTAAACTCCTAACAAGGGAAAGCGGGAAGCTGACAGTGCAGAGGGACAGCAGTGATAGGGCCACCTGAGTTTAACAACATATGCGTTGCTTGGGGGCAAATAATTAAAGAAGAGAACTTCTTTAATTATTTTACACCATAATACTGCAGTGATATGGAGTAGAAACCCATAATTAAACGACTAGTCATAATCTGTGTTTTTTCATTGGTATTCTTCATTCATTAAAGGAATGAAGACTACCCGTTCATACATTTAATTCAAAAGCGATGTTTTGTAGAAATATTTCTTACAGAATTTTCTCAGCTTTATGTTTAAACATCTTAACAGTATTGTTATTGGATACTGTGAAGCACACAGTGAAAGCCACAACCTTGTGGGTGTGTAGCTGATAAACAGCTTTTGCGAAATGATTTCATCACAACTTTCTCAGAAGAAATAAAATGGCAGTGAAGAGCGCAGTGTGTACAGCTTCAAAGCTGCTGTGATCAGTCAGTGTTAGCAATGGATTAAATGACTATGTGTAATGTGAGCGTCTGTCAGCTTATTGTTTTGGTTTTGTGGGTCCCAAATTTTTCAGCTTGAAAGCTCTAAAAACAAACTGTACGCTACCTGTCATCCACCAAAGTGAGACAAAGTTAGCAGCCAGCACTTAGCAGCTAAAAAGCCAGATATTTCCCTCAGGAGCTGGTGCAGAACAAAAACAAAGCTAAAAGGAAAGTGAATACTGGACTTAAATTTACCAGAAGGCAGAGAAAATGACCTCAAATGAGTGATAATGTGTTGAATCTGCTGGATGTACAAATAAGTAAGTGTAACATCCCTTTTGTTTGCTTCATGATTTAGAGGCAAGACAATGTGTGACATACCCCGTTGGTCAGTGTTTGACACAGGCTTTCATGAAAGTAAACTCTAATGCAAAGAGTTTGTACCTCAGTTAGAAATGAGAGAAATGCACTGCTGCTTCTGATCGAGACAACAGCTCCAGCAATAACCTCTGTGTTCATATGATTACAACCTAGAGGCTCGGTATTGAAGATTATTGCAGCAGATTGTGAATAATGTCATAGTGGAAATGGGAGGGGGAGTTATCAGTGTGAGTGGATGCTTCACCATAAAATCAGAAATGGAGGCTTTCAGTCTCTCTCTCTCCCTCTGCCTCCTGCCATTTGTCTCTGACTTTCCCTCTTTATGACTCCTGTTATTTGTTGATACCTGTATAATGCAGCGACTACATTACGGTCTTAGCACTATTGATTCAGCCCCTGCTCTTGTGTACTTGAGTGTCTAAGACTTTTCCTCATTCTCTCCTCCCAGCACCCGGGCTGGCATTTGGAGCCTTTTTTATTTGACAGCTACAGGCGTTCCTCTTTGGGGAGGAGGAGGTGTTTATGTCCTCCAGAATATTCCTGCCTGCTGTCCCTGTTTGAGGCCATGCCAGAGGACTTTCTGTCATAGCCAATGTTTTACTACCAGTGGCAGGTCTGATATGTCAAATTGAGAAACTGATTTAAAAAAGAGTGATTTTCTTTTGTCTGTTTGTTTTGCTTGTTCTTGTGTAACTATGTTGTTACATGGGTTTTTGGATAACAGAGAGGTCAGCTGATGCCAGATGTGTCTGACATTTGTCCGTAGTGTTTCATTACACAGAGGAGATTTACCGTATGTTGCTCCAGAATTTGCCCACCTCTCCTTCCATGACGGGGGCCCCTGGGAAGCGGTGTGAGTTGCATAACAGTAACATGTCACTGGGAAACACTACAGTGTTCCCTCTGGGATTTCTCCTTCACCCTGCCCCTCATACCAAATATCAGCGGGTTTTCTGTGCTTAGAGTTCAGCTGTCAGCTGACCGTTGGCCCATCTATCATGACAGTGTGAGTTATTTTGTTGTGGTTTTTCATCAGGCCTGCAAACGTAGCCTACGCAGTTAAGTCAGTGGTATGGATTATTATGCGTCAGTGATTACAAACCAGGGGCGCTTGTCCCCCGGGGTGGTTCTACAGTGGCCTGGGGGTGCTTAGAAAGATTGTAAAGCAGATAAACTAATTTAATGAAATAAACACTAGAATTTGTAATGAAATTTTAAGATTTTGTAATAACTTTGAAATACTTTCTTATTCAATACTAACTTCAGTGAATTGTCTGGGTTTCTAAAAACTTATCCAAGTGACTTGGTGCTTCAGCGAGGCTTCCTCTTGTAAAACTAATAGCTGTATTCATCTCAGCAGCACGTGAAGGAACAAATTCTTAATTATATACAGTTTGTAATATGTAGATTCAGTGCTCTACATTCCTAAATTTATTAAAACCAAATTAAATGTAGCCTGTGCTGTGTTCTGTGGATGGACAACAACCAAAAGATAAAAATGGAGCAAGCAGAGCAGAAATCTGCTTTGTCCTCGCTGCCCCGGAAGCTTTGTGGCATTTGTTTTGTATACAACCCACACTGTCGGCTTAGGACATGTTGACACCAGTGATCTCCCCATAAGCCGTGTTGGCTGCAGCGCATTCTTCTAAAACCCAGAAGAATCAATGAATCTTTTATCTTTTATGTCATAACACTGTATATCCCATCCCGCATGGGTTCACACTTCACATTCATGTTTGTTTTAGCTCTAGTTCCTCAAAGAGCTCGGTTCAAGCTCTTTGCAGGTTACAACTTTGCACATTTCTTGCAGTTTGCACTCTGATGAGAAGACTACTGCTTGTACAGTTTCTGTAAATATCCCTTCCTTTAACACACATCACTTACTGTAAACTACATAAGATCTACACCTGTTGTATAGGATAAACACCTGTAAATGTTTATTTAGGAAGCACACACTTAATCTACATCTCCATACATGACATTCTTTCCGTATGGCTACACACATGCAACCCATCCACCCTCCCGCCCTGCAGCCTAACCTATATCATCTGGGAATGAGCAGGTGGCTGAGCTGGGTGAGCGTGGCACGTGAGAAAGGGAGCAGCCGACGACGCTCACCGTCAGGGCCCCAGGCATGTGCCGGCCAATTGGTTTGGCCCTTGGCCCTGGCCCTCAGAGATGGCCCTGGCCCTCAGAGATGCCCCAGAAGGGCTTTGCCGCTGTAATCCCATTAGAGAACGTAAGGGAAGCTATGCGAAAGCTGAGTTAGGATTAAGTGACAGGCTGGCTCTTCAGATGGCAGATTACTGGATATGGTGATCGTATGGGTGGCAGTGGTGGAGAAGTCACCATCTGTTGCGCAAACTGCTTAAAGCATGTTTCTCTCTTTAATGCATGTATGTTTACATTTACTGTTGGTTGCGTAGAATGATTTCTGAGCTGACAAAGATACATGAGAGGTGTTAATATGATCATAAGATAACAAGTTTGAGTGTCCTTAAGCCAGACTCTGCTGGTTCCTTGCCCCCATCTGGTGTAACAGATTTGTTTGTATGTTTGTGTCAGATTGAAATGGGGAAAAAAAAAATGCACCTAATATGGCAAATGAAATACTGTAAGATTCAGAAAATCCAATCGAGCCACAAGTAAATAAACCATAATTGAATCCTATCTCATTGGTTTTCCTTGTTGCTAATGTTATTATGACCTGTATCCTGTCACAGACTGTGTTTTAATGATGATTGAACTGCTCCATACAAATGTGATAATGTTTTCAGCAGGTGTGCCTGTGTCTGTTATATGCACACTACCAGAAACCGCAGACACAGGCGCATCTGATCTGTGTATATCAGTGTCCACTGCAACTGTAGTGTAATTCAAACCCTCAGCAGCGCGCTCAGAGGACCACTGATAGAACTTAAATGGCCCGCGCTTGGTTTTAAATGCATTGTTTGCTGGACTCATGTTGAGCTGGAACCACTTTGATACTGGCTTTGATTGAGCTTCATCACCAGGATGGAAAAAATCCCAAATAAATGTATTAAATAAACGCTATGGCCCCCCATTGTTTAGTTCTGGTTAGTTAGCTAACATCTATTTAACTCTGGTTTGTGTTTGTGTTCTTATTTTAAACATAAAATAAGAATTATCAATTGAAGTTTACATGGAATAACACCAGCAGTATATTTTCATACTTCCATGTACTTGTTTAACTCACACAACCGTTTATGTGCCAGAGTGAAATGTTTAATGGGACTGAATGGACGCTGTGGTAGATTTAGGATCCTGTAAGCAACAACAGAGAATAAATAGCAGAGGCACCAGCACTCATCAGTCACCTGTCCTTGAGACCTGAGTCCAAAGTGTCAGAGGGTCATGGCTCATGTCAAAGTTCTCAGTTTCAATGTGACACGCGAAGTCAAGGCCACTGAAAAGAGGCAGAGGCAATCAACAATTGGGTACAAGAAAATTGTCTCACATATACTCCCCCGTAATGAGTATATGGTTCTCCTTTTCTTTCGGCTGTGACTTTGTGCTTCCTGATATGACGAGGCATACAAAGACACACATTCCTTATGTCTAAAGCTGTGTTTTTTTTTTAACAGGTTTTGCTGGTGAGCAGCAGTCGGCACCCGGACCAGTGGATCGTCCCTGGAGGAGGGATGGAGCCAGAGGAGGAGCCATGCGGTGCCGCGGTGCGAGAGGTGTTTGAGGAGGTAAATAAATGGTGTTAATCAAACGTCAGCTCTAAATTTGAGGTCAGGCGTGACTCTCTCACGCCCTTGCCAGCGTTCATTTCCAGTAAATCATGATGAAATGACCAGAACTGGAGTTGCGTGGTCGGGAGCAGGATGTATGCTAAGGGTGAGATTTTTGAAGGGCCACGGTATCAGTAGCTGGGTGACTGAGGAGCCCGCTGGTATTCCAGAGGCCCCATCGGTTGAGAACCTTGTGTTCTCAGCCACGTCAGCGGTCTAATCTTGGCTCCTCACTGGATTCCTGTGCATTCACAGGCCCCGCAGCCCAGCCCACTGGACATATCAGTGGGACAGAGTGACATAAGTGAGGTATGTTGAGAGGAGTAAAGGACGGATGTCATATGTTTTTTCAGTAATTTGAATCCCGTGAAGTACAACTGAATTACTGAAACAACTGTTAGGTGTTATGAAAGAGACATAACTACATTTCCTTAATAATACTCTGTCAGGATTCATGCCAGATTTGTTTCCAGTCGACGAGACAGTGCAAATGATTGGTACTGATGACTGGTATTATATAATAATAATATAAGTCCTTCCTAAAGACTTAAGGACATCAAACCAATTTTAAACATAGTTCCATAAAGACATCATTGCTACTTTAAGAGAAACGACGATTGTAGCTTGAGCGACAGTTTCTGCATAAATTGAAGAAGCTGTGAGGCCACAGAGGACAAAAATAAGCTCCAAAAATATCTCAGTCTTGGCACATGGACATATTCCACAGTTTAGGTCTGAACATTTTCATGCTTGGGTAATTGTTTGTCAAGCATTTCTATATCAAAACAAAGCCGGGGAGGTTATAGTTGAGTTCAGTACGTAGAGGCGGACCTGAAGTTCTTTAAAACATTGAAATGTAATACACAATGCCCATTGTTTTGATACAGAATATGGTCTGTGGTTTGAACGCTGTTTTTCTATTGTTTTCCCCCTCTATTCATCTGCGTGACTGATTTCTGTTGTAAGGCCACAGCTCCACAGAGAAGTGTTCTCTGCTGTCTGTCTGTTCAGTAACAAAAGAAAGCCCCCTTCTAAAGTGTTGTCTTCATTTCTTCTTCAGGCCGGTGTGAAGGGAAAGCTGGGACGCCTGCTCGGCGTATTTGAGGTGAGCATTTCACATATGTATATTAAAGTGTGTGAATTGCCATATAAAATGTGCACCTTTTCAAATTAAAATTCCCTCTGTGTGTGTGTGTGTTTGTGTGTGTGTGTGTGTGTGTGTGTGTGTGTGTGTGTGTGTGTGTGTGTGTGTGTGTGTG
>JBBMJY010000015.1:8071845-8104423 GCA_037833715.1 Toxotes lorentzi | reverse complement strand
GTGTGTGTGTGTGTGTGTGTGTGTGTGTGTGTGTGTGTGTGTGTGTGTGTGTGTGTGTGTGTGTGTGTGTGTCAGGACACTTAGCTAATAAACTTGGTTGTAATTCTAATAGGTAGTTTGCATTTAATAGTGTGCGGCGTTGACAGGAAATTTATAGCTCAGTGCTTATCCGCACTCCAGCAAAAGTGGAAAGAAAATATTAAATTCACTGATAAGTCAGCTTGTCTGTGTCTGTGTGTGAGTATAAACACAAGGACATAAATCAGGTACAACTGAAAATTGAGACAGATGTAAAAATAATGCAGATGTGAAGAATCTCCTGCCAGGGAGCTTAGTGTATTTGTGTGCGTTTATGGTTTGTTGTTATCCCTAAATATTCACTTTCTTTTCCTTCTGATCCCTAAAGCAAAACCAAGATCGGAAGCACCGAACATACGTGTATGTGTTGACTGTGACAGAAACCCTGGAGGCTTGGGAAGACTCTGTCAACATAGGTACAGTTTCCATTTACCTTCTCATGAATGTTTGCGGATGCAGTTGCTGTTGTGTTTCTATGTGTCTGTACTCGCTCTGCTGGGGGCTTTTTCACCTTTTACAAAATAAAGTATCTTTATATTTATGTGAAGACCCTATACTGCATGGAGACTATAAGGGCAGCAGGGTATGTAGTGACAACAAGTGCCTATAAATCTAGGCCACTGATCTTAGCTGCAGTATATTAGAGCTGTCAGTAGCTTGGTCGGCAGGATCCAGCCTTAGTTTGATATGTGCTCAGTGGAGAGCATCCTATATCTGAGTGTAAACCAGAGCTGTTTTCTTATTTGGAATTTGTCTATTTCTGTACATGCATGTACATTGGAGGTATATACGTCATTATATATGCCACACGCGTGCATGTATGTGGCGTGTGGTCCTCAAGATGCAACATCTACCTTCACTTTGCTTTGGTTAATCTTTTTAACCAGACAAGCCAATTAGATGAGGACAACATTTCAGTAAAATTAAATACACACTGCCTCCTGTGGCAGGTTGCTGCAAAATACTCCAGTCCTGCTTCACATTATACTTCTGAATTTCTGTTACTGCAGGGAAATAAGAAGTCATTAAAGCTTATGATTTCCTTGATCTTTGCTGCATATATACCAGAAAAAACAGCCTTGACACAACTTAAAATCAAGGTGTGGAAAAGGGAAAAAACCATCTAGAGTTTTTGTTGCAGGCTTTATTACATAAGCATAATGTATAACAACACATAATTGAGAATGTATATGTTTTGTCTGTCTTATTGCATTATCTTTGGCGATACAGAGAAGACCTGATATGAAAGCTTCCTTTAACTCATGCCCGAATCTCTGTCTCCCTCTGCAGGCCGAAAGCGGGAGTGGTTCACCGTGGAGGAGGCCATCAAAGTGCTGCAGAGCCACAAACCCGTCCACGCTGAGTACCTGCGGAGGCTCCAGCTCAGCTGCTCCCCCACCAACGGAAACTCCATCCTCCCGAGCCCACTACCGAACGACAACTACCCTCATTACAGCGCAACCGCCACCACGCCCGCAACGGGGAGCGTGTTGGGCTCCTCCTGCAGATAGGACTGCACTGAAACCTTTTGTCCTGTCCAGCTTGGACAGGTCACTGAAAGTCTGTACAGTCTTGCATGAATCTAATGACTTTTTAGAGTTGCGGCTCTCTTGTATGTATAATTTCTAGTCTTAGCTGCAGGACAGACCAAAGCCATTGCCAGAACTGTGTTAAAGACTCACGTGACTGAGCAGGAGAAGCTGGTAAAGCTCACATCTCTGAGAGAAAAACAGTGGATATGGCTCACTCAAGAACGCCTTCCAGACTGATGAGCTGAGGTTTGGGAAGAGGAGGCTGCAGACCCTGCTGTTGTGAATGACCTGGTGAAGGAATGCCTTACAGAAACTTTGTATGAATGTTGTATTTGGGTCGTTTTATTTCACTAATGGTCATTTTTATTTTCTTTTAGCACAATGGATATGCTTTCTAGCCAGTAAGAGGGCGATTGACCCCAAAGCACGTCCGTGTGAGGAATGTTTCCAGACTGAAAAATGTCTTCATCATCAACCCATGATGATAACAACCAAATATTCTATTATACTACATGAATCTAACTTTAATAAAGATACCTCCCAACATCGCTTTTCAAAGCTACTAAAAAATGAGTGACTAAAGTGAAAGTACCCAAGTATTTTAAACAGTTTGTATTAACAGACACAAACAAGAGAACAAACTAAAATAAAAGTTGCCCTGATAAAAGCTGTCAGTGAGTTGCTACCTCGGTAAACTGGAAACTGGATCTGAGTTGTGACGCTGTTCGGTGTCCTTTGACACAACACTGCTGTGTTTGTGGTTAAACTTCAGCCAATTCCTCTGAATTACAAGTCAACTAACCTTGACTGATCCAACAAGCTGGTCTGTTGTCTGTTTAAAGTCACATACCTTCCATCGTCGCTCACTGTTTCCCATGTTGTCAAAGTGAAAGTATTTCATGATGCTAAGTACATCTTTGGTCTGGGTGTTGTGTGCTGCCTTGAACAATGGTTGTGCGTTAAACGAGTTTATTTCAACTCCATTAACATAAGAGGAGAACTTCTTTTAAAACACTTTACCATGAAGGGAAATAATGGCGATTCACTGTTGTATCTGGAAAGTAATGCTCAGCCGTTTTATCGTTTGTCATGGTGCTGCAAGGCAATTTGGTTAAAGCGACCATCGAATTAATATCCATGTACAGTGTGATTGTTTTTGTCCACCTTCTGCAAGTAACTAAGACTACTCACGTCTAGGCCTGCAGCTAATGATTATTTTCATTTCTGATCAATTACTTTTGAATCTGATATTATTTGGGGGTTACCATGTAAGCAAACTCAATTTTGGGAGCATTATGGGGTCTAAGACATCTAGAACTACTACATCTTCAGTTCAAATCCAGTGGGTTTCTTTGCCCCTTGCAAAATATTCAAAAAAAAAAAAAACACAACTGAAAAAGAAATATAAGGACAAAATCCCAAAGAACAATGACTCACATCAGCAGATAAAATCTCACTTTTTAGATCAGTACTTTTTTCCTTACTCATCCACCCACTCACTCCTGTGTTGACAGCTGAATGATGACTAGTAACCATACAGAGATTTGTAAATAGCTTTGAGGAGAAAAATTGAAACCGTGTTTTTAAACTGAATGAACCTGTAAAAAAAAAAAATTCTCTTAATATTTTATATATTTTTTAACAATGTACAAATGGCAGAAAAAGACGAGTAGAAAAACCTCACTGAGTATGTACATTACAGGATGTTTGTATCAATAACAATGTGCCACAGGTTATAGGATATGAAGGTCTGTCGGTTTGTGTTTTAGTATGAAATAGAGATGGTGGGATCAGTGCATTTTTAAAATGTGATCTGGTGAATTCAGAACGAGATGTACGAAGACAGCACAACATGAGGTTGACAAAAAATGATGTACTGGATCCTCAAAAAGGTGTTGTGTAAAGACCGTAATGCATTTTCTTTTTTTCTTTTTCTTTTTTTTTTTTTTTTTTTACAAAATATATATAGCATAATGCTAATTACCTAGTGTTTGATATGGGCAAGCAAGAACACAAGTCTGAGTATTAATGACTAGAGATATAATTATGAAATCTGTGTTTTGTTTTGTTTTTTAGTAAAGAAATAACATTTTGGGGGGAAAAATTTGAGTTTTAGAAAATAAAGACAGGATGGGGATGATCAGAACTAAATTTTGGAAGCTTTGGTAAGAAAATAAAAAAAATACACTTTGACAGACTAATGTTTATTCAGCCTGTTTTGCTGGGGTAAAAACAGATCTCCTCTCGTAGGTTTTCCCCTGCAGCACAGACTTGTGTCATGCTTCATATGCTTATGCCATCCCCATGGTCACTGCTCCATCATGAGCTCTTAGCTTCAGTATCATAAACTCCCATATGCCAATTCAGCAGTTCTGAACTTTCAACCTCTTGTGACGGGTAAAATAAGGACTCCAACCACCTTAAACCTCTGTGTGTGTGTGTGTGTGTGTGTGTGTGTGTGTGTGTGTGTGTGTGTGTGTGTGTGTGTGTGTCTATGTATGTATGTGTAGGTACGTGTGTATTGTGGGTTGATGAACGTGAAATACGATGTGCCAAATTTTTTAATTTCTTTGTGTTCAGTTAAGAAAACCATTATACAGACCTGAAGGTCAATAGGTTCTTAAACACTGTTTGATTAATCATTAATCAATCATTAATGTCATCTCAGAATGTAATCATGTGAATAATAATGTGTTCTTAGAGAGTGACTGTGTCTTCCATTACTGATATTATGACTAGGCACTTATTCTTTACCCGATTCTGTTTTAACATCCTCTTAAAATACAGTACAAATCAACAGAAATTTAACTTAAACCCCTTAATCTTGATGTTTTGCTGCTTAATGTCATCTTGGTGCTCCAAATGCTGTTTGATGCTTGGGTCTGTGTTGATCCGTGACTGTGTCCAGTTATGGGTAAAACATGACAGTAAGGGAAAGAATCCCACGTTAAAAACGTATGTGCTTGAATACAGAAATGTGAGACAGCCAAGGACAGACGTGTCCACTGGATCTGAACACCTTGAATGTTTGCTGAACACGATGTAATGTCACAAGGATGTGTCTGGCACATTTGAATCCAAGCAAACTAAAGACTTGTCACCATTTGTTCATGAATATTATGCACAGAAAAGTTTAATGTGAAAGTGATGTAAAGAACAGGACTGGAAAGATTGTTTTTGGAAAAAAAAAAGTTGCATTAAAGGGGAAAAATCTTCATGCTGATGTTGTTCAATGTTCATATATTTTATTACAGTTTATAACATATTAACAATATGAATCAGCAATAGACCATAATAACATAATGAGAGGCTGAGCAGCTGATGACTTGTAATATTTGACTGATAAGAAAAAAAACATTTAAAGGTTTAGTGCATTAATACATTTGTCGTGACCAGATTGACCTGCTACAGGGCCCCAGGGTAAAACTGTGGGGCACTTCCCACCCCACCCTCCATTCTCAGCCGGGATTAGCATCTGTAATGTTACACATTTATTAGCTGATGTTTTTGGGTTAGAAAAGTTTGCACAGTATCAGATGACAGGAGGCTGTAAAACTACATTTTGACACCGGGACCAAGTTCAAGACCAGGCACTAACCCTCTAAAGCCCCCTATGATTTCACTAATCTTTGTTTGGAAGTAACATAACTGATCCTATTGTAATATTACTACAATAGAGTTAAATAGATTAGAAGTCGGTCTTTGTTCTTGTATGGGGAACAAACAGGCCGAGCAGTGGACTGTATCGTAGTGTCAACAGCACAGCCACATGTGCAGGCCTTTTTCCCAAATGAAAATAGACTTTATCATAAATGTCTGGTTGTTACTGTAGATAATATTAATGGCTATAAAACACTTTACAACTTATGCAGATATCAGCTCAATTCCCTGGAGAGACACACCTGGTCATGTGTCTGGCTGCAGTTTCCACTTACAACTGAAGCCAAAGAGGGCATTGCTGTGGTCCAAACTAATCATACAGGCAACTACTGATTCTCAGAGAAGTCTGTTACATACTCATTACGCCAAAGCATCTGATACGTAAATGAGTATCAGCATCCGTACAAAATATCTGGTGTGTTAATAAAAAAAAAACTATATATTTTTTAATAAAAGGTTGGAGAGGTATTCATACTTAAGTCAATCAAAGTAGTAATAACACAGATTGATAATATTCCAATACAAGTGAATATTCTGGTGGCTACATTCCACAGTGCAAAGCTACGTCAACCACGCAGCAGCGACACCTGACACCTCAGGTGCGTCGCCTCAAGCCCCGCCCTCTCCGCTGGCAGTACGTCGGTCGACCCACCTGTGTGATTCCAGAGACAACAAAGCAAGAGTAAACATTCATCCAGGAAAAACCCCCGTCTGATTAGATGAATCGACCGGCCTGAACTCTTAAAGGCTTTGGGTTTGTTCACAATGGACGCGTTGTGTTTTAAGTCAGCGTTACCTGCTCGGGACTCCTTCGTGCTGGACGACACCAGTCTGGCTCTGCCGACCGAGCCGACAGCAAGATCCTCGGCGAAACTTGGTTTAAACGACCGGAGTCTGCGGGTTCATCAGCAAGTTCAGCTCACGCTGGCACGGAGGGCGAAGAGGACTGTGTCCAATGGTAATGTTTCATGTTATCCTCTATGGTTATGATCAGTGTGTGGCTCTCACAACATAATAATAATAATAATGAAGGTAATTACTGTGGATGTTACACTTTGGAGACCAAGGCCATTCATTTGTCCCCCTCCCACTATTCTTACACAACAAAGAATAATTGTCTCTCTCTTAAATCTTTTTTTTTAACGTTATCTTGTGAACCACAGTGTTAAGATAATTAAACCACACTGTTAAAAATGCTTCCCAGCATTTTTAGGCTTTAAATGAAGCATGAGTATGTTAGTGAGATGTGAGCTAAGAGGGATTTTCTATGATACAACCTCTTCTAGTTTTTTTCATTTTAACTGTTAGAGGCCTGATTATTTTACATAAAGAGCCAAAATGATAGAAAAAACAGGAAACAATGTGTAAATCTGAGAAGCAGAACAATATTTGTCTTCTCTCCTGTCCCATTCATTTTCTTGTGACCACCCTGAGGGGCCCCGATCCTCAGGTTGGGAACTCTGCCTTAGACTATGAGGGGCCTTTGATATCCAGAGGATGTGCTTTGTTTTAAGTGTAGCCTGCTGGAGGTCTATTATCATTAAGACCAAATACAAGCATTTTTTTTTCTGTGACAGGTTTGCATGCTGCATAGTAGCTAACCTGTCCAACAGGTTCCTGCAGTTTCATCATTCCGCCTAAAAGCTGATGAAAGTGACACCTGATAGAGCTTGAATTTAATGTTTCACCCACTTCCTAGCTTTCAAATTCTTATGTAGATGAGGGTGAGTCACCTGTGAACTCCAGTCAGTCATTAACCAAACATCATCATATTTTCAAGACAGCATTGACTCAATGAAAAATCTTATCATCGCCAATCAGCCAGCTTCTTACATGTATTTGCACAAGATGAGAGACTTCCTCCTGACTAGACTATTAAGAGTTAGAGATAAAATTCCTGAACTAAACTAGGTGTAAAGACATTTTAGACCATGTGCTTTCATCCACCAAAGACTGACTAACCAGTGACATGAAAAATAGCATAAATTTGGTTTATATTATCAGTTAACCCGCTATGTGTTTGCTCAATTAATCAATGAATGGTTTGGTTATGAAAGCTTAATGTCCATCACAATTTCTCAGAGCCAAAGATGACATCATCTTATGGCTTGAATGGCTTGAACACAACATTTGGGTTGCAGGTTGCAGGTTGTACTGTACTGTGTACTGTACACACTGTGTACAGCCAGGGTGGGAGTCACACCTGTGACCCGAGGAAGTGCAGGTGTTGCCATGCGTTTAGGTAATTACAGTGTGAAATTGTACAAAACCTCTTCAACTTGTTTCAGGAGGTGTCCATTTACAGAAAAACAGAGCCAAGAGCTTTGATGCTGCAGATGGACTTTTACAAAACATGAAGGTAAAGCTCTTTTATGTCTGCTTACTTTTACTTCTTTCATTACTCAGGCATGCACAAACACACACGCAAACCATGTATTGACATTTATCATTTCAATCCTGTGTTACTGAAAGGTTTATCTGTCATTGTTCCTGCTAAAACTGATTTGATCTGACCTGTCCATTTTAAAAGCACTGCATCAACTCTTGGATGTTCATCACACTGCTCTTTAAATATTGTGTGCCATAATTTGAATGTAGTCAAATGATCTGCAGCTGCTTAATGCGGAAAGCCTCCTATGACAAATGAATCATTGTATTATCTTGACATGATTTATGACATTTTAAAAGTGTTTACTCCAGCTCTATGGAGCCCTGACACTGACAAAATAAAATAAACTGAAGGTTTAATTTATTTTTATTTAGTTTTAATCCCAAGTGATTGGTGGTAAAATAAAGCAGTGTTTTATTAAAACTTAATGCAGGATGAAGAAGCAGTGCTGCCCGGAGGGTGTATTCTAACCTCGTCTTGTAAACACAATTACGGCTGGAGCCCTTGGCAAACGAGCATTATCACCACCACCAGCTCCCAGCAAGAAACTATGTTTGGCAGAAGAGGAAGCTTACATATAGCTCCTTTTAATGTATTATATAACTTAAAGTAACTCATTAACAGTACAAGGCTTCATAATCCCCCTTTACATGGGTAATTACTGTATAGTACTGTCCTTTTCTCAGAGCAAAAGGACAGTAAGGACAAGTCCAACCAGAGGAATAGCAAAATAAATATGTCATTCAATGTATTACGTTGGAAAATGTGTTTGGTTTGTTTTTGTTTTTTTTCACAGGTGAATGGATTGGCCTTCACCACCTGCTCTCTTTCAAGCAGCCATGTGCAGAGACCATCCAGGAGAGTGGAGGTGTCTCCACCACCAAGCCCGGTACCTCACCGTCGCTTCAATTATAGCACACACAATTTTGGGACATACACTCTCCCTGGACCCAATCAGTCACACAAGAGGGGCACTCTGCTGGACCACTCAATTGGGTCTGAATCATTTCAGCGCTACGCCTTCTCAGAGGCACCTCGTGGCATCCAGCCACAGGCATCTACGTCTGCACGTGGAAGCTTCTGCCAGAGGTCACTGAGACAGACGGCAGGGCAGCAGCCTGCATTTTCAAATGCAACATTTCGGCAGAGTGGTGAATACGGCTCTCGCTGGAATCATAACCAAACTGTGGAACAGGAGAAACGCAGCATGCACAACAACTTGCACAACAGTGGTGATATGATATTTGCTGCTACTCAGCCCGGAGAAGGGCTGTTCTGGTTGACTCAGGTCAGGAGGGAAGGCCGGGGGCTCCACAGACTGAATTCATACCCGCCCTCGGTCATCAGTTTGGAGGTGGACCTGGGTGGACAGAGGGAGGTAGAACTCCCCAGTCAGCAGATAGAGGCACAGAATGTCATGACACTGTAAGATTGTGTGTTTGTTTGCATTCATCCTCTCTGTGTTCACTTTGCACATTTAATAATTTAATACATTCGTGCATCGTCCTGATGTTTGACTCAGGCCATCAACTTTATTCTGAGTCAGTCATGGATTTTACATTTTCTCATGTATGGCTGTTTGCTTCACTCAGGAAGTCACAGAACAAGCCTCCAGAGATGACGTTAGAGAGGGCCGTGAACCTGCTGACCCAGGATGACGAGGAAACGCTGATGTGTGCAACCAGCTACATACAGAATCAATGTTTCAAGAGCCCCGAAGCTAAAAAGATGGTATGTTTAATGCATGTTTAGTGCATGGGATCATTTTACATTGATTCTGAGTAGCATCTGTTGGCAGCTCAATATGTAAAATCTAGCTTTGCATACTAAATATTTGGGTGGGATTAGCATTTTTTTTTTTGCCCTTGTACCTTCATTTTTTCAGTTTTCATTTGCAGAACTTCTCAAAAAAATCTAAATGGCATTTTCGGTGGAACATGCTAATGGGATCTTAAACTAGTACTCCCAGTAGACAAGATAATCTGGAGGGTTAATATCTGGACCACAGTGTAATGATTAAAGGCTTTAATACAGTGACTCCTAATATTATTGTGGGAGGGAGAGCACGTAAACTCCACCCAGAAAAGCACAGTTGTTGCTCTGGTGCTTTTAGAAACTTGCATATTCTCAGTATGAAAAATAAATGATTTGCAGATAAACATTTTTATACTCTTTTATCAGAGCTCTCTGAGACCCTGATTGGTATTATAGATGGTTTAGCAGGAACAATGAAACAGCTTATCTAATAAAGTGATGAAGTGACATTAGCACTTGCATGTTGTTATAAAAGTCTTTGACAGATAACGTGGCCAAGAATGATTATCAAATAACATTTTCTGAATATAATGGCTTATATTCATGATGTTTGTTTATGTTTGCATCTGTCTGTTTAGGAATCTGTCAGTCAATGACCCACTCTTGTTTCCAGGTGTATTATCTCCGTGGAATCGGAAAGCTCCTGCAGCTCCTCCTCAACGACAATGAGGAGGTGCAGCGTGCTGCCGCCGGGGCGCTGCGCAATGTCGTTTACCAGAGCAACGAAAACAAAATGGAGGTGAAGGATAGTGAGGGCTTGGCGACTATTTTGGTTGCACTGAAGAGCAGCCGCGATGTGGAGATGAGACGACAACTCAGCAGTCAGTTGTTTTTACTTTGCTACATAAGTAGGATCACAAATGTCTTTGCAAATAATAAAGTTTATTTCCATCCAACTCCTAGGTCTTCTGTGGAACCTCTCCTCTCATGACCTTTTGAAGGAGCGCCTCTCCAGAGAAGCCTTGTCTGTCCTCACCCAGTCAGTCCTCGTGCCCAGTTCTGGCATTTCCGAAGGAGAGAACCCAAAAGATGAGCTCTTAGCTGATCCGGATGTTTTCCACTATGCTACAGGCTGCCTGAGGTAGGCTTGTCTGTTAGCTGTGAAACTAAATACTTTTGCAGTGTAGATTATAGATCGGAGTAAACAGACACCATTACTGGTGTCAGATAATCAGCTCATACCAAATTAATTTGAGTGCAGAAATATTCATGCACTTTGCTTGAAATCAAATGAATAACTTGGTATCCTTAATAAAAATTGACTGTGCTGTGGCACGTACGGAGAAACTGATGGAGAAAGTTAAAGTTTGCAGTCTGTCAGCAGTGAATAAATAGCACAGGAGAGCCCATGCTTTGGTCACTGTGCAGCATACGGCAGTAATTTTTATGATATTACAAAGGGCAAGAGTTAACAGATGGCAGAGCTTCAGTCAAACACAGTGTCTGTCTCTGCCAAGTTATGTGTAAACAGTCTCTAACACGGCCTTACAGCTACATGCTGTAAGGCCGTGTTATCCATTTGAATTCTGCTGTAATAAGAAGCAGGAAACGCTGACTACACTTCTGTGGAAAAGAACTATTGCCCTTTTTAGACCTCTGATGGGAAAACTTTATTGAGTTTATGCCAACAATTAAAAAAAACATTTATTTGCTGAAAAAAATAACATCACGACAGTTACATGAAGATGGATTAAAGAAATATCCAGATTTTCCTGTTTTGGTTTAGTGATCACAGGCAGCCAAAAATGCCAAAGAACTGAATACATCTGTCAGCAGTGTATACTGGTGATACTGGCAGCTTCTTCTTCGTGAGCTGCAAGTAGTCAGTTCAGTGACTACCAGCTACACCTTCAAATAAAGTCCAAATGAAATCAGATACTTCTTTCTTATTAGTCACCAAAATTGATTAGTGATCACCATCCTGTTTACTGTACAATTACTCTGCTATCATGGCATCTAGTTAAACCACAATTAATCTGCTGTGGTGTAAGATTATGTATCATATTGTTGGTTTCTAATTGAACATGTTCTTTTGTGCACATATATCATCTCTCTGTTTACAAAGCAGGAGATATCAGACGCACTGCTCCCCTGGCAACTATAGCCGGATGAAAAGAGTGAAAGACTGAATTATTCATCGAGCTCTCTCTCTACTCTCCGCTCTGCTGAGCTGAAATCACTCAGTCCTCGCTGGCCCAGTGTTATCAAGTTCTCCTTATCATGTTCTCAGACCCTTTTGAGCTCTCTGTGGATGAGAAAAATGATGAGTTCCTCTCATTATATTGCACCAAAGAACCCGTTGTGTGGAGTTAGAATGTTAATTGTTGTATTTATTTTCCTTGGGAAGTTGGATTACATAAAAATGTTTTGGTGGTCTGTGAAATAATTCGTAATGATTGCAGCTGGCTTTGGAACAGCCTGAGCTCCAAAATCGTGCATCCACTAACTTGTATAACTTAACTGGCTTATTACAATGTGGTAATTGTTTGTTATTAACATTGCTGACTTTACTAATATGGTTCAGTGAGAATGAACACTGACACACAAATGTCACATTACCTTGATTGTTTTGAATGTTTTTGCTTCCAGAAATCTGAGCTCTGCTGGTCCAGATGGCAGGAAGGCGATGAGGAACTGCGAGAATCTCATTGACTCTCTGGTCTACTACATCCGGAGATCCGTAGCTGACTATAAGTCAGATGATGAGGTGAAATGAAAATGATGAGCATCCCAGAGAAAACATTTATCTTCACAGTTGGTTTCACAACAGACTACCTGGCAGCTTGATCTAAAGTGCAGCTTGTTACAGGCCCACAAACAGGAATGTCTCCATCTGCACACTTGGGTCTCAGTTACAAAGCAAAACACTCAACCTATATACCTCTATATGGTCTATGCATCAAACAACGTACCATACTGTATATAATTTAACATCTATCTGTATTTGTATCTGCTCTGAAGTCCACAGAGAACTGTGTCTGCATCCTGCACAACCTGTCTTATCAGATAGAGGCAGAGCTTCCTAGGAAGTACACCCAAGACCTCAGAGAATCTCGACAAAATTTGGCTCCCAAGCAAAAGACTGTCAGCTGCTTTCCTTCTCGCAGTGCCAAGATCACAGAGGTAACCCCTTTCAGAGTATCAAGTATTCAATTATCCACACCGATGATGGTGTTTGACAGCAGTTATGTGAGAACTGCTGGATTTGCTGTAGGTTAAATCACTTGTAAATCAGCTTCTTCAGGTGATCATGTTTATCTTTCTGTTGTTATTTGCATGAAGTGAAACATAAAAACAAAAACAGACATGACAGTTTACTTTAACACCATATCCTATGACTACATGTAACATGAAGGGGGTCGCCCACAGTCATAAGAGAACAGAGATTTATCACCAACTCTGAACTTCGAGTTCAAGAGTCATAAAAAATACTTTCATGTTTTACAGGAGGGGTTTTGATGTAATACTCTTTCTTACTTGTATTTAGAATGTAACAAGACATAAATGAAAAATAAGCACAGGGATGCTACAGTTTGGAAAATGCATTGTAACTAAAAACCTCCTTACAAGTCATTGCATGCCCATTAGACCCTGTAAACAATCATCTGCATTGCAGCTACTCAGATGCTGCAGTGTGAATTCTTCTTCTCTAATCATGTGAATTTACACTATGATGATGCAGCAGAATGGCACTGAAGCTCAGCCAGTCTCCCCTGGTTAAGTAACTTTAAATGCCCACATGGACGCACACACACACACAATGAGAGCAAGCAGTGCTGTATGTATGTATGCCACCTCCTGTTGTCAGTATGAACCCAGTGAACCCATCTGAAAGCTGCAGCTCGTCACCTGTGTCTTCCCAGCATCTGGAGCGACAGAGCCCTCTGCTGGAGGAGAAGGCTAACCCCTGTGGTATAGAGTGGCTGTGGAGCTCCATCACTATCCGCATGTACCTGTCACTGATCGCCCGCAGTGTGCGCCACTACACCCAGGAGGCTGCCATCGGAGCCCTGCAGAACATCACAGCTGGAAACGGCGTGGTAAGACAGGACAGATGAAAAGGTTCATTCTGGAGCATAAACAGAGAGAAAGAACTGGTCTACATCTTGACCGCACAGCTTTCTTTACACTTATTTTGTATTCTAGTTGTGGGTCGGAGGAGGCAGATAATTTGGACTACAGTGAGTATAGGGTACTAGTTGATATTGTAAGTTTGTATTAGTTAGGTTTGTGGCAGGGATACAGAATTATTAGAAGTATAAGTTATTCCATCAGTTATTATGATAAATAATTTTAAAAATGCCCATCACAAGTTACCACAATCCAAAGTGATGTCTTAAGCTTTGTCTGAGCACTATGTATTTCACATTGCGGTCTGGCAGGTGACTGAGGCCATCGCTTTCACCATCGTCCAGCGGGAAAATGGTCTTCAGCATGTGAGGAAGATGTTACAGGAGGGAGAGAGTGATGTGAGGAGGATGGCCATATCTCTAATAAGAAACCTCTCTCGCTACCAGGAACTGCACCCTGACATTGGTAACTTTCCATTCAAACCACAAGATACTTTGGCATTTTGAAAAATAGCCTTTTATTTTTCTCCACAAAGCATTTGTTTGCTAACCTTTCTGTCTCCACTTGGACCGCGAACTGTACCTTTTTAATTTTTACACACTTCATATCTTTTATGTGTTTCTTCCTCCCAAAGTGAGGCAGGTGTTGCCGGAGGTGGTGGGGATGCTGCCCAACGACGACACCGGCACCGACCTGCCCACCGAGGTGACGGTTTCTCTGTGTCATATCCTGATTAATCTGTGTCAAAGTGACTCGCAGCACGTCAGAGCCATCATCAACCAAGGAGCCCTCCCAAAGATCATCAACATCAGCAGCGCATATGATGAGTTAGTCCACGCTCTTCTTTTCACTGCTTATATAAAGAAACGCTCTCAGTTTCCTCTTTGACGATTAGCACCCTCTGAAGAACACAGTGACAAGCTTATGAATAAGTTCAGTGCAAGACCATAAAGTACAAAACATGACTTGGAAGAGAATAAAAGCAGAAAAGTGAGGAATCTGGAAAGAAAAACCAAAACATGCAGAATCTGCTGTCCTTCAGTTCACTGCAGGTACACATCGAATTTCAGGGAGAAATTATATAATAATATATAATAATTTCACCTTTCTGTGTCCCGGTTTTAGACCAACCAGAGCGGGTCAGGCTGCATGTATCCTGCTGCACACCATGTGGAAACACAGTGATCTCCATGGGGCCTTCAAGAAGGTGCGTTCATATTCCACGCAATATGTGGGTTTCCTCTGTCCATTTCAGTGGCCTTGTTGTCTGCACACAGTTGATATAGTTGCAGACATCTTTCAGATGCTGCTCGAAGCACGTTTCCCTTCCATCTGCGTGGATTCTGGCAGCCCCTCACAAGGCCCGAATTAGAAACTTTAATAAACCTTTTTAGTTTTTGCAAGTGTCACAGCACAACTTGTCCTGGTGAAGGATTTGTTTTAGATTTAATTAGCTCCTTTTCCTCTTTAAGTTGCTTTTTTTTCATGAAGTCTGTTGCCAATGTCTGTGTGTTAAAACATAAGATAGAACTGTTTGTTGAACCAAGGTTGGCAATGATATGATGCTGTTTATTTTAACAAGATAAATATAAAGTCCAGAATTAACTCGTTCTTCTTTCTCAACAGTGTGGGTACAGGAAAACTGATTTCATTAACTCGAGAACAACAAAGGCTGTGAGCTCTGGATGAAACTGAGCCGAAGATCCTTTTTACCAAACTCACACTTTAACTGTATCAGCACTTGCAGTCACAAGTCACTCAAAGCACTGTTTTCCTGTAACCTGGATTTTTTGGGGTTTTTTTCATCAGTGCTGCAAATGGAACATTATAAACTATTTCCCTTAAAAAACCCAAGAAGCTGAGCTTTAAAATTGTAATTTCCCTCTGTGTTTGAATATGTTGCTCTGACTGTCAGTGCTGATGTGTTATGTAGCTTAAGGACAAACATGGATTTGACGTTTTGGTAATTGTGGAAAGAGGTGAAGAGTGAGAACATTAAAGTCAACAACACATGTGAAGGGCCACTTTTCATTTCATGGGGCCTCAAAGCACTTTTTTTTAAGAGAACAAGAGAGCACCTTTATGTTTGTCTAGTTTTTTTTTCTATAGTGGCAGCTTGATAGTTAATGATAGTGCTATGTGTTTTTAAGCACTTCAGGTAAGAACCACGATGAAAAAAAATTTGATATTTACATAAAAAAATTGTGACGCATGAAGATCAGTGAAACTTTTTTTGGCAAAAGCATTAAACTGTTAATGTATTTATATAAATGTTTTTAACACAGAATGCCTTCCTACTGTAACACACAAGCTGATCTGCCTTCTTGAGTTGTTTGCTCAAATTAATAAACTCAAGGTCTGTGCCAGTGGACTGGTCTCAAACTGGTGTTTGGCTTCGTTCCCTGGGCTTTGTTCCCTGTGACTTTGAGGCGAGCTGCACTGCGGCACAGCTGAAGGTGGGGAGGGAGCTGGCCCTGGAGGCTGGGTGCCAGTCAACACGACCCCTCCCAGACAAGAGACTAGAAAGGAGAAAAAGGGAATATGACATGAAACGCAGGTGAGCAGGTCCAGAAGTCACGACTCTGAGGTGAAGAAACCCCGCACCAACGTTCTACTCAGAAATGAGAAGCTCATCCTCAGAGCCTTGGTGGTCTCGCTCAGACACTTTTTGTTTAAACAGCCAAATTCCCCCAGAGATCCATTTTGTTTAATGAAGCGGGTCCCAACTGGGAAATCTACAAATGCCTCACTTGATTTCAGGCGGTGGTTGGATTTTCTAAATCAAATTAACAGTATCCCACAAAGTAATTACAGCTTTGTATCAGTGATTCTCCCTGTATCTGCATATCCAGCCTGCACAAGAGCACGGATGTGTAGCAGCAGAAAGAACTTAGTCTCTGTCTGCAAGTACATAGGACATAATGGAGCATGTCATGACATAAAATTGCTTTCGAGTACTGATATATTCTTCCTGCTGTTTTCTGGCTTCATGGTGAGCTGCTGCCGGATGCTTTTATGTGTCTAAAGACAAATTTGAAGCGTATTTCATACTGAATATAGTTGCATGTGTATTACAAGACAGTAAATGCAAGATAAATCACAAAAGGGACATTGTATAATTTTAATGTTTTCAGATGTGTTTCTTGCAAAGATGCAGAACCATTTTTTTCAGGTCAATAAAATAAGAAAAGTAGAGGTTTGTAGTTAAAATTTGTCCTGCAGAGGGCAGTGGTGTAGCATTAACATAACAGCTCATCAGTCACCTCGATGAAGAGCAGAGAAAAGATTCACTGTAAAATTGTCCCCAAGTGGTACTTTGTCCTCAAATAACATTTATTTTTCATATTCATAAACTCTCAATCCCACATGTTTTAAGTGGTTTAGCTCTCAGATTAAACCCTAAGCCTTTCTATTTGAGGAACTAAACTCTGCACTTTTCCTCTTTTTCACTAATAATCTCTAATTCACCCACTTTGTGAACTATTTTGGTGACAAAGTCCGTGAATATCAAGGCTTTGGTTTTGGCGCAAGGAAAAGCTCTGAAGAAGCCAAATCCTTTTAACAACAGCCTTCTTGTCTCCCCACAGCTTATGCTGCTCTGAGAATTGGTCAGATTTATTATTTCACAAGGAGAGCCTCATCTTTTTTTGTAACGAATAAGGTGACCAGACTTAAAGACAAGCATCATGGGGATTAGTTGATAAGAATAATTAAATGTTCACATTGGTTATTTTCCTTCAAAAGTGTCCATGATAAGTTACTTTCCTTTTCAGAGTGAGGGATAAACTACTCAGACGCCTGAAGAACGATATTTATAGTCCAACACAGAAATAATATATGTCCAAAATACCAAAATAGCCAATGGTAACAGGTGTTGAGACACATGAGAATGGATTTGTTTGCTACTGGAGCAGAGCGGTGAAGTGGGTCGTACTGGGGTTGTCACATAATGACTGAACATGTTTGATACACGGAAAGAAAGAAAGGATTCTTTCACAGATCAGCAGCAGTGGAAAATAGGCTAAAAGGAAATGAGTTTGACTTTTTTTTTTTTTTTTTACTTTACACTGAGGCCATTGTCAGGGGTGTCAGCACTCAGGCCAAATTGCTATCCACTGACATAACCGCTCAAGAACATTTGGGATCTGAAATGAAGTAATTTTTTGCAGCACTTGCTGCAGCACGTCATGGTTTCCTGGGAATACATGTGTCTTTACTCCTCTGATCCTTTTGGGAATGTCTGGAATGAGGTACCACCCGGTAATGTCACAAACCCAGACACAGTATGAACAGTGTTTTAAGTCAGGACCAGATGGTTGTGAGTACAGAGGTCGTTGTCCTTCACAGGTACCCGGTACTGCAACCCAAAGACACAGCAGTTCAACAAACTGTGAGAAAACGAATAGGCAGTATAATTGTCTTGTCTGAACCCCCAGAAAGACATGAATAATATGAATAAGCAACATTTTATTTAGTGATTCCTGCCTGCTGTGTAAAGCAACAATCAAAATGACAAAGCATCGTGTTTCAGCTGCCATACTGGTTTAAAAACAGACTTTTTAAAAGATTAAAAACTTGATTCATTTTAGTTTTAGAGCTGCCCGTTGTTAATGAGCTCAGCTGTAGGCGCTTCTCTCGTCAGGAGGCATTGCCTACAGCTGAGCTTAGTTTTTAAAAGAGCCTCAGTCTGCTTGCGCACATGGCCACTTCTTCTGTGCCTGAGAGGGTGTGTTGTGTGTCCATTTTTTTTTCTTGTTTCTGGCTTTTAAAATTTTTATTTTGCCCACATTTATGGCAGTTTTGGAGTCATTTCAAAGCAAGTGTCTTCCTCTTTGGCGCCACACCTTGGTCTTGGTTTCAAAGAACCCATGTTTCCCTTGAGCCCAGTTATTTTCTTGCCTTTGTTTTGTCCATGTTTGAGTTAATCCCTTTCTTGGTCAAAGCGCAGCTAATTAAAAACACCTAAGTTTGCCAGATAACAGGCAATCATTATGGAGTTCAGGGAAGCAGTCTTAGCAGAAAAGATTTCTCTGTGAGTGAGGAGGCAGAATAGGGAGATCTTATGAAAGTGGGACAAAGGTTTTACCAGTTGGAGAGACCCTCCAAAAACAAAGCAGAATTTCTTATGGCTGTGCAGCCATGAGTGAACTGCAGCTAGAAATTAAAAGATTTAATGAGAAAGCAGAAAACATGAACCAAAAAAACAAACATCTAAATAACAGTATTTCATCAGTCAAGAACAATGATTCCCAACCTTGGCCAGGAATCCCACAGATAAGCAAGCATTTGTCCAGCCCAGAACCACAAATGTTTGATGCAAAAATAAGTTTCCAGGAACCCCAAAAATTTCATTAGAGGATCTGCAGGTGACTCTTGTAAATGTTGGTTTCAAAGTACACGCATCTACAGTGAGAAGGAGATTGTACAAATTTGACCTCTGTGGGAGGGTTGCCAGGAAAAAGCCTTTGCTGTCCAAAAGGAACATTAGAGCGAGACTTCAGTTCACCCATGAACATGTACTGTAGACAAAGACCAGGCCTTTTGGAACAATGTGATCTGTCAGACAAATCAAAGATAGTTGCTTAGCTACAGTAACAGTAGACATGTTTACCACAGAGAATAACTTCACACCAACTGTGAAGCATGGCGGGCGGTGGAAATGTTATTGTTCGGGGTTGCTTCACTGCCTCAGTGACTGGGCAGCTTGAAGATTCCAATCCCATTGAAATGTTGTGGGGACATTGAAATGGCCAGTACATGCAGGAAAACCCTCAAGCATCTTGCAACTTAAGGAATTTTAAATGGATGAGTGTTTCACTTTGTTTTTGTGAAATACTGGACAATTTTATGCAGTTTTTTTTTTCTTTAAATCACTTTTCTTGAATTTGTCACAACTGGCATATGCATGCAGTGGGTGACATGGAGTCATTGGCGTTTGCTTCATTTTTAAGGCAACATAAGCCAAAAATACTGGAAAGCACTGGTCTAGAACATGAGTCTACTCTAAAAGACTGGTTTACTCTAGAAATCAGTGCTCCTCCAAATAGCGCTGAAGGAAAAGGCACAGAAATCTCTAAATCTTGTCCTCTGTTGTTTAATTTTTACACAGTTGGCAGCAAAATACCAAAATAACTGCCACTTTCATGTAGAGTTCACTAGACTTCCAACTACAGCTTTACAATAAACTGTGCAACCACAACATCCTGGCTCTAAAACCAGTTTTGAAAAGTGTCCTTTTTTTTCCAAGCCCATACAAAGACAAATGGTGACATTACTGGTGTTGGATGAGACATAGAAAATGTTTATTTTGTTACAGGGAAGAAAAATCTCAGTGGTCCTTGACTCTCTCTGTAGACCACAACTTCATTTGACATGCCAGGGCCCTTCCTTTAGTCTCAGATGTCTCGTGTGTCCTTGGGGTGAAGCAACTATCAAGTACTCTATTCATAGGAACTCTGGTTCAGATGCGAGTACTCTGATTTGGCTTTGGGTCTTGAGGTCAGTGGAAGAAGGAAAAATCTGTCGTCCTGAAAGTTTTCAGTTTAACACAGAAAATTGGGAGTGAATCAGAAATTTTACCTAAGCAACAGAAGATGAATTCACAACTTGGAAGCCAAGGACTGATCCAGCAATGAAACCTAATAGATGCAGCCAGCCAGGTAGAAAGAGACCTTATACAGTTCAATTCTCAAATCTCATGGCCTGCAGTGATGTCAAGGAGTAAATGGCCGACTGCCAAACAGCAGACGGGTCAAGAAGGATGAGGATCACGAATAAGGAGGCAGCATGAGACGTGTGCTGTGCTTTTGAAATTCAGAATAGTTCAGTGAATGAGTGTTCTGGCCTGACTCGTGACTGATTGGGGTCAACAAGGTTGTATTGTGACTGGTACAGTGAAAGCTGGTTAGAGAAAGCATGTTGAAGAGTTCGAGAAAAGCATTAAACGAGTGGCTCAGGTCTGCAGGTCCTGACAAACAGATGGGTCAAGAGCTGGCTTCTTGACTTGATGGCAAACAGCATGTGGACACATGGACGTGGGAAAAGACAAAAGGTCAATGACACAAATTTCAAGAATTTATCAAGAAGGTGACGAGAGAACATGGAGACTAATTCATCCTCAATCATCTCGAAATATGTCCAAAAACTATTAAAGAATTGCTTTGATGGATTAATATGTACAACTAATCTCTATGTGAAAACTAGTTTCTGTATGGATGCAACTTGTTTCAATTTAATGATATTTCCACGTTTTAAACATTTCAAGGCTTAGTTTCGACTTGGGAAGAGCTGGTGCAACTGGCTCCTGCAAACCTACACAGGTGTTTTCACGTGCTCTGGCTGATTAGACCTTAGATGTGTGAGGGGAAGTTGTGTAAGGAATCACACCAAAGTTCATGAGGCCATTACATTGATGAAGGTGAAAGTTGTTGCAAGAAACCTGACACAAAAACGTGGAAAACACGTCCATCAAGCACAGTCTGTACACACCGACAGGCGAGAGAAGAGGTCTGATGAGGTAAGGTGAAAACACCTGAGTAGGGACCTTGACAATGTGGCTGACTTTTTTACTTTATCTACATCATGAAAGTGCACATTGCTGTCAGCATCAAAGTTGCCCTGTGCTTTACATTTGTGATGAATAACCAACCCTTTGTTCATTGCTGAATTGTGGATGTGACACTATCAGCAGCACCCAGAGCATTGTGTGCATCAAGTTTGAAGATAGGCCTTAAATCCTCAAAGCATCAGTCGAACCATGTCACCACTGCCTGCATGAAAACATCAATCACTTGTGGCTTGATTGTCGCACGAGCCTAACCATATGTTGAGGATTAATTGCCGAGTTGAGTTCTAAACTGATATATAGGCCTACGCGCACAACACTGGAACAAATGACTGCTATTTAAATTAAAGCAGACAGAAAAGGAGCCGTTTCATAGATTTTATTAAATTTATGAGTCATGTAAAGACTTAGAAAATGGGATTGTAAGAGGCTGTTTAACTGTGCAAGACAGAAACAGATTAAAAACGAGAATCAGCGGCTCAAATTTTTGTCAGAAGTTGTTGAGTTGAGCTGATTTAAAAGGGAAAAAAAACTTTCTTCAGTTTGAGCAGGTCTGCGTCATAACATCAGGAGCTGGGTAGCTCTGAAATTACAGTTTACTGAAAAGCTGAAGGTCGGCAGGGTTTCTGCATGATCAGCACAACAGGCAGCTGTTATGATTAATGCTGTGAGACATGAGGACATGAGTGTTGACTGGAATTTAAATAAGCACAAACACACTAACGCAATCTTACACTTTTTTTTTTTAAATCTTCAAGTAAAACAGCACAATGAAATATATTGCTGTACTGGGCTCGACTACTGTCCAGTGAGGAGTGAAGCTTATTGGCTGTTGCCATAGGGTATTAAAAAGGTAGGAAGGACACTGAATATACCTCAGGAATGGGATTATAAAGACTCTACTTGAATTACACATTTATTTCATGGCTTCTTAATCTCCATTCAAAAACCTTGGAAGTGTCCTAACCCCCTAACCTTCACTGTGTCCTTCTAACATATGTTGTGCAGCAAAACATTTCTCAAACCCACAAAAGTGTATTTAATTGTAGTGTAGATTGCTACTTTTCCACAGATGTCAGTTATGTCAGAATGTATTTTTGACAAGTGTTTTAAATGATGCAACTAGAATATTTCCACTTCATGGCATGGTACAGCCATGGGAGAAAAAAAACATGGCCTTGGGTTGAAAGCTCAAGTAGGCCTATCAAATATGTGCCTTAAATAATTGAAAGGATGTTGCACTGCAAATATGCAGTGTTTCATGTGGTGTGAAACACTGCCCCCGCCCCCCGAACCCCACCCCACCCTTCAAACATGGATTTTATTGTGATGGTGGAGCTTCACTGTACAGAACAATGCATGTGCAGAGTTAGTGTCACACTAGGTAGTTTCACCTTAGTTGAAGACCTGTCCCTAGGACACCAAAACTAGTCTGAAAGCCAGTCACAGTCCAATATGCAACTTAGACAAGTGTACCTGTAAAGAGGCATTTTGTGGTCAGTTAAACTTTTGAAATGAAACATATTTCCATATTTATAGATTCTGCATATTTCAGTGAGGGAGAAATACTGGTGTTTTTTTTTTTTGTTTGTTTTTTTTTTTTGCAAAATTACATATTGTTATATTTTGCTTTCAAACATTTCAGAAAGGGAATCATTTAAAGTCCTTCATACTCAAGACTGCTCTTACTTATGCCCATTTCTTTTTCAGATCCTTTCTAGAATATTCATCTAATTTTATTTATTTTCAATGTGTGGCACACAAAAGGGAAATATTTAGACCCTGTAATATGTAAAAACCGTGATACCAACAAAAATGAAAACTTAAACTGAAGACAGAGCCATGTCATCCACACAGCCAAATACATTAAAGCAAAATCTACACACAGTTTACCACATAAAAACAACATTGATGGAGCCGCTGACAATCATACAGATACACTACAGATGTGTGAACGCTTCTACTGAAACAAACTTGTAGGAATATGAACGATTTCTCTGTTTTTCTTTTCAAATGAAGCAGCAAAACAAAACGCCTTTCCTCTGAACACACGTGTAACCCACTGATGCATCGACACCTTTGCTCTGAGATCAAAACCCTCCGGTTTCAATGTGACTGCATCAGAGATGAGTGGATCTCTGGGTCCATTTGCGTCGCCAGTGCATTGCAGCTTTAACCGGTCCATCATGCCTTGCGGTGTCCCAGTTCTGTTCCGATGTAATTTACAACAGGCTCTGTGATCCCCCTCCTCACTGATGGGCAGAGCAGCAGGTCAACAGGCAGAGCAGTGGATGTTCAAAGCCCCATGTCGGATGTCCGATGACTTGCACAGACGCGTGTTAATAGAGGCGGGGATGTGCGCGCACCGTTAACTCTGCTGCAGGCGCGGATCGGCTCGGAATAAACAGGACCTCCCGTCAGTGGTCCGCGTAACATGCAGAGGAAAGTACCGGATTTCATCCCAGAGAGAAACACTGAGGCTACAGCACAACGGGGGGAGTTTGAAATGCTCTGACACGCTGTGATCTGCGGGTTGAAAACAGGTACGTTGATGGGTTTTTCGCACAGGGCGGAACGCAGCCAGTCTTTCTGCTGTGGCTTGAATGCGTCAGTCAAGAAGCCAACATTTAAAAGCTGCTGCCATTTAAACAAGATTTTGGGTGATATTACAATGACCTCGATTACATCAGTTCAAAGTGAATTTCGTCTTGTTATATCTGTAAGACAGGGAATCACAGTGATAGACTGGTCAGCTGTAGTTGCATAACTTTATTTTGGGGTCAGATCTATTGATGTTTACCCCTCATCTTCCTTTTAAAACACTAATATACTTTACAATCCACTTAAGAGTGCATCCTCAAATGGTATGATACAGGACAGATCCTCCACATGGTGACATACCTGATCCATGAGCCAGCAGGAAGTGAGCGTGTGGTCAGTGTGTGTGAGTGGATGTGCTGAGCCCTGCAGTGATGAATCTCTTAATAGAGTTGGGCTATAAGCGCTCACTCAGCAGTGGTTTTAATCAGAGTTCCTTCAACTGAGTCAAACAGCCACAGCAGAGAGTAAGAAGTCCTTGAGGCACACATGTGATGGAAGCAAAGGGCAATGCTCATTCACAGGCGCCATGTGTTTGTAGAAGGGAATAAACATAGTAGACAAAAATACAATAATTTCTTTTTCTTTTCTAAATTGCTTTTCTGTTAACATACCATTTTATCTTACACACGAGGGTTCATTTTAAAATCCTGACCCTTCACAGTACTCTAAATATGTTTGGTTTATCTCTTTATAGCCATTTCAAGACTGGTTCTTGAATAACTAAATTATTTTTAATGTGTGAAACTGTGTCCTAGTGATTATTTTCATGACTGACTAATCAGCCAAGGTTTAAAGTGGTGTCATCAGATGTTGTAACCCCCAAATATTCATTTTACAGTCATGTTAAAACAAGGAAAAGCAGCAAGTTCTCACATTTCAGAACCATCTGAAGTGTGACACATATTGATGCTTGGTTTCTGTCAGTTTATTAATTTGATTAATGCAGAATTAATGCCACATAACAACCTTTTTCCCCCTCTGTCATTCTCACGATCTAATTTATTGACTTCACAGTGCACTGATTCAACTTTTAGTCATTCATGAATGTGATTCCATCTGAGTTAAGGAGGAAAGTGCAAATTTTACGGATTTTCACAGTGTAAATTTAGTCCAGTTCATCTTTCAGCAGACTCTCCCTCCCACCACCTTGTGTTCAGCTAAGCTCCGAGTCTTACAGGGTTAAAGGCTTATTGTCTCCAGAAAGCTGATTAGTTTTAACTTTTGAGACTGCAAGGTGGCAGTTTGGTCACTTCAGTGTATAGTGATTGTTTCCAGCACCAGTGGAAATATATTAATTATAACGCTGAGTTGGATTTAACACTTTTTTCCAAGTGTGTGCAGCAGTTTAACACAACCTGTTTACACACATGGCAGAGGAAATGGTGACAAATACCTGCTTGGATTAAAATGCACACCACCATTAAAATGCACACCATATGTTGCATCCCTGTGAAACGCCATGCCACTTGTTTGTTCACAGGAAAATCTTACATTGTTTCTGGCAGCATGGATGATTGACAGTACCTGAATGGAAAGCTGTTGTCTGATTAGTGCCTGAAGCTTTTCACTCAGCCTGTCCCAGCTTTTGTTAAACCTCCAGCCGCCTCACTCTGCTCAGCTGACAAAGTTGATGTGGAAGTGTGAAATCTCTAAACCATCTCCATGCAGCAGCACACAACTGAACAGAAAACTGACGGAACAAAGGAGGCTAAAAGGTTAAGGTTTCATTTTGATATGGGTCAGATTGCAGGATGCATTAACAATTGTTGGAGAAGTATTTCCTCATGTAGTCTAGTAGCAGTACAATATAATAGTGAGGAGTAACAGGAAAGATGAGAGAGATATATGGCTGTATAATATAAAGCCTGCGTGCCAGCTCAGAATCAAAGTCATGAGAAACTCCATCAAGAAAAGTGACATCTTGTCTGAGGACAAGGGTCAAATCCTAATTTAATTAGCTTTTTATATTAGAAATACCTGCTGACTTTAGCATTTTCCCATGGCTATTTTTAGCCACGCTAGCCACATGGCTCTAGGAGAGGCAGTGTCAGTCAGGCTGAGATATCTCAACAACCATTGCCATGAATTTTAGTAGAGACGTTTTTGGTTCCCAGTGGATGAATCTTACTGATTTAATAACTACACTGTATGCAGATGACTTTAGTAGTTTTATGTTGAATGCATTTAGTTAGCTGGAGTGAGAGATTAATTTCCCCCTTAGGAGGTTAACTTAAACCATATGACTACTCCAGTTGAAACCTGTGTTAATCTCCACCATGAGATCAGCTCTGAGACGTCTTGGCAACACCCCACTTAATCCTGAGTTTGGGGGGACCCCCGCCGCAGTGAGCACCTCTGTGTTTTCTTGGAGCCCGCATTCAGAGGAGACAAAGAGGATGTGACAGGAAAGCACGGGCTGCTTCTTAATTGTTGGCGATTGTTTGGTTTACTTTCCCAGACCGTGCCCTCCAATCAATCCAGTCATCTGTGTAAGGCTCGGACAAAGCCACTGCCGTGTCGCCATGGTGAGGGATTGTTTGTATCTAGTCATGCCGCCAGCCATGTGGACTCACACACACACACACACACACACACACACTACAGCATGCTCTTTTGTCTGTGCACCACTTGTTTCAGTGGACCCCCTCTTGCTGCCACTGCCTCCAATTTAAAAATTGGCCTGCGGTTGCATCATCATCTGTTGTTGAACTGCTCGCTGTTGCTGCTGCTTGAAGGCCGACAATGCTGTATTTTACAATATACTGCCTGTATCTGACATTTAGCAACCAATTTGAAGTTTTAATTGGAGATTTTTTTTTTTTTTTAAATGAAAACAATATTCTGATTGTTGACAGGCTGCTGGAGAAATGAGCCAGGGTCAGGGGTTCAGACCTAATCAATGCCTTTGTTAAAGTTTAATTTAGGAATGGACTGAGAGCATTGAGCTGAGCAAGGCAGGAAATGAACTCTTTGGTGGGTATTTTGCGTTTGAACCCAGACTTGTAGCTGGTGTGGCATTAGAGCATTTTCATTACATTTCAATCTTAATACCTTTGTACCTTTTTAATTCTCATCTCAGGGATATTAAAGGAGCTTTCAGTGGCATTTTCCCACTGATCTGTCTCATGAGTTACTATCCACATTTGAGAAAACACACATAAGACACACTGATTTGCCACACTGTGTCCCCTCCCTAACTCTGCCTTTCTGTGGCATCCTGAGAATGAAACTTCAGGGGAGGCAGACTGAAGTCACAACTAAGTTTAGCTCAACAGTTCACAGCCCAGACGACACAGTATTCCTCATGTCTGAAACCTAAATGGCTGCGGCAAAAGTTGTCCAGCAGCGAGGATTCATGCTGATGGCAGCAACCTTTTCTCTCCTCAGCAGAGACACACTCCATCTTTTCAAACATTTTCTCATATTCATTCATTTCTTTTGTAAAATGCCAACTTGCCATTGGAAATGTGGCAGCATTTTAATTTTGGCAGTTTTGAAGGGGGGGAAAGCAATGGAAAATGTTTCACATTGTAGCTGGCATATTGTACATGACGTGACTATATGTTTGATGGCTGAAGGTCAGAGCTGGACAGAAGAGGCAAGTCCGTGAGCAAGTCATGGAGTGGCAGGTAGCTCAGTTTTTGTTTTTGTTTTTTGTTTGTTTTTTAGAACAATAAAATGAAAAAAAAAGAAAAGAGAAGAGTCATGAAGATTTCTCTTATTTTTCAGACTCACATTGATCAGACTATAATTTTAAGGCTAATCAGAAGCTAAAGATAATTCCACCTCAATCTACCTGTAGTGGCTTAGTCTGTCCCTGTGCTGTGAGGGACGAGTGGCTCTCCCGCAATATGAGGCCTGACTCCACTGTCCCGGATTCTCTAGGAATAGATTAGTACGTGAAGTAGGAATGTGGAGCGTTGAGTCTGTCTGTTTATTAAACTGTGACTAATGGAAAAGGAAATTCCAACAGTTATAGCACCTTTCCCACAGGTTCTGAGGTTATTCACCGTGGAAACGTACAGCTCGGTGAGCGGGGCCTTACACTAAATATGGAAGTACACATTTAAAGTGAAGCTGAACCAAAATAGAAACTCACATGTCGCTGCATGCTAATTTGCGTGTACTCAACATGTAGCCTGTATGATTTATTTATTCACACTGCGGTGGCGGTAACTGTAATTTAGATCAAAGACATCAGCAGAGAGCCTGTGGAAATAGGATGATGAAAATGTAGAACAATAACAGCAATAGGGGGGAAGAAAGAAGCAGCAGAGATGGCTCGGGCATTGCAGGTATCCTAGTGAAGTATTGGAAGTTAGGTAAAGAAAACCGAAGATCCTTTCCACAAGGAAACATACTTCAGTGGTCATGTTGTTTGAGCTGCTAAGCAAGGAATTCAATTAGTTTGACACTAATGAGTCTGAAGCCAGTGTGGGGTTATACTCTGACATTAAGCCTCCTAAGTCACGGCTTCTGTGTCCTGTTCACTGTAGCTTATAGGTGGGAGACTTTTCATTCTCATTGGAGTCACTTGTGGAGAGCACCTCTGTAGTTATGACAAGGATCAAAGCTTATGAACCTATAGATCTGCTCAGTTCCACTACAGGACCACTGAACATCTGCTCCCGCACAGCTGTCTGCTCCTACGGCACTGAGCTATATTCTGCCTCTGATAAAAGCAAACACCTCCTAGCATATGTTGTGATATGTGTGTCGAGGGGCCAGTGGGAGCAAGTGAGTTGAGGAAAGAAAACAACTGTAGATTCAAAAAAAAAGAACAACAACACAAGAAGAGCTGTTAGCGTAGCCAGCGTGTTCATCTCTTCATTAAATATAACTATTACCATAGGGGAAAAGGTGACTTGTAGTCCGGAAGAGACGCTCAAAGCAGGCCTATGCCACACCCTGCCCTGTCGGACTCATGTCTCTTTTAGACATTTGTCATTTTTGCCCTTTTTATAAAATCTAATTTATAAGACTCCCAATGCCTTTTGCTTTTAAAATCACTGAAGCACAGTCTCTCATAGCTTAAACTCTATCAACTGAATCCATTAACATATGCGTGTTAGGATCTTTTTTCAGCAAGTGAATTGTTGGCTCAATATATGTGTGCGTGCGTGCGTCAGTGTGCAAGAGATTGGGTTTACAAGTTTGTGTCGACTTCCTGCGTAAACCCTCAGTGTGATCTGGATATCGCTCGTCACTGAATAAACATTGTATTGCAACACTTCGACCGCAGCTGTAAATATGGAGGCGTCATCACATCATCTGTTACGAATACTGTGTGTTATGAAACCATGTCACAGACCTTTTATAAACTCCTCTGATCAGGTTTTTCCTTGTAAACACTACATTCTTACACCTCGATCAGATCCTACATCATAGTATTTCACTGTGTAAACTTAAAGCAGTACTTTTCCTCTGTATCTTGGGAAGTACATGTTTTTGGGGGAATGTATGTGTGCTGTTGTAACGCTTTCAAAGTCCCAACCCCCTACTGTTTCTTTTCATTTACCCTTTTTGCTTTGTTTATCCATCTGTCCCCCTCTATTCCTTGTACCGCTGAGCTGTATTCATGGTACTAGTCTCATTTACCGGGCTGTAACAGGCGTCTGGCTTCAGATGCGTCCTGCAGTATCTGTCTCCAATTACAAATCATCCTGCTCCCCACCAAAGGCAGGCCTTGCCCCCACCAGATGCCTTCAGTGGCAGTGTAATGTAGTCTCAGTAGGGAAAGGCCTCGAGAGTTAAATTGCAGAAGAGATGGGCGTCCCGTTCCAGCTGTGAAGATGGAAGGCACCTGAACTGTTAAGGGAGGCCTCAAGCGATATGATCAGAGCAGAGATGATGGCCCAGTCAGGAAAAAGGAGGGCTGCTGCCCCGTTGGGTTTCAAAAGTCTGAGCATTAGACACCTGCTCCTTCACTGCTCTGCTGCTCTGGCCCGCTGTTGTGGCCTTGCCAGGTTCATAATGACTGCCTCGCTGCTGACGTGCTTGTGTCAGCAGTTTGAAATGGCTCTCGCTCTGCCTGCATGCAACTGCTGTAAGCTCTCCTGCACTGACACCAGCAAATGAAAAATATACTGAATGGGGCCAGGTGGGTTGTTGCAACAATTTATCAACAGCACTACTATTCACTATTTGGGTGGAATTGTGGCAAAATGATCACATTGTTTTATTGTTTTTCTCTCTTGTCCAAACTGGTGATTCCAAGCAAACTGTACTTGAAACTTAACAAAATGAGTTATTAAACCTGTAGCCTGACAAATGTAATATGTATTCACTATCAGTTTAGCTCTGGTTTGGTCTCCACAAACTCCTGTGGGAGATATTTTACTCTTCAGCTGCTAAATGCTCCACTATGTCCACCAGTTGGTTGTTAACCTTATCTGTCTAGACTTGTAGTGCACGGTGTATTTTTTATTTATTTATTTAATTTTTTAGACTTTTTAGAGTGGTGAGAATGAACCAAAACAGTACAGTTGGGCCATACAACCAAAACAATGAGCTGAAAGATGTCAAAATGCTCCATAGAGACGAGAGGAACTACAGTAATTCTCTGTGGGTTTGTCACGATGAGCGACAACTTTCACATTACATTTAGTTATTTGATACATGAACTCAACTGTTTCTTTTTTTCCTTTTAGGATGAACAATAAATCATTATTAGCACCCCCTTGTGGTGTGGAGGAATGAGGGCCTTTGGATGAAGGCCATGGAGCTCAAAGTGTGGGTGGACGGAGTGCAGCGCATCGTGTGCGGGGTCACGGAGTTCACCACATGCCAGGAAGTGGTCATTGCTTTGGCACAAGCCATTGGTAGGCTCAAAACTACTTACTACAGAATGGGAAACAGTATGCTTTTCTCTGTCTTGTTCACAGATTGAAAAAGATCTAACATCAGAAGAATGTGAGCTGCAAATGTAAAGTATTATTGGTTACTTGATGGGAAATTCACAGCCCAATATAAATGCACATAAAAGTCTCTGAGAATCCAAAAGACAAACCAATAATGCGACAAAGACCACCAGAGAAGAGGAGATTTAACACAGTGAGATGAAAGGCCCTCCATCTGGCTTTCGTGCTAAAAAACTTAAAGCGATGTAAATGATATTTTGTCCTACATAAATCCCTGTGTCCAATATTGGCCGGGCAGGTTGTCAGACATACTAGAGATGATAAATTGCATGAAAATGAAAAGCGACTTGAGGGCACAAAGAGATATTCACCATAAATGGGCTGCACAAAGCAGGATGAGTCATGCTGCAGACTTTGCTTTATTGACATGTTGTTCAGTTGCAGTGAAATAAGTTGACACTCTGCTTCTGTTAGCCACCACATGGATTGTATTGTACATAAAGCTTTGTGTATCCAAGACTGTGAGAATGACATCTTCACATTGAGAGACAGATTCATCACTTGATTTCTCACTAACTCCACCGATAGATTGTTCTTCAAGCTAAACTGTCCTTCTTTCACAGTGACATTGTGTAGCAGGAATTATGGCGTTGACTGTCCTTTGTGTTCCCCGTGTCCTTTGTCCAGGCCAGGGCACTTTGATGTGAATGGCTGTAGTGATGAATGTGCCTCTTTTACAAGGACCCTTACTGTGCAAGACGAGGGTGAGGGTGCAATAGGCAGTGTTTAACTCTTATCTTTATGCGTACAGACAAGAATGCAGGCGTACACACACAACAACATACACAGATCCGTGAACCATTGAACCCGATCCTTTTCCCAGTGCAGTTACTGTTGGAGTGTGATTTTCCCACTGTAAAGTTCTTTCACTAAACAGACTGGTAAAGTTCTTTGAATCTGCCAATGGTGCACGAGCGTGGGAGAGTTGGAAAAGAATTCATGGGCCATGGGCACATCATGTGAATAATTTACACTTGGGCTACTGCTACTTCTTTTTTTGAAATGCTACCCATTGTGACAGAACATGACAAAACGGCACCTTTTCGGCTGCAATCTTTAATTTTTAGTCATGACTAATTTGGAGTAGACCGCTTTCTGTTAAAGTTGTGGTTTGGAGATGGAAGAAGGCAGCTTGCAATATGTCAGATACCAGGACCAACAGTCTTAAAAGCCTCACTCAGATCTCAAACAGTTATGGTACTTGATCAAAGGACAGAACAGGGGTTAGTGTCCTGTAAAGTGCACTTATAAACAGACGCAAAATGAGCTGGCAAGCCAGATGACAGTGAACAGGAAAGTGTCTGGTCTCGAGATAGGTCTGGAGAATATTATGTTCCTTAGCTGTAAACTAACATGCATTTAAGCCTCTGAATACTTGACTTCTCCCATTCTCTTTGCTTATTTTGCTACTACAATAACAATTTTTAAAAAAAAATTAAAATTTGCCTCAGGACGCACCGGCAGATACACTTTGATCGAGAAATGGCGGGAGACAGAACGTCACCTGGCTCCGCATGAAAACCCTGTGGTGTCCCTCAACAAGTGGGGTCAGTATGCCAGCGACGTGCAGCTCATCCTCCAACGGACCGGCCCGTCCGTTAGTGAGCGGCCCACCTCTGACGGGCAGGCTCGCGTCCCAGAGCGTGGCTTCTACAGGCAGAGCCTCCCACCTCTGGCCAAGCTCCGCCCGTCAGGGACAGACCGCTCGCTCAAAAGAAGGGAACCCAAACGCAAATCTCTGACCTTCACTGGAGGGGCCAAGGGTCTAAGGGACATATTTGGCAAAAGCAGAGATGAAGGTAGAGTGTTAAGTTAGTGTTTGTTTTTTTTTTGTTGCATTATATTCACACTTACTGTAGTCATTGATATTTTGTTGGGGGGGGGGGGGGGGGGGGGGGGGGGGGGGGGGGGGGGGGGGGGGGGGGGGGGGGGGGGGGGGGGGGGGGGG
>JBBMJY010000015.1:8059571-8071745 GCA_037833715.1 Toxotes lorentzi | reverse complement strand
TTCCGACCGAAAGGGGGGGGGGGGGGGGGGGTTTTTTTTTTTTTTTGTTGAGGGAAGTCCAACTTGCTGGGGGCGGGGGGGGTTTTTTGTCCCCCCCCCCCCCCCCCTTCTCTGTTTTTCCACTTTTCACCAACCTTTTATTGCCCACTTACCCACCCACCCATCCATCCAGCCAAACAGCCCCAGCAGCGCAGTGTGAGCCTGAACCTGAGCAGAGTTGGAGGTGGTGGTGTAGCATCTGTGCCTGGGAGTCCAGCCAGAGAGCTGAGCCGGCTGGTGCAGCTGCAGAGAGAGAAACTCCAGGCCCTGGAAAGCCGTCTGCTGGGCTGTGAGGCCGAGCTAGGAGAATGGGAGGAGGCTGTCGGCGAGGTCAACGAAGTGAGGAAAACCACAAGTGCCAGTGCTGTTACTTACAGAAAAAGCAGACTCTAAACCCTCATGTTTTCACAGATCCTAAATCAAACATTTCTAGTTAGCTTTTTAAATTAGAATTTTATATTCTCTTTGGGGCAAGAAAGTTTCCATATTAAAGCTTTTTTCCCATCACCAGGGAGAAAATCTGGAGGAGGAGCTGCTCCTTTTAGAGCAGCAGGTTAGGAGGAATGATGCTGAGATGGAGGAGGACGAATTCTGGCAGAACGAGCTGCAGATCGAGCAGGAGAGCGAGCAGCAGCTCCGGCAACAGCTAGCCGAACTGCAGGGCCGTGTACACGACTGCGAAGCCAAGCTCTCAGAGTACTTAGCACGTATACAGGTGAGCTTGGCAACAAAGAGAATCCACCTGATTCCACTGGATTTATAAACAGTAGGAAAAGTTTCAGTATTTTTGGATTTTCACCCACAAATGCTAACAGAACAGAAACCCTGGTAATTTGAGTATTAAATTATGATTCTGAGGAGATTTCTTGCTGCATAGCAAACAGAATTACTGTTAGTTTTTCTGTGAAGATCGTTTTCATTCCAGTTTTGCCATATTATTTATTTTTTGTCATGTTGCGCAGAGTATGGAGAAAGGCCTGGAGCAGGAGCGGCTGCAGCAGGAGGCCGAGCTCAGCCAGAAGGTCAATGAGGAGGAGGTAGAATCCAGTCTAGCTTGGTCTCCAAAACACTCACAACAACATGCAAACAGAGAGGAATGTAGTTTATTAAACTGCTGAGATCCCGTTCAACTACAGTTGAGGACCCTCCCAGTAAATGCAGCTAAAGTTGTCCTTCACAGAATCAATAAAAGTACATTTCTTTCAAACAGTGGATTCAGTGCAACATTGGCTGGAGAAGAATTGGCAGAACATTTGTCTTCTTTAATAAGGATATAATTGATGAATAGCTACAAAGTTTTATTAAGATTTCTTTAACTTCTTTATATTAAAGTACTAAGATAAATACAACTGGCAACACTTTATTTTTTTCACACCAAAGGAACTCAATTTCTGAACTTCAAAACACAGTGAAGCATAAAAGAGTCCTCCTACATGTTTTCGCAGCGAGGATAAGCTACTTTTGCCCATCTCCTCAGAAAAGTTGGGATGAGCGCTGGCTTTCACTCTTCACTTCTTCAATACTGGATTTCAGGTGCAAGCCCAGCTGGAGAAAGTGAGGGCAGAGCTGGAAATGCAGAGCCAACAAACTGCACGGCTGGAGAGCAGCTGCAGGGCGTTGGAACGCTCACTTGGCCAGTCAGGCAAGAGATTACAGGTCAGCTCAGAATCTACTGTTTAGTATTTTTATTTTTTCAAAACACCATAACCTCAAGCTTGTCAGGAATTTGAAGCCCTTTTGGCGGTTTACTGAAGATGTGGTGATCCCAGTATGTTTGGAGGTTTGATTTCAGAAAATGTTTCAAACGTGTTAAATTAAAAAATTGGCTCTTAAGTGTGCATGTGAAACTTTGGTCCCACGGCAACCAGGTGGAACCATAGAAATGTAAGCTCATTAAGCTGTGGGCAGTGAAGGGAAGTTTAATCTGTGGCTTGCAGGGATGTGCAGTGGATCCTTGGCTACATGCATCCTAGTGTGAGTTGAAGTGCTCTCTGTACAGACGAGGTCCAGTAGGGTGTGGGAAGCGTGAGGTAATGAGAAGGAAAGGAGGGGAGGGTTTTACAGCATTCTTCGCCTGATTAGAGAGGGGCCTGAATAAGTACACAATCCCTCGCCTGCAGTTGCGTAACCATCTGGGAGCTAACTCGTCTCTTTAGCTGTCTCAACTGGGTTAGAACTTCTGGAGAAATCCGGAGCCCTTGTTATTGATTTTCACATTAAATCCACCTCAGTTATAGTTCAGCAAATGCAGAAGATACAAATTAGGGTTTAGCAATTTAAATCACATATGCTCCTGCACCACTGTCTAAAACTAAACCACTAAAGGTAACTAAATTTAAAGCTGATTTTAGGATTTGAAATGTGGTTATTTGATGTACACTCCTTTATAAACCACATTTCTTTTTTCCTGGCGGCTCAGGAAAAGGAGCAGGAGCTGGAACAGTTGACGAAAGAGCTACGACAGGTCAACCTGCAGCAGTTCATTCAGCAGACTGGTACCAAGGTCACTGTGCTGCCCGCTCAACCTACAGCAGAGAACGACAGCGGCACGTATACACACACACACACACACACTCACATATATAAATTCACACCAGCAAACACTTCATGACTTTCCATTTTACTGTCACCTTTTTAATAGGTTCAATTTCATAGCCAGCATCCTTCTGACTGAGGTACTCTACATATTGTTTCCACATGTGTGTGGACACAGTGCCACCTTGTGGTCATCCTGAGAATCACAGGTTAGACTGTAGACTTTAAAAGCTGGTTAGGTAAGAGAGTAACCCTATTACATGGAACAAATCAGCAGCAGCCCTGAAATGCTGTAAGAGTTTCACAGCAAGTCAAAAAGAAAATCCCCTATTTTCACTCTCAAAAGAAAAATCCCCCTTTATGGTTTTTGTCATGATGTAAACTTTCTTAGTTCTCACCAAGTTCAGTTTGATGTTTGCACAGGAAAACATATAGGGCACCTTCTTTATCGGATTTATTAATAATCACATCTGTAAAGTAATAGAGAGCAGTTACTGAAACAGTTTACAGAAAAGATCAAGATGAACATGTCTGACTCTTTGAATGAACGGGGCCCATCCTCCTTCATAGCTGGCAAATCAACTTTGTTTTAAATTTTTTTTTTTTGTTTCAGAAGTGGAGTCTGATTCTCTGAAAAGACGCGGTTCTTCACGTCTCTTACCCAGCGACCTCCGCGCTCTTCAAAGCACCGTCTCCTCCAGCCTCAACCCCGAGGGCATCTACGTTTGACCCAGGACACACTTCCAGGAGACATTATTTGGGCAGTAGGGCAGCCTGATGTTATAGGACAGTTTTCTGTAGCTAGGAGGCCCATGAAGTGACGCCACAGACTGCTGAAATGCTCCGGAGCAAGTCACTGAAACAAACTCAGCTTCATGAACACCCTAGCTGTGGAGGACCTGGGGGGGTGGAGTCACGGTGGGAGTCACGGAGGATTAGTGGGGTATCATGAAGGACAAGTTTAATCTGTTTCGCATCTTTTTTGCACTGCCTCCTCCTCTTCCATCTCACTCACACTGATGTCAATATCCATTTGCAAACAAACATTTAATCTATTGTCTGTACTCTAATGGATGAGTGAAGATTCTCAAAAAACAAAACAAAACAAAAAACAAGCCAGCAGACATGTTCTTGTCAAGTAAGACTTGAGACGAACAGTGTGGATAAACTTTATTTTTGTGTTGTAAACCATGAACTGGAGGGAATTTCAGGATGCAAAGTTTGGATACATGTAAACATATGCATAGATGGAAAAAAAAAAAATCATGCACGAGCATGCACAAAGAGCAACGCCACACCTGTGCTATAACCATAGCCATATCTGATTGCCTTACTCTGGTGTTTTAAAACCAGACGTGAATAAGTCTAATGTTAAAAACAAACTCAAGGTAGCTACTTAACACTATGCGCCATATAAATTTTATGATTAGCACCAATTCAGGTGCTCCCTTGTCATGGTGACTGATGTCAGTATAAGTCAACAATGGCTCCATCCTTTTTTTTTTTCTTTTCTTTTTTTCAAAAACTTTTAAACTTTTGTATTGATTTAAAGAGGAAATTTGCTTCATATTTCCTGTGGAAAAAATCTTTATCCATCAAATAAAACACATTATATTAAAGAAATAGAGGTGAAAATGGTTAAAATGCGGCCACAGAGTAATATCATCAACTATTTGTCACTTTTGGTGAAAGTTTGGCTCATTCTGGGACTGCATTGTGCGAGAGCCATTAATCTCCTTTGTTTTTCTTTCTCCAAAAACTCTGAGATGTGAAAGGAGCAATGAGCGATGACAGAGGCCTTTTGAGCCTGCAGTTAAAATCCAGCCTGAAAAATTTGCCAACAATGACTGTGTTCTCAGTTTCACCACTGGGTGGTGGTAAAACATGTATTATTTAGCCAGCTGAAAGTTAACTGTTTGGAAGTTGGTCCTACCCTCAGTTTGATTTAATCTGTCTTTGTTCATCACCATGGGTCAAATATGACTGTGCATATTGTAACAAAGCCTCAGCACTTTAGCTTCCAGTGTATCACCTGGGGTGCCACTTACAATATTGGCCAAGTGTTTGACATGTTTCACTGTGTTCATTAAGTAGGGACACACACAAACTCAGACACACACAGAGACACACACACACTTCTAAAACAGGCTGTATTCATTAGTTCCATCTGATTTCTAACATTTTAATGAACTAAAGATGTCTCATATGAACCAAAGCTAGAGTGACAAAACATTAATAGTTGTAGATGAATGTACTTTAAAAAAAAATGTATGCAGCTTATTCTAATGAAGTGTGCCAACTTGAATAACTCGTGAATAACTGCAAATTGTAAATGTGTATAAAATATTTGCAATGGTAAAAAAATATGTATATATAAACAGTGACATGCACACAAATGCCCAGAGTTGGGCTAAAATTTCACACTTGCAACTTAAATGTGTGTGTGCATATGTAACGTCAGTGCCATACGCAGTGTGGGAACTCGGTTTCACACCCAGTTTTCTGCTTTGAATCTGCACTCAGATGTTCACATTCACAATAGCAGTTCTCTTGTCGATTTGCAACTTTATCAATATCATTTGTGCACAAGTACAATCTTTCCTGCCCACTCACAAACTTGAATTTCTCGTAGGGGTTTTTCAGAGTGATATCCAACCGTAGGCTTTGAAATTACTTCTGTTCGTTTCACAAGCTCACAAAAATCTTTTCTGACCTTTATTTGGGCACATAAGGAGAAGCTCATTTTCTCTGTGAATGCATAATAACAAAGTGAATTCCTCCCTCCAGCGTGAAGGATCTTGCTTTGTTGTTTTGCTCTGCAGTGCAAAGGTAACTGGAGGAAGAATTCACATCACAACTTGGCAAACTCTCTTTTGACTAATGGCATGCCTTACTGAAAAAAAAACCAACTGTAAATAATGTCTACATATCACATCAGTCTATGAACTATTTTTAAAGTAGATTGAAGTCTGTAATATGCAGAGTGCTAGACAGGTTAGATTATAATGCTGCTGTTCAATGGACACCTCTGTGTGCATGCAACAGTGTGTGATTGGTTTATTTGGACTCCTAATTAGTGGCTACCAAGGATATAACAATTCACCTGAGATTCAGCTGTTTTTTGGTTTGTTTTTTTGTCGTGTCCCTTTTTGTCTTGTTGACATAGACGAAGATGAGCTTAGTTAAAGGCAGTTCAGTGTATACTGGCAAAAAAAGGCAAAACCTGCACATTATGTTCTTACCTTTTCATTTAATTTTGGCAAAAATAACATTTTTGGATGTAGAAGAGATCCATGTTGCTTTGAAACATGGTGATACGTTTACAGACATTACTGGTTGTATCTCTTTTTTTTTTTCCTCCTTCAAGCTTAGACACATTGCCAATAATTGGCTTCAGTTGTGCCATCACTTGTGCTTTTCAATAAAAGTGCATAAACAAATCAGATGATGGAGCCATTATGGAAACAGCCATCAAGTGGTTTCGAAAGCTATTTTAGAAACGCCACGGCTCAGGGATATTTCAAGACACAGAATTACCCAGACAAGAATGGGCAGAAAGTAATTAGAGATAAAAGCTGTACATGATGTCTCGCGCCATTTGACAGGTTAAATCGTATATTTGGTCTCGTGGAGACTTGAGCAGCTGTTCGATACGTTTAACATGAAGCAACGGCTCCTAGACACAACACAACAAATGTAACCGAAGTGATGATTCAGTATGGAAGGAGATGTAGCTGTATTTGAAAAGTGTCTCTGCTGCCTCATGATTCATGTTGTGGCTGCTCCCCAGTTTGTAATTCTCATGCATTATGACACATGTGAGATACACAAGAGTAAACATGAGGCACAGACTGGGGCTGGTTGAAGCCACTGGGTTTGCAGCGTAATGCTGTTTCTTGAAACACCCCTCGAAGTGTTTACATGCATACACTGTAAACATCCTGTGGCTAGATAAGCTGTGCTTGGCCAACATCACTAACTTGCATTAACTCAACATTAAGACAAGACAAATTATTGTATATTAAAAAATGGTACAATTTTGTATTGTTTACTTGCAAATTTGCCTACTGCATTTTTTTAGCTTTCAAAATTTACCAGTTTTATTTTTTCTTTGGGTTATTATTCAGCCAATATGTATGAAAGACATGAAAATCAAATGCAAGAAAAATGTAAAAATATAAATAAAAGAATAGAATATATTTAAAAAAACATGCAGAAATTACAAAAATGAATAAACTGCTATACAATACTGACTGCTGTGCTGTTTTTTTTTATAATTCATCATTACATTTCATGCTTCCCAGATACTGAATATACAGGATTAGCCAGACTAACCTGCCCCTGGGGCCAGAAAACAATGGGTCCTTGATTTCAGACAGAAGAACATAAAAGCTCTATGTCCACCTGAATGAAAAGCTTTTCTTTTTTAATATACATATCATCCATATATCTAGCTCAGTAACTCATATCCCTATGAATTGGTCTTAGATGCTGTCTCTGGTCAACTTTAAGTATTTCCAGCTGGCTCGTTTTAAAACAACACCCTTGCACAGGGGTCTTAAATGCACTGGATGATTACATACATGAGATCTAAAAGATCTCTGGCAAAAAAAAGAAAAATCAGCTCGCTAAACCTCTTCCACACTGGGGAAGGGGTTTAGCAAGTTGTCAGTTACAAAAAAAAACCAAGTGACATGCTGTAAACTTGGGGCTTTTTGGGCCCCCCCAGGGTTTGAGGCCCTGGGGCAGTTGCCAACTTTGCCTGGGTGGTAATCAGCCTCAGCAAGAAAAGAAATGAGAAAGAACAGAACAATGTGTGACAGTCCTTCAGTACTGTCTCCCCAAAATGAAAATACTCGCCAAGTCCTGGTAATATCAGCAGGAAACATGAGTGACATTCATCCTACGAGAAAAGGTAGATTTATTTTATTTTATTTTACTTTTTTTTTCCTGGGAGAGCTACTTGATGAACTGGCACCCAGTCTTGCAGCACTGAAAAGCCGCTTCTGCATCCTGAATGAGCGACGGAGACATGAGGTTGACTTTTGCAGTTGTCTAAATGAGAAGAGATAAAAGCACAGATGACCTTCTCTACACCCATGAAGGACAAAAACAGCTTAATTTTTAATATGTTTCTGAATTGCAGGAAGCGGAGCCACAGCAGCCTATTTACCTGCACTTCAGAAGTCAAGTAACCGTCAGAATCACTCACAGCTCTCTGGCCAGCCGGCTTTGTCTTGGAAGACAGGCAGACTACTGCCAAGATTGACTGGAATTAAAGTTTCTCCAAATAAGACCCAATTTCGAATTTATTTAAGTTTGGAGGGACACTTTTGATACTTTACAGAGTTGGAGAACTTTGGTTATCACTCCAGGTGTTTTTGTGAGAAAAGTCATTTGTCCCCAAGTCTATCCCCTGTGTATTCCAGCTTTTATACTTTAAATGGAGCTCAACAGCTGGGTCAGAGGGGCTCTGATTACATCTGTGACCCTCTCACACCAGATGATACTTGAAGATTTGTAACGTTAAATGCTGTTAAGTTCATCCCACCATTTTTTTTTTTTAAACTTCAGTTGTCGCCGGTTGTTTATAATGTGCCATCATTAGATTTAATAGTTCGCCATTTTTTTTTCAGCAGCCATCACTTTTGGTGATGTATCATACAGCAGATCTCATTAGAGAATAAAACTCCTAAGTAATTGACAGCAGGTCTCAATATGTAGGCACCAGCCAAGCATCCAGCCATTAAAATACTACAGTATTATTCAGTTTAAAACAGTATTTTTCTAAACTAGTGCAGTCTGTTTTATGGAGGCTTGTGGAGGAAATAGAATAAAAATTTTAGGTAACGCTTTAGACTGCAGTCTAAAATTTTCAGTGTAAATATTTGGCACCAATAAAATACTAGCAAGAGACTACACTGTACTCAAAACGTAAAAAGGGGTGAACAAGGGACATGCATTATTTTAAATTTATTTTCTAAATTTTTCCTGTCTTGTCCTGTTAGTAATGATAGTACCACTATAATTTAATATTGACAGTTTGTAGTCAATGGGTTTAAATACTCATGACAATAAATCCCTCTAAGAATTGTTTTTAAAAAATGTTAAAATATGGAAAAATACAACATCTTATCACCTCCAAACAAAACTTACTCAGGGAAGAGTCGGGTTTGGCTCTTTATTGGCTGCTTAACTGCTAAAATGTTTGTTAGGTAAGACTTTATCCCTGATTCATGCAACAAATCCACTTCCCTCTAAGCTACATCGGCTTCTTTCGCTCCTATCCTGAGCTCTGCTGATTCATCATGCCGTCATCCCGGGGCTCGCCGTAACATCAAAGTAGTTCGATTTTATCAGAAGGAAATCTGTGCAATCCCGCAGTGTGACAAGACTTTTGTGAGAAACTGTCTGGATGGAGATCTGAGATTTTATGAGTTGTGAGTTATCTGAAAGTCTTCTAAAAGGCACCATGTGATGGGGATGAGTAATAGTGTTACACTTACAAGGTCTAATTAGTTAACCCCGGTTTGTAAATTATGATGCAAATGCAAATATCACACCTTAGATCGATTAAACTATTGTTAAGAATGAATTATAGTTGTGCTGAAAGATTGATTAGACCACGTTGTGTGTGCATGTGTGTGTGTGTGTGTGTATGTATGTGTGTTCTGCTGTGTGTATGTGTGGATATTTGCACAAGCCATGGCTGATGCTGTCATTAAATAGCCCCTTGGCCCCTCTCCTGAATTTGTTTATTCTGCACTGGGCATGGGAGTAGGTGGCAAACAGATGGGCATCCATGAATTATGGAAATTATGGGCTTTGATTAACCACCACACACTCTGCTGGATAAAAGTAACTCCAGGGTTGCCAAGTTATGTGGTGCACTGGGCTGTACCGTCAGTCAATCAGCAGTGTGATGGACCTGATGCTTGATTGATGTTGTTTACAGCTTAGTCTTAAAAAAAAAAAAAAAAAACAGAGAACAAAACTGTTGTATTTTCACTGAATTTCCTGTTAAGTTTGGTCCAAGGGAAAGAGCCGTTCCAAGTACTGGTTGTTCCCACCGTTTCAGAACCTAAGAGTAAAAATGACAGCTTTTGTTACCTTCAGCGTGCAAACAAAAGTAAACCACCTTTTAAAATAGAATAAAAATATAACCCACTTACTTAAATAGAAGGAAATATTAGCAGCCAGTTAGCTTAGCATCATGGACACAGGGACCATGGTTCTGTCCACAGGTCTGTCCCAAAATGATGAGCTATTTTTTGTGGCCATTCCTACCACTTTGCATTTACTTGTTGTTCCGGTCTCAGTGTTTGGCAGAATTATACTGATTAATGCTGATTAAATGCTCAGTTGTGAAAATATACTGAGAACACGAGGAAGAAATTTGGCTTCCTGTTTCTTCTTTGTATCATAATCTCCCCTTTAAGGATGAGTGTTTGAAACTCTGAGCATGATCGTTCAGGGGCATGCTGCAGTATAATTAATCATATATATATCATAATCATTTAATTCTTCAGTTGCTTTCATCAAATGAGGACAGATTTCTAAAGTGTTTAATCAAAGCTCTTTTTTAAAAGTATTTGATTTGTTTGAAACAGCTACCAATCAACTCTCAGTACTGGCCTTGCAACTGGCCTGCAACCAACACCCCCCCACCCCGACACACACACACACACACACACACACACACAGATACACCCTCAGCCATCCCCCAGCTCACCACTGTCCTCATCTCTCCACTTTCATAAATGAAGAGAGACAGCCTTATCCCGGAACCAACACGGAAAAGCAATTAAAAAGGAATTAAGGGTGTGCAGGGAGAAATTGGATATGATATCCGACGCCTATTGTAAATGTCAACGTTATTACTGTGTTGTTGTTTCCCATTCCTTTACCGCCTTTCCTGTTTTCAGGAGTGACAGCCCATAGTCTTCTGGGCTTAATGAAGCCGTCTCAGCAGCCAGGGTCTTGGTATGTAAGGTGAAGAGTGCTGCTTATCCTCTTCTCCATGCAGCTCTCATTAAGATCAGTTTTGCTGGTGAATAGTAACCCCCCCCCTCCCTTCTCTTCTGTCTCTGTCCTCAAGCAAATGTCTGTTAAACTTATTTAAAACTGTTGCCCTAATATGATGTGAATTGTTACTGTACTGTAAGTTTATCTAATTGTGTTTTCAGCTCAGCTCGCACCGCTGAGGAGTGGTGATTACCTCTGGGATTAGCTAATGGGAACCTTGATAAGACAAAGTAAAACAAACACCCGGAAAACTACATATCATGGACATTATTATTTTGGTCTGTTAAAAAAAAAAAAAAAAAAAAAAAAGAAATCCAGTGGTCATCGGCTCTTGTACTATTACTAGTACTATTCGGATCAAAGGTTTATTATAATCAGTAGATAATATAATTCAAAGTTATCCATAGGCTCCACTCTTCAAGTTCAGTAAAATATATCCAACAAAACAAAACCACATTGAGTCAGTTGTAACATGTGACAAGCACATTAATTAACATCAGTACGATCTAAACTAATTTTCATCTGCAGTCCCCTAATTTTGTTCTCCATTTAAGTTGATTTGTGAAATGAGAACATGAATTTTAACAAACATCCCTTGGAAATACTGTCAGATGAAGTCTCTGGGAAGGAGTCAGTGCTAATGGGACCCGCTAGTATTTTACATCATAAGTCAAAGGTCAGCTTGGACAACATAACCTATTTACAGTACCGCTATTTACTCGATGTTTGACTAATTATCACTCTTTATAAATCTAATAATTTGGTATAACACTGAATTAATAAATCATCACAGCTTGTAAAAGTCTGTGTCTCAGCTGGGACATATTTTCTGCATCTGACAAGTAGAGAATTCCTCATGAAATTCAGCCAAGGATTATTCTTGTAAAAGGAAATCTACCTGGAAATGGGAGTTTGGCGACAGTGAAAAGCAATTTCAGTTTCCAGTCACTGCACTGCTGTCTGAGCTGTCACTGGAAACACAAGAACTGATTCTGATAGGAGAGAGTAAAAGGAATTACACTGGGATCTGGGATATCCAAGCATGGGTGGCTGTATTACTGTAATATGTGAATGTCTTGTTTTATCACACTTTAATTTCCCCATGAGACTCGTATTTTACACCTTGCAGCTTTGGCTTAAATGAATTGCCATTCCCCTGGGTACTGTCTGAATTCAGATTTCTTTAAAATATCCTGAGAGGGGTTTTCGCTGGCTGCTTTTTCAGCCTTGTGCTTCAAATTCATGCAGACATTCACTCAGTGCAGCTGCAGTCTGATGCTGCCGACCACTGAGCAGCTCCACTGGAGCGTTTTGGGGTTTAAGTGGCTTCCTCAAGGGCACCAGAGTGGTGTTTGTTGAGGGAGCTGAGAGAGCTGCTCATTCATTTTCCACACCTAGACATCCTCCAGATTATCTGTCCTGAAATCTCACGTCGCAAGTTCAAGTAGAAAAGAGTAATTCCTTCCCCTGTTTCTGTGATTATGACACGTCCAACCAGAGCAAGAAGGTGTGTGTGTGTGTGTGTGTGTGTGTGTGTGTGTGTGTGTGTGTGTGTGTGTGTGTGTGTGTGTGTGT
>JBBMJY010000015.1:8040186-8057686 GCA_037833715.1 Toxotes lorentzi | reverse complement strand
ATGTTGCCGACATGGCAGTCAGGGGGAAGCCCAGCATCCAATTTGGCTTTCACACAGAGGGAGAGGACGTGCAATTTTCTTGTTCCAAATATGTAAAAGTGACAACACAGAGACAGCTCCAATAAAAAAATTTTTTTTAAAAACTGAACAGATGTTTAGCTCTGGTTCACAGACAAAGCTAAACATATGGGATTTAGAAAGAAAAAGATGCACACATAGCAGTTTAATTCTTTCATGGTCTTCATTTGAGTTCTGATATCTTAGTTGCAGTTAACGCAGTAAGACTGAGCCGTCTATAGGACTCAGTTAAAGTATGTCAGGTTTGAAAAAATCCACAGGGATGCACCATGATTTTCATAACTTTTCATGAGGCTTCCTTCCAGGAAGGTAGCAGCAGAAAAATCACTCTGGGCATGCCTCCTTTAGGCTTTCATAGGCAATTCTGATTCAGTTTAATATTGGAGGGCTTACTGAACAGCATGATGTATTTTTATATCCCCAATAAGTCTGAAGACGTTGTAATAATACCAAAAATTCAAAATTTTAACCAAAGCTCAATATTGCCATGGATTAGTTTCCTTGTTATAAACTGTTGTCACTGTGTTCAATTCAATTTTATTCCATTGACTATTTGTTGTAAGTATTATGTCAGTATGATTTTTGGGACATGAAGCTGTTTTGATGAAAAAACAGGCACTTACCAGGTAAATCCAGGGTGATATTGTCAATACTGGTAATAACAATTGTGTGTGCAGGAAATACTTCCTTTCCAGGAAATACTTTCCTTGTATTTGAATACAGGTGAACCATTTGTTAAAGGCTGCTCCTTAAAAAGCTGTTTGAGGTCAGTGGAGAAAATACATATACTTTCATTGTTAGTGCCTCAGGGAACAAATACATGCAAGATTTTCCACTGCCTTTTGTGGTGTGAGACTGTTAAAGGCCTAAGACACTCTGCCTCTCAGTGCACAACTAAAGAGCTTTTTATTTGCTCTTGGTGGTCAAGGTGTGAATTTATCTTGTGGTCCGAATGGAAACACAAGATAAACAGCAGTGTAGCCTCGCGGTCAGAGAAGCCGTCCTGTAAGCCATAAAGTCCTGCATTCGATCCTCATAACCCCCAGCGTCCACCCTGCAGAAGTGTCCTTATAATCACAACTCTAAATCTCCACTGGGTCCGTGAGCAGCTGACCCTGCCAGCTGACCTTCCTAGTGGGGGAGGAAGGCAGTAACACAACAGCTCAGGGATCGATAGAGAATTAGAAAGTTCACAAGCCATATTGATGCCGCTCGTTGATCACACAGGAAGGACACCAGTCAACAGTAATCTCATGCAACATCGATTAATATGACGAAATGATGATCTGCAATGACACGATCATTCTTACACTGACACTCACTGCTGCTGTTACGGTAAGGGATGATAGTTATCGCACAAATTTAAGCTGCGTTTGTACAGATGTGTTGAGAATGTACATGTCCTCACAGCGAGCCACATCCAAGGAAGACTCGCTCATCTTTCAAGGGATTATCAACATGAAATGATTTATCTATGTCCAGTACGTTCTAATGGTGTTATATAATGAGGTCTCCCACAGTAAAAGCTTCTGATGTTTTTCCCAGTATGACTTTGTTCCCTAAGACTAAGAGTCCACACCCATGCTATTGGTTCTGTGAGGCTGTTTTAAGCTAAATGTTAGTGTCAGCAACACATGTTCATGATGAAAATGCTAGATCAGTAGATCTGTAGATCAGTGGTGGGCAAGTTGCTTGAAAATGGAATCAATAACTTAAAAACTGTATTTATTGAAGATTTATCAATGTAATGGACAAATTAATTTTATTCAGTCGATTATTTACTTTGCTGGTGCAAGATGAAAGGCTAAAGGATGACCAGATGATTGCGGTTCCTCCTGTGAAGAACAGATATTGAGATATGGTAATTAAAATAATTAATCCTCTGGGAACCGTGAATGTCTGTTCCAGATTTCATGGTGATCCCCCCAACAGCTGTCAAGATATTTCACTAAAAACCAATATTGTCATGTTGACACTAGAGGAAAAGTCAGAGGAATGCCAAAGCCTTTATGATTCATCCTCTGGAGAACACGAATGTCTGTAAAAAAATTTGTTGGAAATCAAAAAGAAAGGTGTACCGACCAATGGACAGACGCTGGTAGCATGGCTGAAAAGTTGCAGCAGAAGGTTAACTGTCACATTTGGTCTAAATGTACTTTATTTTATTCCAGCGTTTGAGGTGGTTTACATCGTCTCCGCCTGGCATCAGGCTTTATACCCATGCTGAGCACCACTCACATTAAAATTCAGATTGATCAACGCTTTCCCATAATTCATTTCTGCTCTGGTGGGAGCATTGTCACAAAGCACAAGTGGCCATCTAGTTGTTTGATGAGCATGATAATTATTTCAGCCATATGCCAAGGCTTTACAAAGTACCTGATCTGAACCCAGCGTCAGGCAGGGATGGACTTGCGCCGAAAACACTGTTTGCCACTGACAAACCATCTTTGTTGACATTCTCTTTATTCATTATTTGCTCCTTTATCTCTCTCCGTTAGCCCTTTTTTTTATCATTCTCATCTTGGCCATTCCTTCCACACACACACCCTCTACACACACACACACACACACTCCCAGTTCCCTCTCTTGCCCCCAACCCCCACCCATATCCCGTTCACTTGATTATGTCGAGCCAGAGTCGGGGAAAGTGTCACTATGGAAACAGGGGCAGAGGCAGTGGAGGGCTCTCTATGGGAGCGAGGGGGGAAAAGAGATGGAGGGAGAAAGAGAGGAAAAACCGAACTGGCTGGTGCTGAGGAATCCATGAGTGGTCATCTGACGCAAATCTTATTCCAAAAAAAAAAGGGTGGTTGGGGTGGGCAGGTAACAAATGAATTTTATTCACAGGTCAGAGGTGGAAATGCACAGCTGGGTGGTATAATTTCATCCAAAGCACCATACTGTGCCATAAGTGCCTTTCTGTTTTATTTCATCATTCATCAGTCCACTCTCTTAGCAGTTTCTTTTCACAGAGACGGTGGGAAAGCTATGAGTAATGTGCCAGATGTGATGAGATGTGATCACTGAATGTACAAATCGTGAGCAACAACCTTTTGATATTGAGTTTCAGCCCCATACACACTGCATGGATTATCTAAACTCTCAAAAATCCTTCATTATCTCCTCTGCCTCTGTTTATCTACATCTCATCCTCTGCGATTGGTATCATTTTAATAAGGGAAATCCAGAAGCGATTGTGGCTTTTGCCTGAATTCACCTCATCTACACACAACAACTGAATAACACTGTACCATTTGAGTCCACAGTCAATTACTCAATCAGTCCCAAGACTGAAAATGAATCAGCTATTTTGATAAATGACTAATCATCTCAATGAAAACGACCAGAAACTTGTTGATTTCAGTTTCTAAAATGTGTAGACATTATGATTTTCTTTGTGTTAGACTGATTCTCGTTGGGGTTTCGAACTGTCGGTTGGATGAAACAAGCAACATGAAGACATCACACTGGGTTCTTGAATTCTGGTCCTACAATGACCTACAAAAGACCTACAATGAAAACAATTTTTAGTTCCAGTTCTAGTCCTCAATGCCATGTTACATTATGTACTGTCAGTTTGGACTTTCTGAACCATAGAAATACAGAGAGCTCAACTTACCAGATGTTTAAAGAATGACATTTTAAATTCTGTTTTAACAAAACAACTGTTATCTGTACTGATAAAAGCCTTCATTTTCTTTGTCACCCTTGAGTTTGAGGAGTAGGGTGGTGTAGGAGAAAGGAGAGACAGGAGGGAGCAGGTTAGAAAAGGGGAGGAGTAAAAAGAGGAGGGGGGGGATCAGCATGGGAGGGAGGTATGATAGTGAGAGGGGCTGAGACAGTAGCAGAGCGAGCCAGAGGCAGGGAGGAGGCAGCGAAGGAGCAGCTCTCCTCCTGCGTCTCCATCCCAGAAAAGACACAGAGAGGGAGAAGACGGGGGGAGATGTCGACGGTCCCGCCTCAACAGTCCAGCCCAGCAGCTCCTGAAGTTAAAACCAAGGCGTCCACTTTGAGGTACGTTACCTCTCACTGTCTCCGTTTGTGCCTCTCCTCCTTTCATCTTTATCAGGACTGTGGAGGGGCAGCAGCCAGGCGCTGGGGCTGTTAAGTAGTGTGTCTGCGTGCAAAGATCCTGACAAGTACAAGGCTTTTCAACATAAGGTTGCACTGTGTGTGTGCGTGTGGATGTGTGAATGTGTGTGCGAGTAGATGGAACAAAATAGCGTCTGATTTATCAAAATGTCAGCAGCGATTCTGCTGAGATGTAGTTTCTTTGACATTTGAAGACTGATAACGTTCCCTGCAATCAGACTTCATTGACGGCACAGCGTGACCTGATGTTACAAAGGACACTGAAAAGAGTTGACTGCATCTTAAACAAGGCTCAGATGTTGTGTCTGTTCTTTTCATCCTTTCACTCACAGTTATACAGTTGGTGTGCAGAGCAGAATACATCACAGAGAGCTGTGAAAATGAGCTTCTATTCTATTTCTCACTCGCATGTGCACAACCAAAGCTTGTTGCAACTCTCATCTTTTGTCAGGTGTTAAATTCACAGCAGAATTATTGGTTTAAAATTGTCACATTCTTTTGCACAAATGCTGTTTTCTCCACTTTCGCTTTGTGAATCTGCCCTTGCAATCTTAATGTGTTGTAGTAAAGAGACCAAATCTTATAAAATGTCAAATGCCATTCCTTAAGTGTTAAGAAATAATGAATCAATACACTTTTCAACGCAACAGCGGTCATTAAAATAAATGTTAGAATGTGACAACGACCTAAAAGCACATTCTGTGTAAACCGGCTCTGCAGCTTACAGACTGTTTCTCCGACCTAAGTCTCCTAAGTATGTGTCAGCCACTCTCTTCATTAGTGCCATTAAGGATGGTCTAATGTTATCAGGCACATTGGCGGTATTGATCTGCTAACCTGTTCTCAGGGGGGCAATAGCCCAGACAAGCTCCTGGTCTTAATTTTTAACCATGCTCTTTATACAGCAGATACCAGTGGAGAATTATTGAGTGGACTAGCGCAGGGACTGTCTTTGTGCATGCAGGTGTCATGATGTCATACTAGCTGGACCCTCTCCATCGTGGCTGCACAGTGGAAAATATCATTAGAACATTAGAGAGAGGAAGTGAACTGTAATAAGAAAGAACACGATTAAAGTAAGGTGGTGGCTTGGTGATTTACTGTGATAATTCCAGTCTTTTCAGAGGCACTTTGTCTGATATGTCATGCGAACTGTGTGCTCCGTACGGAGCATTTCATGTAAAATTCAAGAAGTGAGGAAAGCCTGTGTTTTTCAGTGGCATGGTGGCAGAGCAGGAGCTGTGCTGTGGCTGCATAACACATGATGTCAGGTCATTTTGGCTGCTTCAACTGATTTAAAAGCAAATTACTCTTGATAATTTTACAAAGAGAAGGTGGATTTTATTGTAAAATACATTTAGAAAAAACAGAATACGTTTGACTCTGTTGACTATTTGTGGGACTGACCAAAATATTCCTGATAGCTGCGAGTATTTCTGTAATTTCCATTATATTTTTTAACAGCCTCATGGTAGCAAAAAAGTGCCTTTTACAAGCTTTAAACCGCTTTGCTCCAACCTGCATAATAATTTAGTGGCTTAGCCGTCCTGTTTTGTCAGAGAAAGCACCTCATTATTAATTTTCTGTACCTTTTCTCTGTGTAATCGCAGCTCAAACAGTGTTAATTTACTTATTTCCTCTATGAAAAATTCAGGGATGATGTGTTTTGCATAATAATGACGTACAAAACTATCCTCATCTCCTTAGTGAGATGACATAATATTTAGCCTGTCATTTTACAAGTTTGACTTATTATTCTTTAAATTATTAAGCGTATGATTCCGGATTATAAAGTATCAATGAATCTGCCAATTATTTTCTTGATTAATCGATGAATCTTTGAATCTATAAAACTATATATAGAAAATAATGAAAAATGTCCATTACAAGTTTCCATAGCTCAAAGTGATGTCCTCATAGCTCTATTTCTGTCTGACCCACTGTCCAGAATCTGGATATTCAGTTCACAATCACAGGAGACTAATAGAAAACAGCAATATTGACATTTGAGAGGCTGGAGTGGCTGAATTGTGGGCATTTCTGCTTAGAAACCTGAAGGCCTAAATGACTGATCGCTTATCAAAATGGCTGCTGATTAACTAATCAATTAATCAACGTCTTGTTTCAGCTCTATATATTAAATTACATACTATGAGACAGTTAGATGCATGGCATGCTTGCAGTTGTGGCAGTGTTGAGGTCAGACTGTGCAAAGTGTAGTCCTACAGTAGATGCATGTATTCATGTGCCTGTGGGCAGCATCTGTGTATCTGTGGACATGCATGTGGATGGCAAAGAAAGTATATGGAGATCAATGCAAGCAGCTGTTCTCTCTACACTTCAAACGCTGCTCTGTTGTTGGCGCGGCAACGCTCCGACAAGGCTCGCGCAAGGGGATCAAAGGCTAATGAGACAGCCATCGCACAAACGCACCCGGCAGACCCATGAATATTGATACGGCTCAGGAGAGAGATGGAGGCAGGGTGTCTTCACTCACTCAACAGCAGCCTGCGATGAATTAAAAAGGGACGGTGGGGGTGGGGGGGTGGGGGGCTCACTTAAATTTCTTAAAGGTGGCTATATCTCACTTTTAAGATGCTTTAAGTGCTGTAGCTGCCACTTTACTGACATCAGCTTACATTATAGTGAGTGTCTCATTACAACACTGTGTGTCCAACAACTCCCACACTGCCATCAACCCGGCCCAAAAACTGATAAGTGCATTCAAGTTTCTTAAAGGCCCTTATAGAGAGTTTTAGTCAAGCATAACTAAAACAATTAGCCCATTAATTGATGAGTTCACTGACAGAAAACTACTTGGCTATTATTTTTTTAATTTCTTACTCACTGCTTTTCTTTGTTTCACGTCATTGGAAATTCAATATCTTTGGGATCTTTGTGGACTAGTGGACAAATAATCAATTAATCTAAATAAGTAATTTGCAGGTTAACTGGTAATGAAGATCAAATGCTATTTGCAGCCCTAATAGTCAAATAATGCATGTCTATGTGAAGTGTGTAAAGGAATGCACAAGCCTGCGAATCTAAAACTGATACACAAAAAATGTCTTTTGTAGACAGGCCATGCAATATTTCTCCTTTTACCTAAAATCAGTTGAAATATGAGGACAAACTCCACATCTGAACGGCCTCCTTACACACTCTACAATCACTGCTGCAGCTGATAACCAAAGCATGCAGATTCAATCAGAATGAAGCTGATGCATTATTTGTCTTCTTCCCGGTCTAATGTCTGCTACGACAGATACCACTGAGAGTACGATCGCCTGAAGGTGATATGTCCCCAACAAAGTAATGTGTTGTGTTTCTTACCTCAGGGTGGTTGTATTGTCTAGCAGCACAGTTAACCTCCTGAGTGGCACCAGTTTGTTTCTCCCAGCGGTAGACAGCTGCATGGCATGTTAAAATTAGCTCCCTCTCTTGCATTATCTATCTAAACATCGACACAAATCTTCCCCCTCTGGCTAAGTGTGTAAAAAATAACTAAAACAAGCTAAAGGTGACATTTGGGATTTCACCATCCGACACATCCAAGTGAAGGTGAAGAACACAATGAAATGGGTTTTTTTTTCTTTTCTGGGTGATATGTCATTTCAGCCCATTCCTGCTGTCAACGGGCAGGCAAATAGACACTGGAGGGAGGACGAGCAAAGCAGCAGGCAGACAGGAAGGCACGGAGAGGGAGAATGATGTGGCAGGAAGGCCGCCGTCTACAGTACGTGGGCGACTGTGCCTCCATCTTGACTCAGGCTCGTAAATCAAGCCTCCCCTCCAGGGCCTATCTTCCATTCTCAGACCTTCACAACAGCTTGTTCTCCAGCCTGTGACGAGAAGGGCTGTTGTCACAGCAGCTATCGATCGTGTGGGATGAGTTTGTTGCACCGGGGGATTTCACCCATCTGAGCGTGGTCACTGAAGTGTTCCGTCTTGTCTCCGTGTCTGTCTGTGAGCTACATGTTCTGTCGAGTACCAAGACACTACTGGCTACTGTCAGCTGCATATCACAGTTTCATAGTTTCATATGGGATTCCAAATAAGTGATTCACACTCTTAAAAAAAAGTTTTGTGGGCAGTTTGAGTGATTTTACAGACCGGATCCTTTAAATACAGAGGGTTTTTTTTTTTATTTTAATTTTGTCGTGTTTGTCTGGATTAAACAAACAAGATGAGGTGAGGTTTATGGGTGTCGGTGGGTGGATTGTGGTACCTTTGAATTGAGTCAGGCTAGCTGTTTCCCTCTGTTTCCAGTCATTATGCTAAGCTACGCTAACTGCTGCTGGCTCCAGCTTCATATTTACCATACAGATGTGAGAGTGGTATCAGTCTTCTGATATAGCTCTCAGCAAGAATGCAAATAAGCCTAACTCCTAAAATTTCCAACTATTTCTTTAACATATATTATTTATATTCCTTTTAATTAGGATCTCTAAGCGAAATACAGAGTTGTCAGAGAAACTCATACTTTCAGAGAAAACATTTCAGCCAATTCAAACACAGTGAAGTTTATTAAACAAACAAAACAAAACCAGCAAAATGACAAAAAAAAGACAAAAGAACAAACACACCTACAGTAGGAAATAGGCTCATTAATCACTTAAAATTATTCACTGAGAAAACTATTTGTTGTTTAATCTCTGTAGGTTCAGTGTTTACTGTGCTACAGTGCATATGCTCATGGATTTCAGATGATGTTCAGATACAGTGAACATGTTTGTTTATGTGCTAAACCAGTGTGAATCAAAGTAAACCCAATGCAGAGAGGTGAAACCCTGAATAATCCTCATTATTTGCTGATTCTTTGATCCATTTGACCTGTAAAGCAAATAAACAAAGATGAATATGCTTTTTTTTAAAAAAAAAAAAAAAAAAAAAAAAACCACAACCACAACTGCACCTGCAACTCCCTCTGGTGTTGTTCCTGTTGTTGCAGGGTTCCTACATGACTAGACTGACAATAAGTTTTAATGAGCACAAGGATGAGAAAGTAAATGTAAATCAAAACGAATGCAAATTCAATTTCTGGATAGTGGTTCCAAAAAAAACAAAAAAAAAAACAATTTAACCCTACACTGTAATAGATTTCCAATAGAATTCCCACCCAAGTCAGACCACTTTAAAACCAAGTAGTTAAATTATTCACCAACTCTCATTCCTCCCTTTAAAAGCCAATTAGGTGAACGTTTCATGGAAATCAGGGACAGTATTTGATCTCTTGATGTCATTTTGAATTGAAGAGGGAATAAATTACACAAATTTGACAGTTCCAAAATTAAAGACCCCATCTGTCTGCCACTCCTGTCAGGTGAATACTTAACAACCTAAAATCCACAATTATGTGATTTTATGTCTTTTATTTATTCTTCATCCCTTTGGGTTATTTGACCCATGCACACACACAGAGTCTTTCTTCTGTTTCTTTTTCATTCAGTTACACATTCTAAATGCTAATATCTGATTTATGGCACGGAAAGGTGAAATTTAGTTATAAAAGATAACATTTTTAAAGCGAGAGTTAAATGTCAAAAAAATAAATAAATCTTACATAGCAACCTAAACTCATTTCATCACGCGGAGGAATTGAACAAGAATAATTTTTGAGAATTGATGAATTTCATCTCACCCTTCTCAGAAATGGCATGTAAATGAAAATGTATTGAAAATGATAATAGCGGTAATATTGCGCCACCATGTCACCAGTGCCTCCACATTCTTTGTCCTCAGGCAGTTTCAAAGCGTTTCTTCATCTTGTTTCCTCATCCTGAAAGCCTAGTTTGTGAAACTCCACCAGCGCGGCACACAAGAGCACTCCCACTCAACCTCCCAGCCTGCTGAGAGCACTTGAAAGCAATTTTCTTTTAATCAAGTTCACTATAAAGGCCCCTCTGATGCCAACCTCAGCAACACTACCATTTTGTTTTTTCAACTCATCTCTCTCTAAATTATATTGATTTCTTCATGAGCGCTATGAAATACTGTTTACTGGCATAATGAGAATTCTCTTTGAGTTTATTGGACTTTCAGGACAGACACAAATACAGTTGCACTCTTAAGCGAAGGCCTCATTTTTCAAGTATCTGCATCTGCTTTTGAGCAACAGTTTTGTTGCTTCACAACAATGTTGTGGCACCGCAGATCTATGACCCTAATATGGACACATACAGTATTCTGATCTTTACTTAAAAAGGTAAAAGAAAATCTCCTTTATGAGTAAAAGCATTAAAAATCTTCTGTGTTTTGTAAGCTAATCATTTGTTTTTTAATGTAAAATCTTAATCTTAACATTATCTACAATTGTCAGATAAATGTAGTGTGATATATATGCACCGTATTTGCCTTTGAATTGCAGTGGTGCAGAAGTATAAAGTAACATAAAATGGAAATGTAAAGTATTAGTGCCTCAAAACTTGACTCAATTACAGCACAAGTAAATGTACTTTGTCACATTCCACTGCAGTTTAAACACTGTCCTTTTGAAGACAGATGGGATTTGTAGTTTTTCCAGACTCAGTATGTTCGCCCCATGTGCTGCCATCTCTTCCCGTCTATCCTCAGGCAGAGAAGTTTCTGCTGTATCATATTAGTGAAGAACATATTTATAGACCAGCCACTTAATAGTCTGCGACCTTGAGTGTGATGCTCCAAAGTGCATATGAATGTTACCCTGCTGCACATTTAATTCTAATGCTGTATCTAACACTGCCGGATACTTGCTAGTAAATATTTGATTAATTTTTGAGTTGAATCAGCAGGATATGTTGATCAAACCACATGTTGGGTCAAACCACATATTACAAAAGCTGTAATAACAGTTTTAGGCCAGGTGTCACAATCAGCCCCTAAGGCAGCTGTTTGCTGAACTCCTCATGGATGTTTTTATTAAACTCTGTATAGCCTCCTCTGGACTCTTTCAGACTCTATAGTTTCTTTTTGTTTTAGGATGATCTTGTTTGGGTTTGTAGTATGTTACGCTCGTTTGATTTCTTGAGTGTTGTTGAGTATTTCCTGTTTTATTTTGAAGTCTTATCCCTTGTGTATCTGTTCTTAGTCTACTTCCTGTCTTTGTGTGGTTTCCCTCCTTTTTTGATTGTTTGCCCCGCCCTAATTGGTTTCACCTGTCGCTCATTACCCCTGTGTATATAAGTCTCCTTGTTCTCCTGTCTCCTTGTCAGTTCATGTGTGTTCCTACAGTCTCTGTTTTCCTGGGTTCCCTGCCTGTGTTACCTCTTGGATTTCCTTATAGTAGTAATAATTTTTTTTATCTATCTATTTTTATATCTATGTTTAAGTAGTTCCAATTTGGTGCATAAGGGGAAGCAGTAAACTGCCAAAGCTTTCCAAAACGGCTCCCACGGGTGCCCCAACTTTTGTTGATGACTTACAAACCCTCTGTCTGTGCAAAGGCAGTGTTGAAATGAACTGTGTTACTACGCCTTGTGATGCATTTTTGGAACAATACTGTACAGCAGAAAGTAGGATTGTGTATTACTATCACAATGAAGAGGAAAAAGACCAGTAACAAAGGAGGACAGACTGGTTGGTCCGGGCTTCGTCCTCTTCAACAAGATAATGAACCAGTTGTAACCAGTTGTAGCTTCAAATGATGAAGACCAGCACAGTCTCCAGACCTAAATCCCAAGGAGCTGGTTTGGGATGAACCGAACAAAAGGTGAAAGCACTACAAGTACTACAGAGCCCTGGCACTGCAAACTAGTGTAAGACATTTATGGGAATTTCTGCAGCAGTGTAGGGACACAGTTTCTGAACAATGTCTCATTAACACTGCAGAAAGAACATTGTGAAAGAGTCAAAAATTCAGATTAAACTGATTAAATTCCTTGATTTCTTTTTTGTTTTTTTTAAATAAGTGCATTTCAAGTTAAATGAGCTTTTTTGGGTGCTTCAATGCAGATGTGATTCTCTAATACACTGGGGTAGACACTGGGTGTACAGTAGTTCTTGTGTACATGTATGTATTGTGTAATTTGGTATTCTAAAATACCAACTGAAATATTACATGTAACAGAAGCCTCACTTAAGGTTTGCCCAAATATTTCATTGCATGAGGCACAAATGTTTGTTCAGACTCTGATGATCATTTTTCTAAAACGACTGAACTGAAATTTCTGTCCCCAGGCTTTACAAAAAACACGGTATTATTTAGTTTTATTGGAATGAGACGGATGCTGTCACAGCTCTGAATTTCGTACATCTTGTCTGCAGGTCAAGAGGACATGATGTGCCACGAAGAGTGCTTTCTGTGACTGAACCTGAAAACCTGTCAGAGGACTGAGTGTCCCGAACACACGGGTGAGCCTGACTGTTTCTGCTGTCTCCTTTCAGAGATTAGAAGCAAAGATCCTTGAAATGATGGATGGTAACCCAAAGTTTAGATCAGACATTATGAAGTGTGAGCAGTATTTGATGTGTCAGGACAAGACAAGTGATTCCTCAGTTTATTTACACTGTCTTATAACAGGAGTGCCATGGTTTCAGCACTCACCTGTACATCTATTGGAGCAAAAAAAAAAAACATCAATATCAAAAAAACATCAATATTAATGATGCATTTGCTATTCTAACTTTATCTGTAAATCGGGTAATAGTGTGGAGTCAACGGCAAAAGTGAATCAGCCAAGTAAGAAAGGTTAGAAGCTTGACGATCAATACTCCAGAATTGTAATCCTCACCCAGGATTTAGCTGGACTGTGCTTTCTATGAATTTTAAAGTGGTCCACACGCAACTATCAGAGAAGCTGCACATTTCACTTCCTTCTTTCACTCCCCTGCTGCTGCAGTGATCCTCAAGAGGAAACTCAGTAGTGCCTATACAGGGCTGAGGCCATGTAGAGAGATTACAGCATTCAGCAAAGTAGAAGCTTCGTGACTTCAGCCTGCAGAGCCTCACAGACCACAACCTTAATGACCATTTCCTACAGTATGTAACCTTCACAAACAAAATGAAGTACAAGTAGATGTCCATGGAATACATCAAACTAAATTAGCATTGTTGTTTACACAAAATCAACCAAAGAATGTGTTTTAAAGTAAACTGTTAAACACAAAAAGTAACTTGATCAAAGGTACAAAAACAAATTCAAGCAAATCGCACTTCACAACTACCTCACATAAATATTACTTTTTTTTAATACATTAAAAGAAATGGAAAGGATTATACAGAAAATGGTTAAAACTGCTGAAGTCATCGCCAAGTAATATATACTTGACTAATCAGGAGGTAATAGTTTAAGCAGAACTACTGTCACTTAGATTGAGTATGGAAAGTACATCTTCCCCAGCTGCCTACTTGTATTATAACTCCAAAAAGAACTGTCAGCACAAAAGGTACTTTAATCAATAAAAAGGAGAAATGAATAAGGCCCTAAAATATCTTTATATTGCATATAAAAGTGCATTCCCTGTGCAGCAGAGCTTTGTGAAAATGTGATTTAAAGTAAAAACAGAATAAAGCTTAGATGTTAATAGGCACATTTCCTTGACTTTTCCTATTTTCTGCTCCTATCTTCTATTTCAACTTTCTGTGGCCCAGTTTGTTTTCAGGGGAAAAACTGCAGCGCTGCAAAAACCGAGGTGATTATTTTTGCCATATCTGTTTGTATCTACCTGTTGTAATGATGATGATATCCTGAGTTCAAGTTGTGCAACAGTGATGCAGAATTGTGCATGTTGCCATCTGTGTTAATGAGAAGACTCCTGTGTCCATGTGTTGCCGGCTTAATTTACAGACACCTGCATACCGACTGTGTGAAAGACTATAAATGCAATCACAGTGTGCATTCAGGCAGCATTTTATCTGCAGCTATAGGGGCACAGTATGGAGGTCTAGTAATTGTCCAGCAGTGCACTGGGCTATACACCCTGAGGTAGTTATACTGGAAAAGATGATGTGAGTGGAATAAGTGATTTGCAGTTCTGAGCATGATCTTAAATCCTACATTTTGTCACAGTTTTAATGATGGTACCCTCAGTAAGCTCAGGTTGCATCGTATCAGCACTGACCCTCGTGGGCTGAGCTCTGGTGACACTTTCCAATCTGTGTTAATGAGATGACTCCACTCTGTCTACGGGTCACAGTGATATTTACAGAAACCGCTGTAGCGGCAGAGATCCACGCCTCCCCGTGGCGCTCCCTCGCCTCATTTGCATAGCTTTCAGACTTCCCTTTCTTGCTCTCTCTCTTTCACCGCTCTCGCTGTGCTCCTCCATGATCGACAGGCTCCTTCGCACTTCTCTTCAGTTTGTGTCGCACATGTTAATTAAAGCCTCTAATTAGCTTTCCCCACTAAAAGGCTGCATTAAATCAGAGTTGGAATGGCAAATGATTCCTGGCATTAGCATAATTGTGTTTTTGAAGTGTAAAGATTCGGGCATTAGGGATGCTAGTACGCGTTTTTGTTTCAGTGATTTGTTGTGTTTGGGGCTTGGAGCCCAAGGGGCCACTGGAGGTTGGCTGGGTAGGTTGTGGGTCCCCAGGACCCTACAGGGGCCAAACACTAATGAGGCCTGCTACTCTCTGATGGAGCAGATACAGGAAAAACAAACCTGTGATGTGGTACCCTCAGGTGGTCCTGAGAGCCTCACAGAGCGGAACAGGACCGTGTGTGTGTGTGTGTGTGTGTGTGTGAGAGAGAGAGAGAGAGAGATAGACACAAAAAGGAGATAATGTTATGTCACTGTATGTTATAATTTCATTGGCCTGTACCCAGCCACTTGCCTAATGCATGGTGGGATTGGCATACCCAAACCCCAAACAGGTATAGAATACCCATGAATATATGGAAAAGATGACTGATCAATCCTTAGACATTCTGAAAATGATATAATAAACCATATTATTATTAACTTTAAAAAGTAATACAGACAGGGTTTATAGAAAAAAAACCCAAACATGATGTAAAAACAGTCTTTGAAACCATTAAGAACATAGAGAGGTTTCCCTGTAATTCCAGCCTAATGTGAGATCATATTGTCTTCATTGGTTCCTTATATGTCTCCATCAGGTAGAGTGATGATTTCAGAATTGACTTCCTTGTTAGTGTTGGTGAATACACAGAGGCTGTCATGCCCCGGGTCTTGTCCTCTATTACAGTGCGATATACCTGGATTTACTTTCTGATTAGTGTTGTGCACCTCCTCAGCTATCAAACATGACTGAGGCTGTCACCATCCCAGGAATCGTACCTCCGGGCAGACATGTTGTACTTTTCAGTAACTTCCTCTGGGCGAACTTGCTCACTGACAACTGTGGCTAAATTATTCAGGGTGAACTTGTCTACTCAAAAGCACAGTGGGGGAACAGTGACAGTTTGGGGGTTGTGTGATAGCTGAGAGTCTTGTCATATGAGTTATTATTGAACCAGCCAGATATACCACAATGCAGCAGATTCCCGCTCTGGCCTTGAATCTGCTCCAGGCATGAAAACCCATTAAGATGCATGCAAGGAAAGCAGCGAGAGAGTTGAAGAAATGATGTAAGGAGGAAGAGGCTGCAGACTGAATTATCACATTCTACATGGGGCTGCTTTTAATTTCATTAATTCTAATTAAATGATTTTTGTGTCAGCAGTCATATCGTTTCTGTTTTAAAAGACCACAGTTGATTACATAAGGACGTACGCCCATGTTCTTGAGGTGACAGATGAAATTATGTGGAATGATTTTTTTTTTTTTTTTTTTAATGGCACGAAAATGTCCCGTGCAGTAAGATCTATTTTGAACGTGTGAGATTTAGACAGAAAAACTGAGCGGGAAAGACAAAGAAAATACAGAAAAGATGGCGAGGAAGGAAGGAGAGAAACGGACGACAGATAGAAAGTGGGAGAAATATGGGGACTGCAAGCAGCGCCAGACACTGTTTGGAAGTCTAACATTCATTATGTCTGTTTCAGTGGTGCTGGTAGTTAGAACGCAGTAGGAGATCTCAGACAGCCATCAGAGAAACCAAGGGCACTGCCAGAGGCTTGATTTACACAACAAAAAGACATTTAACCCTGTGTGACCTGGACGGGGCTTTTTTTTTTTTTCTTTTTCATTTCACAAGTTTATGTAGCTGCAGCTGCCAAAAGAAAGTATTCCTGTAGTAAGAGCTGTTATTGTTGGCATCTATGCTTCCTCCTCATCTGTCTATGCCCTGTGCATCTTTGCCACTCACGGATCCAACTTGTGTTGTCAACAGGTGTAAAGTTATAAGCTTTACTTTAAAATGCAGTAAGAGGCAGAGCTTTTTAATATTTATAGAAAAGCCACGAGGTGTTGCTTGGCGTCATGCAACAACAATTTTACTAGTAGATCTAACTCAGTATCATAAATAATTTTAAATAAGACTAAGAGTCAGCATTGCTTGGAGCTGGAAAAATATAAAAAAACCTATTAACTTTTACTCTCTGACATACAGGTAGCAGTTATAGTGTGAGCGTTAAGTTGTTTTACTTAAAGTTCAATATCAATTTATGCAGCATACTTTTTGCTTCATGTCCAGTCTGACTCTGACATGTCTGACTCTCACAGTCTCCTGTCATACTTCGTATGAGAAAACTCATACTCATACTTCGTATGAGAAAACAGCTTTACACAGCCACAGGTCTGTGTTTCTGTATTAGATCATTAGACTTTAAATGAACCATGATGCGCTTACAGGTGTGCATTTATTAGCCATTTCACAGCCGCTTGGATAGTGACTCAGCTAAACAGAACTGAGGACCAAAGCAATCTGTCCAGCCACCAGAGAACAAAATAAAGAACAGAAGTCAGAACTTTGAAAATCACAGGTCTGAGCAATTTTTCTTCTTTTTGTGAGAGATTTAATCTGTACAAAAAAAAAAACCTCATTACCTGAAGTTCACTGTAGAGGTTGTTTCTGTTTAAAAGTGATCATTTTATTAATCAAAGACTACTGGCCTTTAAAGGTGTTCTCATCTGTTTTTGCTGCTAGTCTTACATTAAAAAAGAGACGTGTTTTTCCATTTAGCAGAAGTACTGATTGCACAGTCAGAGAATATGGAAAAAATAACATGCAAATATGTGAAAATGAAGTGTGTGTGCATGTGTGTTCAACTCAGACAAGCTAGATGGAAACAAACCAATGGCAAGTTGACAGGAGCAAGAAGAAACTGATATTTTCATTAAGAAATCCCAAGGCCTCATTTAAAATAGGGAGCAGGGGAAGGGGGTTGCAAATATCATGACACAAATATGACAGGTAAACACTCACACACACACTCACACACACACACAGACACACACACACACACACACACACACACACACACACACACACACACACACACAC
>JBBMJY010000015.1:8022854-8034752 GCA_037833715.1 Toxotes lorentzi | reverse complement strand
GTGTGTGTGTGTGTGTGTGTGTGTGTGTGTGTGTGTGTGTGTGTGTGTGTGTGTGTGTGTGTGTGTGTGTGTGGCCACGGCTCTAGTTTTGTGCAAGCACAGTTTGGGTAAATGAGGATTGACAGGCCACTAATGTCCTCTGCAGCGAATAAATGGATAATCGAGAATCCTGTTGTGACGCCCCCCATCCTGTGACTGAGATGAGACACACAGCCATCTGAGCGCTCGGATGACACAGACAGAGATTGATTTTTGTGTGTGTTTATGAAAGAATGACAGAAAGTTGAATTTATTCTCAGACTTTCATAGTATCAGTCACACTATTCACATATTCATTTCTCATATTATAAAGACGTGACACTGATGTTTTTCTGTCGCTGCCTCCATAGTGTCAGTTTTTTGCATTTGTGCTCTTGCATTTACTGTGGAGCACGGAAGAACAGACAGGGACACACATCACGTATGAGATTTGAATCCAACTCGCATCCTGCAATTTTTGTCATCTTTATTCTCTTACCCACTCAGAAATAAATGTACATGATGAGAAGAACAGACCTGAATAGAGCTACAGTTTATGATTAATCGTTTATTTATTTATTTTTTTAAAATAACCTTTGCCCTTATGGTGCTCAAAACAATCAAAAATTTCATTTCAATTCCAACTCAGTCAGCTGCACATCTGAATAGACTGTTTTGAGATATAGAACTTTTAAATGTTTTGTCTATTAAATAAGAGGTAGCGACAAGAAATAGTGAAAAATACCCCAGATGACATCTTCATATTGCTTATTGTGGCTGACTGATAATCCTAAACTCCAAACTATTCAATTTACAATGATATATAACAGAAAAAAGCCCAAAATGTTGACAATCAAGTCTCAAACCAGCAAATGCCATCCATTATGACATAAATAATGACATCACTGTAATTTGTATTCTGCATTCACATTGTCTTAATTGTCTTCATTAACAGTTTTTTAGAATAACAGATGTGGGGAAGAAGAAAGTGAATAAATACATAAATAAGCTCAAAAGAAGAAAAATGTACGTATAGAATAGAAAAACCAAACACATCAATAGATACAGAATTATTTAAAATAAGTAAGGGAGGGAGTTTCTTGTCATTCATCCACTGAATAAGTCAAAATGACCACGTCAGTACCAAGTTGTGCATAAACATATGAATACATAAACAAGTTTTGCCAGTCCCCCAGATACAGATGTTTCCAAAGACCCAGGCCAGGTTCCTCAGACTGGAAGTCGGTCTCTGTCCCTTCTCAGTGCCCATGAAGTTCAAGTGCAGGTCCCAGATTTTATACACAGACATTTGTGTCTAATATATTTGTTTTGCCTATAGAACACAAGAAACGGTTAAATAACCTTAAACACTTTTACGTTAACACACAGGCACTAAGGACGATGCTCAAAGCCACAACACCCTGAGAACAGATTCAACAATTCCTCCACTCGCTGGTTGAAAAACAGGCATTTGCAAAAGAAACGTCTTTTTCAAAATCAAGAAAAGGATGTTTACTTTCCCGGGCCTGTGATCGAGGACGACAGAGAAGTGTAATGAAATAAAAGCCAGGCAGAGGAGATAGACTTCGGGGCGAGTCACGTCCGTCTGCAATGCACTTATCAGGTGGGGATTTTCTGGAAGTGTCAGTCGGCATAGGAAGCCTTCAAGGCTCTCGGGGAAAGGGGATGCTGCTGTAGTGACAGGGCTATCTGCGTCTGACAGCCCAAAGACCTAAAACCGGATGGCTGAGAGAGATAAGGCTCTGTCGGCACTGGACACACACAAACAGACAGGACACACACACTCACTCAATGCAGGCGTACTTGCCCGCACACACGCTCAAACACATGAGCACGCAAACACACAGCCAAACACTGGCATTCGCTTTGCATTAACAAATTCCCTATTGCCTGACCACTCGCTCATTCATTCACTCATGCGCACCGACACACACACACACACACACACACGCTGGCTCCCTGTCTGCCAGCCAGCGAGGCTTCCCATTAGCTGTGGTGCAGTGTGCTGGGTGAGGAGCGCTGGGGCGAGAGACATCAATTTGCTTCCTCTAATGCGCTCGCTGCCCCCACAAGACATATTGATTATTTCTTCCCCGCAAAGCGACAAATAGCAATTTCGGGGGCATAATGGAGATAGATGGTTGGTTTATAAGAAGCCCCCAAAGAAAAGTTGTAAGGGGGGGTGGAGGGCTGAGGTGGTGAGGAGACGGGGGGCAGCTCCTCCTCCTCCTCCTCCCGATTCCCCCGTCTCTTTTTCCCTCAGTCTCTCTCTGTCTGTCTCCTGAGTTTTGACTTTCACCCTCCATGCTTTTACACACAGTGTAAAACAAACCGAATAAAAACGAGGGTTGAAGAAATAAAAGAATCAGGGTGTGGTTAAAAAAAGAAATGTGGTGAGGGATGGGTGTATGTAGGAAACCGTGAAGGTATGGCGGGGCTTTGGGAGTGCGCAGATGTTGAGGAACGCCACCAATGCACATTCATTACGCACCTCCTCCTAGGAGCGTTGCCTCCTCCCGTCTTAATGGTTGTACTGCAGAGAGCAGCTGCTGCCGCAGTGTTTGCTCTGCCTCAGCCTCTGTCTGTTACATCTACTTCATATCCCCCTTGTTAGCATCAGTGCCACTGATCCATAGGTTGCTCTCATGGTGGGATGATGAATATTTTATTGATATTTGATCAGTGCACTGCAGGTTGACTCTGCAAAGGTCTGAAGTTCATGTTTTAGGTTTTGGGGTTGTTGGGTTTCTTTTTTAAGAACTGATATCTGGACTGTTACTTACTACATCACAGGGTCAAATGAGCTCCTTAAGAATGACAAACTTTTTGGCAGCAGATCTCAAACCTTAAAGATCTTCAGATTTTGAAAAGACAGCCATCAGTGTCATCCTGCAGTCTGTTTGATTTGGGAAAAACTGGTTAAAAACAAATGATAAACCATAAGGTGAGTTGTGAACATCCAAGCTGAGCGCTGAGTTTGTGCATTGAGATTAGGTTTGTGCTTTCTGCCTTTATCGATTTCCAGAACCGTTCCTAAACTTAATCGGATTTTGTTTGTCTTTACAGACTCCCACAGGAAACTCAAATGTTTCTTCTCCTCCAGACAGCTACAGTGTTCACACTGTTATATAACATGCTGGATTTTAGGTAGCTGATAGCTGCCAGCTGTAGAAGTCAGTGTTGTTGCGGTTAATGAGGTAATACATGTGTGCGGCTCATCACATGATGGACTAATGGGAAATGTTGCTCAATACTTTCAGCTGCAGACAACTTTTTCTCTCTGAAGAGATGATGTCTGCTCGTGATAACTCCTGTAAAATCCATGATCCAGTCCTGGCTGTGGAAAACGAACAGACTTTTCAGACTGCTACAAAACACATTGCTTATCTGACCTGCAGTAGCTGCTACAGAAACACTTGTACATGGCTTGGCTTGTGATAGTGTCGCCCAAAATTGGCTACAGCACATAGAGACCCAGTGAGTGATATCATGAGCTCCATGCAGTGTGAACAGATGGTTTAAGTTCAGGCACACACACCCTGAGGGAGTAAGTAAGTAAATATTTGAGTGTTGGCACTCAAAATTCCAACTTCTTCAGCTCTGGGAAACATTCATGTGGGTATAATGCTGGTTAACTAAGTGTCACATTATTCCTGATATAAGTTTAATCAGCCAGTCACTTACAGAAGAAAACAAGAGTCTGCAGTCCTGCTAGCAGTTCTGTCAGACCGTACGAAGAGCTGTGCCAAACATCTCAGTGACAAGCTGATTTTTATCCTGTGTTGACGTCATATTGCTCAGACTGTAATTGAGAGCAGCTAAGGTGCCAGAAACACAACACATTTCTACGTGGCACAGCAGGGAAAAGCGCAGGTGAAAAAAAAAAATTAAAATTAATGATGGTTGAATTTCATTTAGCTACTTAAGTTTCAGGGTCCTGGTGTTGTTCATGCTGCCTCACTGTCAGAGTGACAGTTGTGACTTATTGGGACATTTGAACAGAGCGGAGCCATTGTTAATGTTACACCTGTGCTTTTTCTAAAGTGACGTCTTAAAATGTCTGCTGTGAAACAACAGACAGAGTGTAGAGTGTGTATGGAATAGCAGAACAAAGGAAAGAAATGCGACGAGTATAAAGTGAACAAGTCATTTTCTGCTTCAGTCTCACTAAAAAAAAAAAAAGATATTTTATATTGACAAAATATGTTCAGTTTCGACAGTGATTGGAAAAAATAACTCATTAATAACTCAAAACTGACATTTACATTCAGGTTTTCAGACATTCGCTAACTCTTCACATTTTTCAGTTGGGTGATCTATTCTCTATTGTGTGTAGCAAGTACACCAAGACCAATTTCTGCCAACGTATCACACTCTGTGAGCAGTGATTTTGATTCAGTCCACAGGAATGTTTTGCATCCTAAATGTGTGAAATATTGCAGGGGAGGTTCGGGGTCTTTGATCTCCAATTTTTCTCTGAGAACTGTCTTCTTCCTATTTCTTCAGCCCTACTTTATCACAGTTCCTCTGAATATTTCATGCATTTTTTCCCCCTTTCAAACCACTGTCATTGTTTAGTCAATGGGAAGTCTTGCAAATCAGAAATCAAGTCCTTGTTTTAAGCTTAATTATTCATCAATCAATATTTTTGAGTACTCGGTTCGACTGACAGGGAAAAGTGAAGCTGTTTCCTGCCTGCTGCAAACGATAGAGACATGAAGTAGCAGTTTTATATTTAGTAAAATGCATAAATAAAACTGCTCTCACATAAAAAAACAAAAAAAAAAAAACTACCACTTTTTGGGGCTTAACGCCCATAATTTGAGTTTACATGGCCCTTAAAGGTAACACAATTGCACTTGGGCCATTTAAACATCTTGCTAAGTTGCTAAGTATGTGTAGAAATACCAAAACAAATAAACAGAAGTTCAGATAAATAACATTAATTTCTTCCCTGCTGAGTACTTACATTTTGGAGATTATAGTCCAATAACAGCGATAAGCGTGTTCAGCTCAAATTTCTCTTGACCTCATGAAATAAAGCAAGCACGACAGGCCATTTTGTTGTTTTTAGCGATAATGGATCACAGCTTTAATTGTATGCAACAAGCCTGCAGTGGGCCATTAACCACAATAAATTATTTCCCAGCTAGTTTGAAGAACTGCAAAAACTTTGACCGTTCCAGCGGCTTTTATACCCCTCCGCCGGCGGCCATTATCAATTTAGTTTGTTAAATGAAGGTAATGCAGCCATTACAAAGTGTAACAGCAAGTTCTCTGCTTGCATGTAAACTGACACCGTTAACGAAATGGAATTTTTAAACACCCTGGCCAATCCTCAACAGACTAATAACACCTCCTCAGAGATGCAGCAGACCTAAATTATAGGAAGCAGCCCAGACAGACAGAAGTGACACGAAACTGCATGCAAAATGAGCTTATTATCCCTGTTACTGTCATTGCAGCACGGCCAAGCTGTCAGTGATCACAACAGACATGTTATATACGACAGCGGTATTACAGCCCCGTGTCTGATAAGAGGAATGATCCACAGCAGTGATGAAAACAGACAGGCAAGATGGAGAGGAGAGAAGGGTTGTATGAAGGGGTAAGGTGGGTAGAGCGGTTGTTAGTGCGAGGTGATGTGAGGATATCGGGTTGGACGGAGAGAGCAGAAAGGTTGGACAAAGGAAAGAAGAGAAGGGAGTAAAAGAGGAGAATGAGTGGATGTAGAAACAGCAATGGATGGATGGCAGTAAGGCGGGAGGACAGGGTGGATGGATGGAGGAGGGGGAGATGGAGTGATGGAGGGGTGAGGGCGCTGGCTATTATCCTGCATCGATTTACTCCAGTCAGGGATGGCTGGTCGTGTAATGAAGTGTGGGATCTAGGGGTTGCCACGTGCGCTCGTCTGCGCCTTATAGCTTTCTGGATGTATTGTGGGATGATGTGTCACCTGTGTGTGAGATTGTGTGTGTGTGAGTGTATGTGTGTGTGTGTGTTACATGCAGATAGTAAAGTCTAATTTGCTGTGGTTAAACACAAAATCAGGTCTTTGTCTCCAGGATGCTTTGCTTGAGTGAGTTATTGATTGACTATAAGAAACATCCTGATCTTCTGAAATTACAAAACCCACCTACAGATAGGAAAGAAGAGATGGAAGTAATAGGGGAGAATGAGTGGATGTAGAAGCAGTAAAGGATAGATGGTGGTAAGGGGGGAGGACAGGGTGGATGGATGGAGGGATAGTGGGATGGAATGATGTTCGATACATGCATAATGTAAAATTTTGTAACTTGGACTTGTATTTAAACTTCAAAGGACATTTTTAAATTCCATTTGAATGGTGCACATTCAAAATCAAAAACCCCAAAGTCTGATTTTAAATTTAGAATGAACACTCTAACACTGAGCTCACTAATTTAAATTTAGAGGATCAGGTTCAACATTAAAGGGAATTCCTGAATAACCAGTGAGGGAGTTGAGTAAGCTCAGGTTCATGAATTTGCACCATTGCTACAATTAGAAAAAGCTGAAATGATTTGTCGATTAATCGATTAGTTGATCAGCAGTTAATTAACCAGGCAGCTATTTTGATAATCGAGTCATTCTTCAAGCAAAAATTCCAAAAATATGAAAAAATAAGAACCAAGCAGATATTTTAGTTGAGACAGGAAGTAAACAGAGGATTTAAAAAGGCAAAAGTTGCCCATATGAGCATCAGACTGTTTTCCTGCCCTCCTCTCTTGTCATTCTTTCACACCTCCTTCTGTAGCTCATCTTCTTAGTTTTCCTTTGCATAATGTCATCCATCCTCTTGTGGTGCACAAATCAAAACCAACAGCATGCGCTGCAGACAACAGAATTAAAAGAAAAATACTACTTTTCCTCATGGGCTTGTGTGTGTGACATGTAAATGTTTAGAAAAGAAAAACAAATGAGATTTTGCAAACCCAAAGCTGGAGTTTCATCAGGTACAAGTGAAGAAAAAGTGGAAGAGGGGGAAATCAACATTATAGCTGTGAAAGAAAAGCTGTCCCTCTCTCTTCCTCCTTTCTTTCCTTTTACTCCCCTGTTCAGTTCTTACATCCCTCATGTTTCCTCCCCACATGCATCCCCTTTTTTTCAGTGATTTCCCTTCCCCAAAGCTCCACACTTCTTCTCCCAGTCTAATCCGCTGCTCGACATGCTCCCTCTTTGTTCTGCGACCCTGACAAGTCGTCTCGTTCCCCTGCTCCGAGGACAGCCCCGGTGTGCTCGGGATAATGGAATGAAATGCTGGAGTGATAAACCCCTGAGGATGCTGGGAGAAAACACAGGAGTGTGTCAACCGGGGTGATAACACTCTATTCTCCTGCATGTCTGTCGAAGGAGTAGGGATTAGGGTTTTACAGGCAGGCTTTGCCAATTTGCAGCCCTTTTCTGCAGGCTGGGATGTTTACACTGGAAGGTATCACGGGTGTCAGGGGGCACCAGAGGAATATTCTCACATCTGCCTTGCACCAAGGTCTTCATTAATTTTGAGCCGTGCTTCACGTTGTGCAATCATGTCTTAGTGGACAGGTAAAGTCACCCTATCAAAGTTTACAGCTTCCACTCCTAGCGGAAAAGCCAGTGTACTTACGGATGTAGTTAGAATTTGTTTTGTCCAGGTTACACGGAGGCGTCACACCGCTGCATCACAGCCAAAGTAAGAATCACTATAATCGGAAAATGCAACATTTGGACCTGTGACATTTTAAGGATAAGACTCTAGTTATTCTGTGTTTTTTTCTTATTAACCACAAATCCCATGAAAAGACCAAATCAACAATGAATTGATCCATCGATTCACTGTCTGTGTAGCCAAAGCCTAAAATAACTCTATATAACTGTTTAGATCTCCGCTGTTTTTCAAAAAGTATTCAGAACACTTCAGTGATCCATGCTGCTTCTGTAAATACAGATGGAGCACCAAATGTGTATCAGTCCGCAGATGAACATAGTCCCCAACGGATTCTTCACTTACTCCTGTTTAAGAAATGTTTGTTTTTTTTTTAACTACAATGCCCAGATGTTTTAGAACATTACTCAGCTTCTCTTTTTAAAAATGAAAGTAGAGTTTAAAAAAAAAACTGTGCGAAGCTAAAATGGCTAAAGACGACTAGACTTTAGTGGACTTCAGAATCAAAGCAGAGACTATTTGCTCAGGTTGACTTTCAGCTTTTCAGTTGTGGTGTCACACTTTAATAGTTAAACATTTTTGTGCCTGACATCTGTCCAGTGCAGCCACCTCTGTTGGCCTCTGGGCAGCTCCTCTGCCTCTCTCTTGATTTCCTTGACAGTGCCTGGGAGCACACCAGTGGAAATACTTACTCTCTCTGTGCCGCAGAATCTGATTGGAATGAAGTACATCTTTGATTTTAGACGTCAGCTACTGCGGAGAGAATATACTAAACTATTTTCTTTGGTCCAGTCAACTTGGACATTATCAGACATGAAATAGGATCCAGAGGATTCTGAAGATGTCCAGGCTTTGAGTTAGGATGGTTCAGTGACACGGTGAGGAATCAATAAAAAGCTGATTGGTAAGCATAGTTTGTAGCTGCAAAACAATTATCAGAGTTTGAGGTTCTCGGTTCGAGAGACGAAACTTAGCCATTTCTAGCACGCATTCTGTCTTGTGCTATTACACTGCAGTCCACCTACTCTTGACCCCAATCTCCCACATTTCCACACAGGCAGGGGACGCGGACATGTTCCCCCTCCACAGTCTAACCCGCTACATACCTCTTTGACTTAACCTCAGCGCATCTGACAATCGAACATTCCTTAAACTGACATTGACCACGAAAGAGAAAAAAATAAATAAGTCGAAGGAGTGGGGGAGGGAGCCTCATAAGAAAACCTCCCTCACTAAAAATAGAAAAGGTGGCAATTAAGTGCCAATCTAATCGTCCCTCTGGTAAACGAGCCCTGAAGATTCCGCCCTCATATCCCCAAGGCTTTTTTTCACACCACTTCCTCATCATCGCTGGCTATCGGCTTAATTACGCCCCCGCCATCCCCAGATAAGAGAGTGATAGCCTTATCACCACGGCTCATTTCCAAATCCATGAAATTAATAAAGTCTACCTCCTGTCTCCAGTTCTGGGGCCAAACTTATATTAGCTGTCACGTACGAGAACTCTGTGAAGTAGTACTCTGCCTGTTCTTACAGTTGGCAAAGAAAAGCTACGGGAAATCATCCTCAAGGAGATTAACGACAACGAGGGAAAGGCGTTTTTGTGTTTTGGGAAAATTATATGTGGGCTGTAGTTTTTCACCCTGATGAGGGTTATGTCTGTGTTAGTTTTATGATTCCTGTGGTTTCATTTATCACTCACACAGTAGCTGGATTGTCCATTTGGTTCAGTTAACTACTTAATTTTCCTTAATCTCTACCTTGGGAAAACTGCTAAATTGCACAGCTTTGTTTCTTTCTGGAGTGGACTTTGCACACATTATTTTACATGCGTGTGAAATATTAACTTACAATAAGAAAGAATATGTTGGAATACAAATGCTGCCTGCAGACAGTCCATAAAACTCCCAGCCTGTTATAACTGATAGTGCCTTTATCTCTAGATCATCAATAAACCTCTAATCAAATAAAAGTGGAGCTGCTTTCCAGTCTGATCCACCTCAAGTCTATGAGTCCTCCAGCTCTCCATGTTGGCTGCTGTAATCAGTGGGGAGACAGCTGGTTTCACCACGCTGTTCCACCTGCCCGCTCCCCTGAGTAAGGGGCTGTGCTTCACCGACCAAATCCACTCCAAGTCTCTCTGCGAGGCACTCTCCAGCTTGACTGGCAGGGGTCTCACACATTGATTTCAGGGAAAAGGGAAGGTTGGGCGGACCCGTCACCGCACCGATGCTGGCAGTGGAATGAGACGGGCTCCCACTAGGTTTGGGCCTGTCATTTATTTCTAAACGACGGCAGATGGTGGGTTTGGCGCTTGCACCATCCTCTCAGGCTCCCAAGGTGCACTTCTGTGATGGATGTGGCGAATGGGAGCGCTGCAGAGAAGGCAGAGGCACATCTGCGCGGGCCGATAACGGGGGGCAAAGTATGTCTGGGCTTTCTAGCCGTCGACTCACATCTTTCTGAGTTTATTTGCCTCTCACTTTCATAGCTTTGCCTTTTGCGTTTCTTATCAGCAGGACACCTTTCTGTTTGCTGTTCGGGTGGACCTTCAAGTTTGACACTGCTACCTGGCTGGGAAACCTATATAAAACCTATATATACTTTCCCTCCAGTATGAGATATACCCCCATTTTAAAAATGATTGTTGTTTTGATAGTTAATCATCATAGAATTATATTAACTGTAGCTAGCTTCAGGTCTTAAAGCCATTTACAAAGTATTTACTAACGTGTGTTAACGTTTAGAGGAAGTTTACTAAACTGGCCATAACTTTTTTTTAAACAAAATGACATTTGATGTAGGACTGTAATCTTTCTTAATTGACTTCAATTCTTTTTGTTATTCTCATGAGTTCTCTGTCTTAATGGGTGTCAGTCAACAAAAGTATTGTCATTATACTGTTCTGATTAAGTCATGATATCCAAGCTGAATAAACAAGCGACTTTTTATAGAGGTGGAGAGTCATTAATTACAATAACAGCGTTTATCGCTAAGTTTATGTGAACTCTTGAAAACCCTGTAATGTTCCTTTTATTGGATAATGTGATTTACAACATCACAACCACTCACATCCAGTCCTGGGTAAAACTGAGTGTCCAACAGGAAACAGAAAACGAGGAGCAAGTTAGCAGTTGCCAAAGTCAGGAAGGAGTACATACTGAGCTAGAACTTCCAAAAAAGATGTAGGAAATCATTTAAATCAAAACGAAATGAATAAATCTGTTTATCTGACAGTGTTTTGAGCCTTGAGTGTTTTGAGAGAACTCAGCAACAGTTCAAACCTCAAAAATATTCAGTTTCCTGTAATTTAAGACAAGGAAAAGCAGAGAATCATCAGACTGGAGTGGCTTAAACCAGAAAATGTTCAGCATCTTTGCTCGAAAAATTACTAAAACTATTAATAGATTTCTATAATATTTGCTGATTTATTTTCTATCAATGCATAACCATAACAATACTTGAGGTAAAAATAAATGGCCATCTGTCCACCTCTGTTTTTTTTTTTCTTTTTTCAAAGATTCTTGCTTTTGTCGAAGTGGTTCAGAAACACACACCCTCTGCCCACACACCATCTGACACAGTAGATCCAAAGACACATTAAAGTGAGCAATCACCGCCTAACAACACCCTTGCAAAGGTCACGTCAGCTTCATCATCCTCACCATCGAACACCATCACTTTCCATGATTTAGGGTTGTAGTAAAAGCATCATAACCTGCCCAGTCACATCCCTGCCCATAAATGTATCCATGGCAACAGAGACATTGGGCTGCCCTCCGACGATGCATCTTTGGGATTCTCTGTGCGTCGCTGCAGGGTGACAAGTCAGGCGTAAAGAGTCGATTTAGCTGCGGCATTGGGGAGGCTCGCACATTAGCAGAAAGGAAATAGGAGCCAGCAAATACTTAGTGGGTGATTGGCTCCGCAATAACAGAACACCCCCTTTGGCAGCTCGTCAAGCGGTGCTATACGGATGCCATTACAAACAGGGGGCCATTAGCAGCCATCGAGGCTTTGTGAGGCATGTCGCTGCTTCACGCCTTTGACCCCCAGGGCTGTTTTAAGATGTGTATGATCAGCTGTATACAACTCATCCTGTGTGTTTGTCTTTTTTTTTTTTATAGATAGATAGATAGATAGATAGATAGATAGATAGATAGATAGATAGATAGATAGATAGATAGATAGATAGA
>JBBMJY010000015.1:7962518-8014914 GCA_037833715.1 Toxotes lorentzi | reverse complement strand
TGTGTGTGTGTGTGTGTGTGTGTGTGTGTGTGTGTGTGTGTGTGTGTGTGTGTGTGTGTGTGTGTGTGTGTACATGAGGACAGTTGGTCTTCTCTCCAAAATGTGTAGGTACAGTATTCTTACACACACTATATGGAGTATATTACCTGTTTTCAACAATTTTCACCTCAATGGAGATATTAGCAGGTGCAGGAATGTCTGAGTGTGCTCACAATTAACTTTTTGTAAACCACACAAGTCATCAAGAAGTAGGTGCTGCTCAACAAGGGACATAATTGGTTTGTGGTTAATGGCTGTTTAAAGCCGCAAGTTGTGGGTGTGTCTGTAAAAACCACAGTATGAGCTCTTTAAGAAGGAAAACCCTTTTTTGAAGATTGACAGCTGAATCTACACACGCCACTCAGAAATGTCTTGCAGGACGAGCTTGTTATTGGGGCTCCTCAGCAAACAAAAGATAATGACCCTTAATTCAGCAATGAAGCCAGAAGATTGACTCATTGAATACAGCAAACAGCTGCAGTGGAGTAATAAGGATTCCACTCTTCAGGTTGAACTCTTACTCTTACATCTCACGTCTTCTCTCTCCTCTGTTCTGTGTTTGTCACAGGATCCTTGAGGAGTTGATGCAGAGACCTGCGACACCGGGAGCCTGAACGCTGGCATCCACTTTCGCCAGAGACACAAGGATTTGTTTAAGATAACACAGAGAACGCATGAACATCTATTCATACACCACACACATGAACATGAATCCTTGCTCATCAGACTTCCTTCCTTATTTAACTAAAGTCTTCTCTGACTTTTTTCTCTTTAACAAGACTCTGCTCAGTCATAGTATGCAGCAATTTGCAGTTTAGAATACTAATAAAACAAGTATTAACATTATACTGCAGTAATGGAAGAAGTATTCACACCCTTTACTCAAGTAGAAGTAGCTATACTAGATCATAGAAGTAGAAGACTTTCAAGTAAAAGTCCTGCTTTCAAAATCTTACTCAAGTAAAAGTACATTAGTATTATCAGCAAACTTTATTTAAAGTATCACACGTTAAAGCATCCTTTATCCAGGATGGCTCATTTCAGATTGTGATGTATTAACTGCTCTTCAACGACTTCATATACTGGCAGTGAAATCTATAATAAGGCATCATGATTTATAATATGACAATGGCAGAGAAAGTTCTCAGGTCCTTTACTTAAGTAAAAGTAGTAATATCAGTTCCAAAAGTAAAAGTATGTAATTAGATTACTGTTTAATTATTATGTGTGAGCAGCTTTTTAATGTTGCAGCTGGTTGAGGTGAAGCAAACTTGAACTACTTGTTCAATGCTTTTGGGTATTTTAGTTGATAACAATGCATCATATTTATAAGATTATCATTTATTTATGTGTATTTATGTGTGCAGAATCTTAATCTTCATATCAAGTAGCACTTACAGCTGCCAAGGAAATGTGGTGAAGGCAAAAATGGCCATATTTCTCCTTGAAATGCAGAGCAGCAGAAGAAATCTAAGTACCTCAAGACTGAACTGAAGTACAGCACTTAAATGAATGTACTCAGTCACTTTCCATCACTGATGCTCTGGGTCACACTGGTTCGTGTGTTATAGTTTGTCTCTTCAGTCGACTGTGGTTTTCTTTTCTACTAAAATCAGGTGACTATACAATAATATAAAACGCTTAATTACACCGAATCCTTATTAACAGGCTAATACTTGAACAGCATCAGAATGGACATTCAACTATTGTTTTCTGTGTATATCTCTAGCTGAATACATAATATAATGACCTGCTTTATCAGACTGCAACCTTTACACTCATGAAAATGAGTGTATGGAAATCCATCCTTTTTTTCAGCCTAATTAGTGAGATTAAATGTAATCTGTTACCTGACTGCTCACGCATCATCTCGTGAGGCCTTACAGAGGATTTGTGAGGATCTGCAGGTCTTTTCTTCAGTGTGTCAGCCCCCACCACTTCCTCCTCCTCCTCCTCCTTCTTCTTCTCCTCCTCCTCCTCCACCTCCACCTCCCCACCCTCAGTGCACCACAGTTGCATTATTAAACTTGTATAAGATCATTAGCATACAAAGCAGGAAACCTACCGCTGTGGAGTCATACATATTTATCTGGACGTGCCTGACTTGTGCGTGCATGCACTCGTACTGTAACCCCTTTTAGACACAGGCACGACTGGCTTTCTACTGCGGGAGAGCTGCAAACAGAGACTATGAAGTGGATATTAGTAGGAGCACGTCTAGTTTTAAGGGATAGATATTTATTTGTGGAACATCTGAAGAAACACGAGCTTTCATTTGCTTTAAACTACACATTAAAACGTGCAGCTGCCTGTTAGACTAAGAAAATGTGCGTATTTGGAAACAGAGCAGATGGAGTTTGGTTAGGTTCATCAGAGCAGTTTGCTTCAAGCATAAATATAGTTTCCACACGGAGGAATTTCAGATCTCTGCAATACATATTCATCTACTGCACCCAGGCTCATAATCAAACAGTTTGTCAAACAGAGAGCATGGTTTTGTAAATACTTGTATCACCTGTGGGTTACCTCTGCCTTTTGAATGACTGTGAAATCAGCTCCTTTTCTCTTCCCTTCCCTTGTTCCCTTTCTCTCTGAGATCCATTTTTTTTCTCCTCATCTGTGCCATCTCTGTTTCCCTTGCCCTCATAGGGCTCACTCGCTACGCTTTCCTTCTTTTCCTCCTCAACCTTCTGGCCGAGAGCAAAGCCCCTCCTTTTTTGGCGACGTGGAGTCCTCTGTTAATATTCCTTCCTCCTTCCTCCTTCTTTTTCCTCCCTCCTGTGAGATTGCTGTTGTGTCTTATGGCTTTTTATTCCTACGTGATGTTAGATGGGTTCATGTAGGAGTAGAAGCCACTAAACACGCGGTGAGTGCTCAACGCGCTGGCCAACACATGCAGTGAGCTTCCTGTGGGTATGACAGCTGCCATGTTCACATCAATGTCCTGCCCATTATCAAGAATATGCACACAGTAAAAATAAAATAGTACGGGGCAATCACTGCAGAGTGGTTACTGTTCCAGGTTATCTTTTTAGAACACATTTTATAAAGTGAGAACTCTTTTAAAATGACTTCATTAATACTATACTTAATTAAACCATTGGTTGTAAGACAACTGAGCAGAATGTACCGGAAGTCTGAGCAAATCAATCAGACCAAATTTTTCGGTTGTGAACAGACCTACTTTTCTCACCTGCATGCTGGCTGCATGTGCCCTGAATTTCAAACTCATTCCTGTATCCCTCTGCCCCGGGGTTGTTGTACAAAACTGGAGCTGGAAAGTTCTCAAAATAGAGATCAGGAGGAAAGGATGCCACAAATGAAGCGAAACAACTTGGAGAGGTAGGTCATCAATGCTGTTTAATAATGTACAGAATCTGTTCTCCTGTGAAGCTAAGGTGAGAACAAACAGTATGTGGAAACCCCTTAAAACATACTGTACCACTCTTGTTGTCTTTTTCATCGATCAGATCTTCAACACCTGCAGGGCTGTCGAAAGAAAGCCTCTAATACCAAAAGGGAAACATAATTCACACTTTGGACAGATAATATGTAAAAAAAATTCTTTATCGCCTCCATCAAAGAGGTTATGTTTTCACCTGTGTCTATTTGTTGGTTGGTTTATTTATTTATTGGCAGGATTACACAAAAAGTACTTAACCAACTTGCACCAAACCTGGTGGAGGGATGAGGCCGGGGTCAGGGAGGAACCCATTACAGTCTGAATCACTTTCCTCAGCACTGCGAGCATTTTTTTTTTTTAGCTGGGACTGAGCTTGTAGTGGGAATGGAAAGGGTTTTTCTCACAAAAGAATGCGTTGTCTCAGAACCATGAATGTCTGCACCAAATTTCATGGCAATCCATCCAACAGTTGTGATATTTTAGTCTGGACCACAGAAGATACATGGTTTTCACTGGACTGTGATTAAATTGCACCTTTTCCTTCATTCAGTATTTTACATGTGAGAAATTCACATAAACACTTGATTTCTGGACATTTATTTTTGCATATGCTCTTTTAAAGGGTTCTCTTCCTGTTGAGTTACTCTGCCCTTTTTAAATCTTTTAGCACTCGCCTGAAAACTGTACCTCAGCTCAGTGCAAACCTCTTAAATTCCTGTCCACTCACACATGAGATCCAAGACATTTTGGCCAGCTGAAAATGGCTAATAAAGGTATTTTTCAGCAGTAACTCTGCCTGAGCTGAACTTAGTGTCAACCAATTAAGCAAGAAATTCAAATTATCCTGTTCCTGTTCCCGGTCCAGTTGGGTGCTGTGGGGTTTGGGTTTAAATGTCAACCTTCTGTTTGTATTTGCTATAAAGTAAGCCGCTCGCTCTCTCCTCCAGAACAGAATCTGAGTACACCCTAAATGGGTTGTTGTCGGAAACCAAAACCTGAATTAGTAATCCCTGGATATTACAAGAATTTGACACAAGCTTTAAATTGTGTGACATTACTTTTCCGTGCCAAATTAGGTGGATAATTATTCAAGATGAAATTGCAATAGATATGGTCTGCTGAGGTTTAATGATTTATTCAAGACTGTAAGTTGTTATGATCTAATATTCAGTGGGTGGGATGGAAAGTTTCTTTTGCTTGCATTATCAGTTTAATTTATTTTTCAGGTTCCCACTCCTACATAGTTTTTTTTCCTCTTTCATAGAGACATGAGGAGGTCTGAGAGAATAGTAAAGGAGTGGAGACACCTTAGCGGAGGCTGAGAGAGGATTCGATCCTGGACCAGCGGGGGTCCATGGGAATTTAAAGGTGGGAATCAACCATCATGACATCTGTGGGAAAGAACCTGCATTATTTAAAGCATCACTAGCATATGAAGGGGAAGTTGTTTTTGAATAGATTGCTCTCCATCCTCCGTTTCGCCTGAGGGTGTGTACGCGTTTCCCTGCGTTCCCCCGTTATTATCCGACTGTGCTGTAAACCTCATGTTTTCAAAATGTCAACATGTTCAGAGAAATAAGACGACACAGCCTCATTTTCACTTGACAGCTGTGCATATTTTTTATATATATAATGGCTTTCATGAGTTCTTCACTTATGATTGAGTTATACAAGGTCACACAATCCTCAGGTTCAGGTAGAAACATGAAAATCATCAGAAATGAAAGTAATGAGATTTTCATCTGACAGCTGCAATAATGTGGTGTGTTTGTGTACAGTAGGTTTAATGTATGAGTGCTGTGCTACTGTATCCACCCCCCTCAGGCCACACTTTGATTTTCCTGTAATAAATAATGCTCTTTTGTGTTCTGTGCTTCATTTGTTCCCTGTTGTAACGTCAGCGCAGCTCAATAAATTATGAATCACTTCTGTTCAACCTGCTGCATATCTCGTGTTTCATTTGTCTGTCAAACTCTTTTTTTGTTGTTGTTGTTTTTCAAATGCAACACAAATGCACAGCCCAAAAACACAAGCATACACACACGAGGTCTCCAGTTTCCAGTTTTACAAGAGCTCTTTTCTTGTAAGTCGGGTTGTTTAACTCAGATCTCTTACTGGATTTGGTACAAGCTCAGGGTGAAGCTGACATAAGAGGCAGACCGGTTTATGTGTACCGAGTGTAGCTTAATAGGCAGCACAAACAGTGAGTGAACAGTAAAAACATGTTAAATTATTAGCAACAGTAAATGTTAACTGTAAATAAGCTTCAGTGGATAGTAAATGCTTTATAAATAAGTCAGTGACAGACACAAGGTGCTGAAACAGCTGCTAAGAACTCTGTCAGTGCAATTTAAACTGCCTGTCATCGTCATTATTGCTCATACTGTTCAGTGTATAAGCCTTTTAAATTGCCATACATAACAACACAATTGCATACTGAGTCATTAAGTATAAAGATGTCATTCTCGCTGCACCATGTTATCCCACTAAGTTGTCGAACAGCAGGTGAGCAGAAGGATTGTTTAGGGCTAACTCTGATGCAGAGGATGAATTGCAGAGGCACAGCGTGAGACTTTCACTTTCTTTTCTCTGAGATTTTGGGCAGCAAAGCTCGCCTACACACACCAGCTGGCTGTTGTCTGGGGGGATCGCCTCAGCCATCTTTTTTTTCTGATGAAATCAGAGGAAATCCACAAGCAGCCCAAGGCAGACCACACATCCTTTTTTTTCTTACTTCTTCTCTATTCAATAATTCTCAGTGATAGGCCTCTCCTTTGAGCACTGGCACCACTCCTCATTCCAATTAGTGAAAGGCAAAGAGGCCCCCTTGTTTGTCGGCACGCAAGCAGTAATTGGATAATCCCTGAAATTTGGGCGAGTGCACAAAAGGGAATCTGTAATTAAACCAGAAAGTCTGTCAAATATTGACACAGATGAGTCCTGCAAAGTATAGATACAGAGGATGAGTCAACGTTACTGAGCAGGTTTTTTAAATTTCACAAAGTTTTATGTACAAGGGCAAAATATGACATATTTGTCATAAAGTTTAGCCTCCAGAATAAAAGAGATGAAAAATCAAATCCGTCCTAGTATTATTATTAGTAACATGAATATTGTTTTTCATAAATCCTTTGTTTAATTAGCTTTAAATCCACATTTAACTTGTCTCCTCATGTTCATTTACATCTCCCTCCGTGAGCTCAGTTGGATTTAGCAGGTGACCTCAGTGAACAAGTCTTAATGTAGCTCTCAGACACACTCACCGGGTTGTTGTGTTTCAGAAAAAGAGCAAGTGTTGCAGTGTGTCTGCAATATCTGCAGATAAACAGTTTTAGTTCAAAATGAAATTGCCACCATGGCGAAATGTGACCGTGGTAGAAAATTATTTTCTGACTTTGCAGCCATGCTAGCAGCTCCATGAGGCTGTACATTTCCAACTGGAACAACCGACTGACCGTCACTGCGATCTGTGGAGCCGTGCTGCTAACATGGCGAAAAGCTTAAGGTAGCATGCAGCTTGAATGCTTGTTTTGCAGCCTCTAAATGATGAAAGTTCAGGTGCTTTCCAGAAGCCTACCTGGCATTTTGGAAATGATCTCTGCTCACAGTGTGACCTGTGGACATCCCATTGTGACAACAGTGTGCTGAGTTACACACATTTCTCTCAACATCTCACTAAAACCCATCACAACAAGACGTCTCCTCTCAGAGTCCACTTAATGAGAGTGTAGCGTCAGCGTTCTGGCTGCAATTACAGTGCTTAGGACTCTTTAATGATATGTTAATGGCTTGGCTGTATTACCTCTCAGCTGCCCAAACAACATTAAATACCCTGCGGCTGATTAATCCGGCATCCACAAAAACACCCAATTAGAGAGAAAATGTTTGAATCGAGTTCTGCCAACAACTTTAAAGAAAAGTAGACGCGCACTAAGAGAAATGCTATAAGACATTTTCTCAAAACTACAGTGAATAGAGATGAGAGCTGGGGCTTTGAGATCACATTATTTCTGTTCCACACTGAAAACAGATGACTGTTTATTGTATTTCAGATATTGGGATGGTGATCTAATGCAGAATGACTTCAGAAGAGTTAGGGTTACTTTGCTCAAGGGCACGTAGCCAAAACACACAGCTGTTGTGGAACACTGGGTGTCATGAGGGTCAAACCTGTGACCTCTCAGTTACATAACACTCTGTCTAACCAGCAGGCCGCCCTGCCTACTCACTGCTGCTGCTGCTGCTGCCGCTGTGTCTGCATCAAAGTCAGAGATACAGAGCAAGGATGTTAAAACATCTAACATGACTTGCACTAATTAAGCGCATGTAATTTTTTGTTCTCCTTAAAACCGTGAAAAGGATCTCAGCATAATTGTAAATTATAGCCAAATTAGCAAGATGACTTCTGACAAGAGGTGCTGAAGAAAACTTAAAAGAAAAAGATCATCAAAGCAGAGACATCCTCCTCAGTTTCTAAAAGCTAACGCACCGAATCTCGAAAAAAGTATTTGCTTTAATAACAACACACTTTTCGCGCCTCAGCATCACCATTATGTCAAACACGATTAATCTGTGACATGTTTCCAGCAACCCCCAGCACAACTTCCCTCTTGTCAGCACATGATTGCTGCCGGTGTAGAAACTTACAGGGCAGTAGTGATTATTAATGTGCAACATCTGAAGACAAACTCATGAGGGGGGAATTAATTTTCCAGGAGTTCCTTCTGTAACATACACTGAGCGGTGACAAAGCACCGCTGAGTCCGTAGAGGAGAGGTGATCCCATCCCATCTACAAAACAAGTACACTAAGTGTAGGAGGAGGAGGAACAGGTACCATGAACCATGCTTAATCACAGCTCTGAGTTGCTGACACTTAGGGTACTACTACCCTACTTCTACTGCAGTGTTCACAGATGGGTGATAAAGGAAAAAGCAACACAAAGTGCCTCCACAACAGCTTCATTCTGCAAGTCTCTCAAACTTTACTAGAGGAATAAAACATAATTCTTTCAAAACATATTGAGTTGATGTGGTGAAGGCCATGATTCACACGCAGGGATCACAGTGTATATTCTCAGAGTGCTTCTGTGCCTTCGTGGTGTAGGTTTGTTCACACACTGCTGATGCACCAAAGGTTAGCAGGTGTGTTTATACTACAATCAGGTGAAGCCCAGTGGGCAGCTGCCCTTAAAATATATAAAAAGGTATATATATTTTAAGTCTTAAGGTAGCAGTAGTATATTATTGGTAGTTGTAGCAGAAGTACAAGTGGTAATAGTAGTAGCACTGATAAAAGTGACAATTTAAAATGTCTTTGACTAATAATATTACAACCTTTATGGCTATTACTACTTGTAATAGAGCTAACAATCATCATTTTCTCCACCATGAAAGCCTCTTTCAGAGTGTCAGGCAGGTCTGCGCTTTTAGCTCCATCTCGTCTGTCTCTTATCACCTCTCATCAGCAGGGGAGGTGAAAGAGGTTGGAGGAGGGGGGGTTGGGGTTGAGGGTGAGAGGGGGGGGGGGGGCTGCTCATCCAAGCAAAGTGGAGAGCCAAAAAGGAGGCAGCATCCTTATCAAAGGCCTGGGTCCTGAGCCTCGGTTAAAAATAGAAACCGAGGGAGATTGGCATCGATTTCTGCAGGCGTTGACGGCCCGATTGACAGCAGCACCGCCGCGTCGGGCTGTTGAGCCATCGAGGGAATCCACCAGACTGCCTATGATGAGATGAGATGGGAAGATAACTTCTGACAAGCCCTCCACCCGCCACCCATCTCTAATCACCCTGTCTCCACACACACAGTCACACACACAAACACTGAGAGAAAAAGTAATTACCACATGCATGCACCCACCCACACACACACACATACACACACACATAGACACACACTTGCTGCCCCCTGAGCAAGTAATGGGACTTTGGCTGGCTGAGCATCCACCTGTCCGGTGTCTGCTGCCAAGCCAAAGCTCATGTGCTCACACACATACAAAATACCTCTGGATGTCCCTCCACAGCCACCAGCCACCGTCCTTAAGGGTTATCGCACTAAATTATCCTCCATCAGTAAATAGTGCCTAATATCCATGAGAGATCTCGATTGGGGATGTCAGTGACCTTTGTGTTACTGCTGTAAATGAACTCCACTAAGTGATTGTTGTTATTACACTGTCTGCTTTACTGCACTAGAAGTTATTCATCTCCCTGCAGTATTAGCAGCAAATAAGTCAAGCAAATGTATTCAGCAGCCCATTACTGATATTTTTGGGATTTCCATATTAATATTAATAACAAGCTTTTATTTCATAGTTTATCTTCTGCCTCTCATCTTTTAAAACAATGGTTATTCATTTTTGGAAATAAGCTTTCTGGTTTGATAGTTAAATAAGTCTGAAGCTGGTTAGCTTAGCTTAGCATGAAGTTATCAAAATCAGTCTACACTATCAAACGCATTAGATCTCATTTGTTTATTAACTACAAACAGCTAAGTGTGAAAGCTTGTACAGCTCCATCTACAGTTCAGCGTTAACAGGCTCCGAATGGAAAAAAAACATTTCAAAGTCCTAAGAAATCTTTCTACACACCGATGTTTACTTCACAAGTGCAAAACACATTCATTTTACTTAATGTATTACTTATCACTTTTTGGAGCATTGCAGTTTTCCTGCAAATATTCTTGACTTTCATTTTTCACTTAACAAAAAGGCGTGAATATCAACGTTCACTAAAAATAAAAATCAAGGGGAAAGATCAAGCGAAGATGAAGATGTAATTTTGGTGTGGAACATTTGCCACACACCCTTCCTGTCTCTGTCAATTGTAAAATGATTCAGTAAAGCCAAAAAAAAAAAAAATCATCATTAAAAGCTGAAAGTTTGACTTCTACTTATAATTAGGTGATTTGCAGCAATCTGCCACAAGGACTATGTCAATCTGTCAGCATGATCCTCCTCCTGTTAAAACCACCTCAGAGACAATTACTCTGGGCTCCTCCTAATTAGAAACTCATTGAAATTTATGAGTGCCTGTTATGAATTATTGAGTACTGTTTCCTGGGAGGGATGCCATTAGGGAACTTTAAGCAAGTGAATTTCTTACCAGCCCCTTTGTCAGTGTGTTTGGCCATGTTTAGGTGGAATATGGCCAACACGGTATGTGTCTCCCTCTGGTGGTGAATGTTATACATTTGAAGTTGAAATGGTTACTGTTGACAATAGAGTCAGCTGACAGAAAACTAAAAAAAAAAATGACATCAGTTGTTTTTTATAGTGTTTTGTGAAATGTAGATGTGCAGTATGGATGGGTACCACTTGTACCACTTCTTATTCAGTGTTGTCATTCGAGGTTGAGGCTGCTTCAGGATTTGTAGTTGAGGAGAATGAACATGGTGATGTCCTTCCAAGAGGTCCAGGGATCTGAAAGTCTTTGCACATTCCCAGCAGGTGCTTTCATTGGTGCTCATACATTAGAGGTGCTTTGGTTTCCTGCTGACAGAGACATAGGCTCTGTCCCCTGTAGAGCACTGGATCACATCTTCTTTCGATGGCTTGTTTCTACTCACATCCAGATGTTCCTTCACTTGTGCCAGTGTGCTTTCTGAACATCTGGGCTGCTGAACGGTTGTTTTTCAAGCTGTTTCTGCCAACAGGAAATCAGAGATTTAGGGGTGAAATCATTGAGCAGGATCTACACTCAAAATTAAGATTTGGTTCCTGCTATGTACTTTCAAGGAAGAGGCAGATGTAGAACTAAAAACAATTAGTCAAATGAGAATTTTAACAATTAATTTGTCAATCTTAAGTCTGTTGTTAAGCAAACAAGACAGTTGTTTGTGATGATGTGCAGTCCCAGTGTGCAATCGCTGTACAGTGGATGGGGCAAATTTTGCAGGGTCTTCGTTATGCAGACTTAAAGGTGATGCCACTGGGGACCGATCCAATCTTTTAAGACATTTATACATCGATTTTCTATTGGGTTATTGATATGCAGCCAGTATTTACTATTGTCTGACCACACAGTTAACGTTAGACCTTTGCTGACCAACAGGAGACGCTGTTTGGTTGGGAACAGTCTGTTATGATGCGAGCTGTGTAAACATCCGACCCACAGAGTTTAACTGCAGAGAGGGAGAAATAAAATCTGTTCACCGCTCGCAGAGTATTGCTCTCACAGGTAAAACATACAGAGTAAACTACAGGCCACGCTATCCAGCCGTACATGGAGCTCTCGACGCTATTAGCGTGGCTTTGCTAACTATTGCAGACATGTTAAACTGTAAGCCGCAGAGTCGAGCAGTAACCTGTAGTCATTCATTTTATGTTTTATATGTTTGCCGATGTAAACGTTGTTTGGACAAAGTGTAGCGTAGCTAGCGTTTTCATGAACTTGTGTTTCAACCGCTACAACATTGGATCCTCCCGTCCACGTCCTTCAAAACAAAAGTGGTACCTCCACAAAATTTAAATCAGACACAAAGACTAACTGCCTTATTCGTCAAAATTTCTCATTATGGACTGTACTTGATCTCCTTACTGTATGGTGATTTTTGTTTTCATTTAGTGGGAAAAGACCAAATTATAGTGCGCTAAGAAAAAATTATCAAAATTAGTGAAATTCTCCGCTTTTAATCTGAAGGCAGATGACGCCTAACGGAAGTCTTGCGGTTGCTGGGGTAACGCAGACGATCAGTTGGTTGTCAGTTTTCAAAATAAGATTTAGGCTCAAAAATCTCATATCGAAATGTTAACATTTATTTTGACTGTCTTTTAAACCGCTGTGATCTGCAGACCCATTCAATTCATAAGAGGTAATAGAAAGCAGTGTTTATAATCTTTGGCACACACATTTATTAGTGTCATGGACAAACCTTATGGACAGAAGTAATATAAGGCACAAATTAACGGAGATACTTTCCATACATTGTCACACACATTTGCACACAAGTCTATTACTATCTCACACACATATAACCAATATTGTTGGTAAACTTTGTCAACACATTTTACTGCTTTACATCCTCTACCAAGAGGACTTTCTTAACCTCAACTATAAGCAAAATACTAAAATCAAGTGTCAAACCTAGGCTAACCCTAGACATTGTTCTCTTAAATAATGGTCTCCTAAAACATTAAACATTCAGCCCATCACGTTTCATTTGCGTATCCCAAGTTCATATTTACATACATTATGATTGATTATTCCCTCAACAGCATGCTAGATGTTCTTGTGGACTTTGAGGTGTATTTTCATGTTTGATTTTTGGGAAAATGTCTTGTGACATGTTAAACATTGGTGAGGTTTCTCTCCTGTGTGTGTCCTCATGTGTTTCTTCAGTCCAGAACTACTGTGGAAGGATTTGTCGCATTGTGAGCAAGCATACGGCCTCTCTCCTGTGTGCGACCTCCGATGGAGTGTCAGCTGTACAGCTGTGGCGAAACCTTTTCCGCAGGATTCACACTGATAAGGCCGCTCCCCTGTGTGACTGCGTGAATGCACCAGCAAGGCCCCAGAGCTACAGAAAGACATACCACATGTACTGCACAGGTACGGCTTCTCTTTCATATGCATCCTAAGGTGCACAGTGCGTGGGTACAACTGTGTAAATTTCTTGTCACATAAAGTACAGGCATATGGGCGCTCACCGGTGTGGATGCGCACGTGGGACTTCAGGACTGAATTTGTCAGGAATCTCTTGTCACAGTAAGAACAGGCAAACGGCCTTTCTCCGGTGTGATGTCGCAGGTGAACTGTGAGCAGACCCTGAGAACTAAATCTCTTCTCACAGAAACTGCAAGCGAAGGACAGGACTTTAGGTTTAGAGTGAATGAGGACATGTTGATTCAGGTCTTTACGGCTTTTATAGGTCTTGTCGCACTGAGTGCACTTGAATGGCCGTGCTGAAGTGTGAACAAAGCGATGGTTTTTCAGGGCAGAACAAGATGAAAAAGTCTTTCCACACTCCAGACAGGTATTTTTATTGGCTCTTATGGACTCCTTGCTGAATGGACGGGAGACTGCAGCTCTGCTTCGTGTTAAGGACTGGATCGTGCTCTCTTCTGATGACTCTGTGTTTCTGCTCAGATCCAGATGTTGCTTCACTCCTTCTACTGAGTTTTCTGAACATCTGGTTGGCTGGAAGACAGCTTCACCTTCTGTTTCTGCCAACAGGAAACAGAAGATGAATGATGATGAATTCACTCAATGATTAAATGAAAAACACAATAAGAATATTTTTTCAAATTAACCAGAAAATCCTGTACAATGCAAGAGAGGCTCACCTCTGCCATCTGCAGTATCATGTCCTTCAGAACATGGTGAGGAAGTGAGTGGTGACAGTCCATCCTCCTGCGGCTGAGAGTTCGGATTCGTTTCAATGGAACTGTTGTCAGTCTTTTCATCATCCTCACACATGTCTTCTATACTACAGCTGTTTACTTGCAGCTGGGTCTCCTCTTCTAACTTTACTTGATTTCTTCCCTGTGGTTTCTCAGTGTCTTGTTTGCTGTCCTCGCCTCCCCAAGGTATCTTTTGATCAATATGATCCTCGGTTACCACTGAAGTCTGTTTAGATGCAAGTGTGGAGAGGATTGTGTCTGACATGAAGCTGAATTCACCTGAGAAACAAAAATTCCATGTAAAAGGTACAAGAGCGGTGCTGGTTGTCAGGCTTTAACTTTAACTGCAAGAAACTCAATTTTAAATGTTGACAGATTCTTACTCTTAGTCAATTTTTGCCGCTCCTGTTGATGCTGCAAAATCCTCTTTAGATCTTCATGATCAGAAACAAACTGCTCAAGCTGGTCATCTCTGAAAGAAAGGTCAAACATGGAGAATACCTGGAAAGAAAAAGAAAAAGGCATAGACTTTAAACAAAAGGCTCATCATATATTTTCAATTTTAAAGTCTCAATTTTTCCATTCCTTCCTCCAACACTGGTCTCTGCACTGTGGGTGGACATTTTAAATGTGTGTTGGCCTAGATGGTTTGTTGGAGAACTGCCAGTTAACAGCAGTCTTTCTCAATATTGATTTACACATCCCAACTTTTACTTAAGGATTTGGTGATTGAGTAGCTAGAAGGTCAGCTGGATGATTTCTTTCACCCTGCTGTCTACCTGTGAAAAACTTGGTACTGGGAGAAACTCTTCCAGTCGGTAGAAGAACTCCCAGATCAGGATCTGCAGCGCTGTATCAAAACGAACTCCATACTGTAGGGGGAAGACTTCCTTTGAAGAGAAGGAAAAAAACGTCATAAACATTATCATGCATCAAATATACAGAAGATTTTGACATTTTGCAGATAGACACATAATATAGATGGATGCACTAATGCCTTACCACTGAAAAACCAGAAAAAAAATTAGGGCAAAACTCACCTTGAAAAAACTTTCTTTTTGAGATTGGTCTCCAAGTAATGTCTGAACCAGCTCCACAAATGCTGACTGTGAAATCCCCACCTCTCCATCTTGGTCCTGTCATGAAGGTTATTCAAATGCATGAATTATGAATATTAGTGTTAGAAATGCCTAAAGATTATAGTAGTGTTATAGTGGTGGGTGATTGTTTGTATTCCAGTTCCACTACGAGATAGTTCTGTCTGACATGTAAAGATACTTAGATATCTAGGACACTGTATCCTGCCCACCTCTTTGATGCAGTTTTTTGTCCACTGTTGGAAATGGTTAAGATGGCCCAGGATAACTTTACAGTCAACATTATCCATCCTCTTTAACAATTCAAGGATAAGCTGGAAAACACAAAGCAAAACCTTTATGCTTAATTTTCAAAATTAAAAAAAGAGTGCAGATTGCAATCATTCAGTTTGTTTTATTTAAGACAAATAGTCTTAGTATCCACACCCACTCACCCGAGCTCTTAGTCCCAGGATCATCTGAGTCCTCTGTTTGTAGTTCAGAAGCTCTGGGACCATCTCTGTTACCAATGTCATGAAATCAGCCAGTTTGTCATACTGGTCTACATTTCGCTCCTGGGCCACCTGCCACATACAGGCTGACATCAACCTCAGTGGAGGAACCAGCAGGTGCAGGGAGGACAGAGGAAGATGAGCATCTGACAACAGATACAGGCAGTGGCCACATTATCAACATGTACAATCTTGAAGCTTAAATTTTATAGATGTACAATAAATTAATAATATTATATGTATCACTCAATATTATCTTTCACAGTTACATTAAATCCTCCAGTAGACTCAACCACACCCTCAAGACATCCAGATTGCTCTGGATAAAGGAACATCCATTAGAATAGCTTCAGTAACTATATATTGTAGGACTGAGATTAATTATTATTGTCATTATTGATTAGTCTGACCATAATTTTTTAGTTATATGTAATTGCAGGTTCATTTTTTTTTCCACATACATGAACTTCCATGTAGATGTGTTATTCCTTTACGCTATGATTTAAATATGATGGACCGCTGGAATCCAGGGATTTTAATATAACAAATAACAACAAAATATAACAAAAAATATAATATCAAGATAATACACTTCTCTCATGCACAGAATTCTCTTCGATTTTATTAGACAGATATAATAACAGGTAGCATTGGTTTCTGGTCCCGACTCCGAGGCAGAAGGTGGCGCTAACACACCACAAAGTGCGCACGTTCCTGAGGATCCATTCCTCGGCCGACAGGGGGCGCTGTTTGTTTTCAGTTTAGTACAACAACCTCAACTCTTCACTAAAACTTAACGGTGCACTTGGACTTAATTGAGCTCTCCTGCCGCCAAGCATAGCTGCTAAGAACCGTTTATCACCACTAAGTGTATAACCTCTCTCAAATAAGTACGTACTATCATACACGGTAAAGATACAGACCTGTAGTTTTTGCCATTCTAGGAGCGCGTTAGTTAGCTTAGCTTTCCAACCGTTGCAGCCAGTGGTTTGGCTAGTTGCAGAGTTGAAAGACTGTGAGTCAACTTGTAAGTTATGTTTTAGAAGACTACCTCTACATTCCTGTCAATGTATATACCGTGCTTTGAGGATAGTGTAGTCTAGGTAATGTTTAAGGCAAAAAATGTCGCTAGCTAGTGCTTCCGGTTTCTCGTTTTCAAAATAAGAGGCTAAGTTCACTTCTCACTGTGCTGCCTTGAAGAGAACGCAGAGAAAGGGATTGTCTGGCAAGTAGATACTTACTTTTTGTCACAGATTAACAGCTCTAATATAAAAACAAAACAAGTTTTATCCTCCAGAAGTAAAGTGACAATGCTTTCAAAAATGAATGAATATGAATAGCCATTTTCACCCAAGAGAACTTGCCATAATTCTTGTGCTTCAGTTGTTTCATGTAATAGCATACTCCATGATGCTGACATCTCACTGTGAGGACCACACCCCCTTTTGCAGGGCTCCTTGTCCTTCTTGCTTCAGATCAGAAACCTCCCAGATTGAACTGCGTGATAGATAAGAATCTAAACATCTGAAGAGCATGAAACTGTTGACCGGTACTGTGAGCATGCACACATATACATCTATGTATGCACAAACAGATGGGTGACAAATGTTTGTAAAATGTCAAATTAAGAAAATGCTGTGTCTCTGTTCAAACTCAAAGCCACTCTGGGCATATTTTAAGTGGAAGGACTGTTTTGGAGATTGTTCCCTCGGTTTTAGGACAAAAGTCTGAAGACAGGAATGCTTTGATGCACCTCACTAATGGAAAGGGGGTTCTCCTCACAGAGTCCAAGTTGATCCTTCAGATGTGTATTATCAGATTTTGGCCCACTCTCTTAGTCTCACATCCTGCCCCAGATACTGTTAGTGCATTAGTGAGAGGTGAAAAGGGCAGAGTTGTGGCTCTGGCATCACAACAAATCAATCATTTTCATACTTAAAACATACATAAGATTGCATCATTTCTGCACATTTATCAGCTGCACATTCAGGGTGCCAGTTTCCTGTTCTACCACATTCCAAAGGTGTTCTACTGGATTCAGATCTGGTGACTGAGGAGGGCACTGAAGTTCACTGAACTCATTGATCCTGAAATCAATAATTTCTTTATGACCTGGTGCATTATCATGTTAGAAGTGGCCATTAGAAGATGGGTAAATAAAGGGCCATACAGAGATGCACATGGTCAGCAGCAATACTCAGATAGGCTGTGGCTTTCAGATGGTGATTGATTGGTATTAAGCAGCTCAAAGTGTGCCAAAAAAACATCCCCCACACCATTACACCACTGTCGCCAGCCTGGACTGTTGACACAAGGCAGTTTGGGTTCATGGATTCATGCTGGTGATGCCAAATTCTGACTCTACCATCTGCGTGCCTCAGCAGAAAACCAGATTCATCAGGCCAGACTAAATTTTTCCAGTCTTCAACTGTCCCGTTCTGGTGAGTCTGTGCCCATTGCAGTCTCAGATTTCTGTTCTTGGCTGACAGGAGTGGAACCCGGTGTGGTCTTCTGCTGTTGTAGCCCATCTGCCTCAAAGTTGGACGTGTTGTGCTTTCTGAGATGTTTTTTCTGCTCACCACAGTAGAGTGCTTCCCTGAGTTACTGTAGACTTTCGTTCTCCTCTGACCTCTCACATCAGCAAGGTGTTTCCGTCCAAAAAGCTGCTGCTCACTGGTTGAGATCACGTTTTTCTCCATTCGGATGTTTGGTGTGAACATTAACTGAAGCTCCTGACCTGTACCTGCAGGATATTAAGCATTTCACTGCTGCCACACGATTGGCTGGTTGGATAATTGCATAAATAAGCAGGTGTACAGGAGATAAATTAACACAGCACTGTAAAATATTTAAATACTATATAAAGTAATTAAAGGTTCTACCTCAACCAGTTACATCATTTAATTTTAATTCTGAATGCAGGACTTTTACTTGCAACAGAGTGTTTTTAAATTATCATATTGCTGCTTTTAGTTGAATGGAAATTCTTCTTTCACCCCAGCATGCACACCTCTGTGCACACAAGCTTGATTTGGTTAAAATAAAACATGACACCTGGTCGGACCTGAGGTCAGTGGAAAGCCAATGGCGCCATCTAGTGCCGCACAGTCTGAATTGCTTGGTTGATCCGGTCTTCGTCAGCCAACCAGGAAAGAGGGCTTGCCGTGATCTGGACTGAGGCGGATGACACCAGAAACCTTTGTTCTGTCTCTCCTCCCAACGCGAGAATAAAAACAAGAGCCTGTAAATGATTCCGGAAAACCTGCGCTCGCATTTTTCTTTTGATTGGCGATCTCTGATGGACGCGTTGTTACACAGAAATTAGCAGAATTTAATTAGGAGGCATTACATAAAATTTTTTTCCTGAACGCTACAACCGGAGGGGGACATCTGTTCGGTTTTTTTTTTCCTGTCAGCTGCTAAATGGAAATAAAACGCGGAACTGAATGTGGAAGCAGCCGAGGTGCGTGTACCCTCATGAAAAATCAAATATGAGGCTTATAATGATCCCTGATCTGTGTGTTGTCATCAGTGAGTTTACGGTGACCTTAACACTGATAACGGGAATGAACAGCCTACATTCAATATTCATCTTCCTGCAGTGTTTCTGTAAGGACTAACTAACTAATACTCTGATGTGCAGGATGTTTTCTCTCACTCCATCAGGGAGTCGGTGATCTGGTGAAATATCTGTATACTATCATTTTATCATTGATCATTGAATTATTCTACTCGTTTTTTTTCACCTAGAATACTTGTTAGAAATCCAGCAGCTTGGACAGCCTACAGTGTAAGTCAGCATTAGGCTCATGCTGTGAGTTGGTTGTGAGTTTGATGGATGTTGTTGTTAGCCCGCCTGAGAGCAGCAGCACTGTCATGTCATTATTTCAGCCGGCACCATGCCACTATAAATGAAGTTCTCTTATGCACAGTGAGCTCTTGGCCAGCATGTGAAGTATCAGGTGGATGTTGCTGACACACATTTCTTGTTGAAGTGCTGATACTTTATATGTGCTGTAGTTTAAATGGACTGCCACTGCTGGTTTGTACTTTTTGAGGTTAGTTTATGTTCATTTTTCTTTGCCTAAACAATAAAATTCAGGTTAGTGGATATAAAAACTGCATCAGCCCGTCTCTTCTCAGCTATATAAATTGTTGTGGTACCAACAGCAATTTGTGCAGGTGTTATGTGAAACCTGGTTATTTCAAGATAAAACAAATACTTGCCTTGATTTGTTTATTCCTGCTCTTGTTTTCTGTCAGGTTGTGGATAATTATGGGACTTTGAAACATCCACTGTTGCCTGTTGATGCACAGTAATGCTCTCTTACGTAAAAGTCTGGATCAAAGTAGTTTTAATCAGTCATACACTTTTGCTGTTGACCTGTTTTTGACCTGTTTTTCTTCTCTCCTCCATTTCAGGTAATGATCTTCCTGTCCGCTATCTACGCCTCCTGGCCCCGCCCTTGCAGCTTCTGTCAGCTGCAATGTGGCAAGTTGTGCAGCAGGGACTTGTAGATCACTACGGGATGCTGGAGGAGTTTGTTACCATGGTGACGGAGCTGGTCCCAGAGTTGATGAGCTACAGTCAGAGGGCTCAGCTCATCCTGGGACTCAGGGCCAGGGTCTGTAATATTCATTGTTGGCTTACAGTTGAACGTTGAAACTTATTTTACCAAGTGGTCTCATATAAACAATACCTGTAGTCATTTCTAAATGGGCAAAATTACATTTTTTGCTGAGCAGAAGGTTTATAAATCATGGCTGTTTAAATGTGATGTATTTGATTTGTTTGTGTAAAACCAGCTGGTTCTGGAGATGTGTCGAGGTGAGCACCCAGCAGACATGCAGACCATTCAGCCACATCTGGACAGAATTAAAGCTCCTGTCAGCACTGCCAAGGATCACCATGTAAGCAAAACATGGCTGGAAAACACACACACACACACACTGATTCTCTCTCGTTTGAGGGTTTACTGGGTCGTAAAAAGATAGATAGATTCTCGTGAATAACAGATGATTGAAAGCTGTTAAAAAAGTGTATTTAATGTCAAGAATATAGAGTTGTTTTGTTGAATCATTTGTATTCTTCTCCAGTGGAAGACATGATAATAATGCAGACCACATTACAGTGTGGCATGAATGATCAAATGTTTGTTCTCCATTCCCTTGATGTGAGTAGTTTTGTGTTCTTACTGTGTGTGTGTGGATCAGGTAACCATCAACCAGGTGGAAGAGTCTGAGGTTAACTTTGTGGAGCTGGTGCATTCATTACTGGAGGATCCCTCTGAGAGGAAATATTTTTTCCAGGTGAGAATCAGCACTCACTTCCTTTTCGCTGTGAAGAAAATAAATACACTCACTGAACACTTTATTAGAAACACCTATACTCCTGTTTTTTTCATGCACTTATCTAATCAGCCAATCATGTGGCAGCGGTGCAATGAATAAAACCATTCAGATACAGATCAGGAGCTTCGGTTAATGTTCACATCAAACATAACAATGGAGAAAAAAATGTGATGTCAGTGTCTTTGACCGTGGCACTGTTGTTGATGCCAGATGGTCTGGTTTCAGTTTTTCTGAAACTGCTGATCAGTCTCTAGAGTTTAACTCGGAGTGGTGCGAAAAAAACATCCAGTGAGCAGCAGCTCTGTGGACAGAAACACCTTTTTGATGAGAGAGGTCGGAGGAGAAACCACTCTTTACAACTGTGGTGGGCAGAAAAACTTCTCAGAATGCACAACACGTCCAACTTTGAGGCAGATGGGCTACAACGGCAGAAGACCACATCGGGTTCCACTCCTGTCAGCCAAGAACAGAAATCTGAGGCTGCAGTGGGCACAGACTCACCAGAACTGGACAGTTGAAGACTGGAAAAACATAGCCTGGTCTGATGAATCTGGTTTTCTGCTGAGGTATGCAGATGGTAGGGTCAGAATTTGGCTGCAACAGCATGAATCCACGGACCCAACCTGTCAGTGGCTCAGTATAATATTTCATAATACAATAAAAATAAGCTGTTCAGGAACTTCGCTCCAATTTTTCCTGTACACATGAATGTTATAAAACCAGACTTCTTGGTCTGGTGTTCTTTGTGGATACAGGAAGACTTGAGTTAGAAGACAGTTGTAAAACGTTTAGAGTTTGAGTAATTGGATGATAATTTTAACAAGAATAATGGCTACCGAACAGGCCTGTCACGCTTTACCATTATATCATTCACAAGAGATGGTGGCTTAATCGAATTGCTTAATGCAAGAGTGACAGAATAATGACCAGACTAACAAAAATCATCAGGCGGTTGCACCATTTCAAAAGTTCAAGGTTTGTAGACTTTTGTGCCAAACACAATATTCTGATGTTTTGAAACCTGGCAACAGGTTGAGACACACACTGGTACAGGAAAACATCAGAGGAGCTACACCTGCACAAAAATCAAACAATCCTAAATGAATCTTTCTCTTAATCTGTCTGTCTCTCATTTGTATTTGTAGGAAGTCTTTCCTGTATATTTTGGGCCAAAGTATGATGCAGCACTTGAGATGCTGGTGTGGGAGTTTATATCAAGGCTGGATGAGCTGCTGCCAGTTCCAGACTTCACACAGGTATCAAGTTTCTTTTATCTATCTACTACTAATAATAATAATAATGATAACCTATCCCGTGGTAATAACTTGTATTACACTTTCATTAAACCAGCATGTGATAATTTAGATGACTTAACTGGTCTGAATCACCAACATATCTAAACTGTTGAAAATTGCAGTGTACATTTGCACTCGCAAGAAAAAGAAGACATCTGATCCTGTGATCTGTCTTTTGTGCGTCTGTCTTTTTATAGCCACACTGCAGCTTTTTGCTACTGACAAAATGTAACAGGTCACATTTTGGCAACCGTTATATCCCCGTTTTGTTACCTGCCCACTGCAGTGTTGATGTGAAGGGTTACCTGGGGAGCTCATTGGGCCGTGTGGGAGGTCTGCACTGCTTGTTGTGCTTCTGCATTTTATTTCACCATCAAAATGAAATGAAAATGAAATGCAACACAGACAGTTCATCACCAGAAAATAGCTCTGGCATTATTCCAAACTGAACAGCCCTTTCAGGCAGACTGTGGCACATAGGCTCAGAGCAGAAGCTCGTCTGTGTGCACCACTGACCCAGAGACACATAGAGAGGAGGGTTAACTGGACGCAGGTGCACCACGGTGTCCCAGTAGACTGCTCCCCCCACCCCCCCACCCCTTTTTTTTTTTTGTACCAAGCAATTGGAGAAAACACAACAACAAAGCTAGATCATAAATAATGTCTATGGACACTATAGAAGTGTAGTATAGGTGAGAAAGAAATATATTAAATAATGAGGAAAAAATACCCACAAAACCACATTTACATTAAATATTTCTCATGTGGACTGCATGAGGTTCTAATGTGGTTCTGATCAAATTTCTAGTACTAACTAGAAAAACAATGTAGTGTATCCATGTCAAAGAAAACACAACTTGATAACAACCTGATTGTTGCAAATTAACTATTTCTTAATTTTGCCTCGGTGCAGGTCATTTGGCAGCAAATTACCAGCATAACAAATGAATGCAGTGTTACTAAAACTAGTAACTTGATCTCCCTTCTCAGTTGGCAGCTTTGGCCGGAGACACTCCGTCATTCCTAGACGACTGTTTACAATCCTTTTTCCCACCAGAGGACATGAAGGTTGTACTTGAACACCACAGAAACCTCGGTCTCTTTGAAGAGAAAGGTACTGCAGGCTCATGGTGGTGAGAGATATGTGTAGTGCACAAAATGAAGAGTCAACACTGAAGCATGCCCAGGCCATTAGAAAGAAATATCATTCTCGTCTTGTTGTAGAACCAGCAGCAGAACTGTTTGTCATCTGCAGCATTTTACTCATTGGACAAATGCTTAGCTTTCCTTTTTTGTCTTTTTGTTTTCCACTGTTTTTTCTACAAAAGATTCTAAGGAGAAAATGATGATGCTGTGAGAACCACCAGTCACTTTTGTCTTTACATTTGGCTGAATTATAGTTTGGACATGTTTGAGTTGTTGATTTATGTGTGAACCAAAGCCAGGGCCTGATTAACCATCCTTACTCTCAATTATAGATCCAAGATTATTACCAATGGATGACTGCATCCTCTCTTCCCTGTCGCTACCTCCTGGGACCAAACCTGTCATGAACACCAGCTCCTGCTCACCTGCTCTCAAAGACTCAGCCTCTCCAGAGCACAAAGGACGTCTCGATGTTCCCATCAACGCAAGCGGCCTGGAGAGGGCAGGCAGGAGGAGCTCTGAGACAATCAGACAAAGACTCAAGGAGACAAGGGACTCTGGCAGTTGGCAGCTGCAGGTTAGGGGCGGGAACATTTCTCAGGAGAGGAAAGAGCAAAACTCAAGTAGTACACCATCATGTGATGAAACCATAGACCTCACTACAGCTAATGAGACTGCGGACACGGACTCAGCAGCCAGTGGGGACAGCCAAAGCTTGAGAGGAGCGAGGGTTCTCAGGAAGAGGAAGCTGAGTGGAGGTGTAGACATTCCCACTAAGCAGCCTGTAGAGGCGTCAGCTTTCTTGTAAGATTCCCGGACATGTTTTGTTCATTTGTTACACACAAAGAAAAGCAGGGTTTCCTTGTTTTACTTGCCAAGAATGACTTTTCTCTCCATGTTTTTTTTTTCTTCCTTCTTAATCATCTCAAAACACATATTTCTCTCCCCTGACTTTAAATCTGTTTAACACTCAATCTTTCCATCTCTTTTCACCCTTCATATTTCATATTATTGCTGAATTACATCCAAATTATGTTCCTTTCCAACCATTATATAGATAGTACAAACCCAAACACCTCCAAGCTATTTTTTGTGGACCACAAAGGGAGAGAAATTACTTTGATCTGATTAGAAAATGGTGTGTAAGCCAACACTTCAGATTTATCTTTGGAGTGTTTTCCATCTTTGCAGGGATTCCTCAGTGGATGATGAGAATTCAGGTGAATCTCCTCTAATCTCGATATGGGGAGAATATACAGGTTTGTACTGTTTATCTGTGGATCAGTGGATACTTGTTTCTACTCATCTGAGCTCAGGCCTTTAACTAATACTTTTGGTTTATTTTAGACTCTCAGGAAAATTCTTTCCCAATTGTAACGGACACAAAAGTTCCCTGGTCCGACGAGGAGACGCTCAATCTGCTCGACATTTGGGGGAAGGACTCGGTGCAGCGGGCTTTGAAGGGCTGCTTAAAAAACCGCCACATATTCACGCAAATCGCACAGAAGATGGCAGAGAGGGGCTACATGAGAACAGTGGAGCAGTGCCAGACGAGGATCAAACGACTAAAGAAATGCTTCCGCCAGAACAACAAGTGAGTATTAAATGACATTTGCAACAAATGAAATTTGTCAGAGAACAATATTTCCCTCAAAATTGAGCTGTAATTTGTGAAACAACAGAGAAATACTGTCAATGCTCTCCCTGATCTACCACCAGAGGAAACTCCAGGCTTGAGTGTAAATTTTATGAGCAGCTTGAGTGCGTCCTCAGCTCCTCAGCTCCTTCGGCTGTTCCTGAGGTCACCTACGATGTTGACGAGGTCATAGATGAAGATAATGGCGATGAGGACTTGCAGTTTCTCGGCCAAACAAGCAACCTGGAAATTGGTACGGTATCACAATTTTTGTAATTAGTGAGTTCGTAAAACCACTACTGTTTGACGTTTGATAATTAACATTAACTGCAATATATGGTTTTATTAAATGACACATTCTAGTACAATTATTATACTTTTATTATTCCGCTGTATTAAACAGTGTTACATATGCTTTTAAGGAACTAGAAGCGTTCCATGGACAGACATGGAGACACTGGCCCTCATCAAAACATGGGGTGAAGACAAGATGCAACAGGAGCTGAGAGGGATGCACAGAACCGGACACATTTTTTCCATCATATCCAAAAAGATGGCCGCCCAGGGCTTCTCCCGAACACCAGAGCAGTGCCAGACGAGGCTGAAAAGGCTGAAAGCAAGCTTCAGGCAGTGCTACCAAAACAAGTATGTGTGTTTGCAATAGAGAGAATAAAATAAAAGGTTTGAGGTGTTTTTTAAATGTATATATCTTCTCTCTCTTTATCCCCAAACTGTAGCTTGAAAGGACAAGGGCAAGTTGAGTGCAAGTTTTACAATGAACTGGGAAGCATTTTAGTGAAGGACTTCCCTTCAGTGCCACAGTTGGATGAAATACCAGGAGAGTCTGAAGACGACTTTCCTGCCTACTCCCATCATGACACTGGTAAACATAAATATTCTCTATTGACTGAATATATAAACAGTTGTTTAAGCATACAATGGATATCACAACTTCTTCCTAAGTGGAAATAGAATAGTGAATGCACAGTGTGGTTATGTCTTTTATTTATGAATTCTTTTATTTTCTTTTGTTGCTCAGTTAAATTATGAGACAGCTTCTAAAATGAGTTACTATTTAGTCCGATTTCTAGTTTCTCTTTTTTCTTTGTGACTCTTCAGAGTCTGTTGTGGGCATTCAGGAAGACAGGAAGAAAGTCCCCTGGTCCGACAAAGAGACAATCATCCTTCTGGAGATCTGGGGAGACCCACAGGTAGAGGATAACATCACAGTTATAATTATACCTTCAATTTACGTAGCCAGGCTTATGTAAACTGTTTAACTTCTTTAGATGTGTTTTAAGGCTTTGATCATGCAGGATGCTTTGTCCTCCTGTTGAGCGTCTCTGTCACCAGAGGGCTCACAGAGCACCAGGACCATTTAAACCAACTACATAGTAATAGCTTACAAGAGGACGTTACCTTTAATATGAATTTCACGTACATTTAGGTCCAGCAGAGCCTGAGGCGCTACCCACACAACGGTCACATTTTCACTGAAATATCAGAGAAACTCAGCGCCAATGGCTACTCCCGCACTGCAGATCAGTGCCACACCAGGATCAAACGGCTCAAAGCTAACTATCGCCAGTGTCAAGAAAACATGAGGTAAAAACTGCAAAGGAATATTTGTTTTTTGTTCTGCGCTGTTGGCTCGACATGAATGTGTTGATACACCTGCCTTTGCTCTCTGTAGCTCGTCTGGGACTGATAAAATCGATTTTAAATTCTACGATCTGCTGGAACAAATCCTGGACAAGCAGCCGTCAACATCTTCCACTGTGGTAACCGACTCCATTGAAATATCAGAAGACTCCAATGTTGAATCACTGACTGAAACAGGTAAAATATCCCCTCATCAACTCAGTGCAGCGCATCTGCAGCAGACGTCCATACTCAGTATTGCACTCTGTATTGATTGTGGGTACAGTCATACAGTTTTACACCTAAACTAGAAAAGCTGAGGCTTCAGGTGTCATAAATAAAACTCTTTTATGGCGTATTCAGTATAAAATTTGCACAGTACAGTAATGACTAAGTTACAGTCTCAATGGGAGTAACCCTTGACGATTACAGGATAATGGTCAATGCTAATGTAAATGTAGTTTCACTCTAAAACATATAGAAAAGACTTAAGATCACAAAGTGTCACAGCAGTATATCTCAAATGTTAGCGAATAGAAGCTAACATTAGTCACCATGAGGCACTGGTTATCCTGGACCAAGTAAGGCTGTGGCAGCATTATCGCCGAGTGTTTTTCTGCCTGTGACTTCAACTTTTAATATGAAAGAGGAAGAATTATTTTACAAAGACTTGCATTAATACATTATCAAACTCATAACAACTCATGAAATGTAGTTGTTATCAAGCAGAGTTGATTCGTGTAAGACGAAGATGAAAGAAAAGCAGAAAAATCTGTCATGACCAAAAAAAAAAAAAGTCCACTCTTACCAAAACTAGTGAGTGCAATGACAGGCACTGTGTTTCTGTTGAAAGATGGAGAAATCAGCATGTCAACAGAAAAACCAACACCCAGCTCGTGGTCAGATGAAGAGACCCTAGCACTCATCGATATTTGGGGCGAAGAAGATGTTCAGAGGGCGCTGAGGGGTTTTATCCATAACGGACATGTTTATGCCGACATTTCGGAGAGAATGCACGACCTCGGCTACTCCAAAACCTCCGAGCAGTGCCGCTGGAAAGTCAAGTCCCTGAGGAACAACTTTCGACAGTGCTATGACAGAAAGAAGTGAGAAGAATCTGTCTATCTGTTTTCCTGTTTATATGCTTGCAAATGTAATCTACTGTCATGATAATGGTTCATATTTATTTCTTTTCACACTGTTTAGATGCGGAAGAAAAGTTGATTATAAATTCTACAACCAGCTGGAACAAATACTGGGACAGGAAGCAGTTTCTATTGATGAGTATGATGAAAGAGACGAACAAGCAGACCAGGATGCAGGTAGAGGCATTTTTATCCATTTGCACAACAGCAGAAGAAATGCTCCGTTGGATAAACATTCATTCACAGGTCCAACGTCTTTTTATTTCCTCCTGCAGTAGGTATAGATGGTGTGAACACAGTGTGGACGGAGCAGGAGACTGTCGCTCTCATTGAAGTGTGGGCTGCAGATGACGTGCAGCACAGCCTGAAAACCTGCGTCCGCAACGGGCACGTATTCGCTGACATATCGGAGAAAATGGGCGCGATGGGATACCTGAGGACAGGGGAGCAGTGCCACTCCCGGATCAAAAGGTTGAAAAAGACTTACAGGCGTTACTGCAACAGCCAGAGGTAAATAAAGATAAACAAATGATAGATTTGTTGAGTGGGTGTTTGGCTTCATAATTTCAGCTGTTTCCAGCTTACCTTTGATCCATGTTCTGTAGAAGTGGAGGACGACCCGCAATGTTTCGATACTTCCATCTCCTGGCTCCGGTGCTTGGTGACAACTCTTTATTTGCTGATGTGGACAGTACTGCTGCTGACGCCACCTCACAACCTTTTATGGACAAGGATCCTGACTTGTGTAAAGATTAAATATAATCAAATCCATTTGTGCAATTTTTGTTATCACACATATGGGGAACTCTACAGTGTTCTTGTGCAGATATTGTGTGAATTTAAGATTAATAACAATTATAAGGCTGTTGTTTCTCTTGTTAGTCGAGCGGCCCTCGACCAGCCACCTCCTGGCCGACCTGAGCAGAAAGATGCCCTGGTCAGACCAGGAGACTCGCACCCTGCTGGAGATCTGGGGTGAAGACAGCGTCCAGCTGACCCTGAAGGGCTGCCTGAAGAACCGACACGTGTTTGAGTACATCTCCGAGAAGATTAATGACCGAGGATTTATAAGGACCTCGGAGCAGTGCTACACCCGCATGAAGCGCCTCAAACATGGCTTCTTCCATGAAAAGTCAGTGAAGACAAAGCAATAATTTCTTACTTCTTCTAAACACTTTTATCATTTATATTATTGTGAGTGTTGTTAATAGCATTAGTTTTGGTTGGTTCAGTCTTTTACTATTGTTTTGGGTTTTTTACATTAAGGGAGGACTTTAAATTCTTCACTGAGATGGAGAACATTTTCAGGAAGGAGTTGAAAGTAGACGGCTCAGTCGCTGACACACCAGTCACAGATGAGCCGGACGACTGTGTACCTGAACTGAGCCAAAACAAAGGTGAAACAAAAAGGAAATTCACAATGGCTTTGTAGCATTTTCTTTATAATACATGATGCAGGATTGAAACTTGTGTAATTGAAATCTGTTCTTCAGTTTTTAAGTCATTCTCAAATGTTTTTTTATAACAGTTTTATATGTGTTCTTAAACTGTGAACTCTACTCTGTTAGCTGCCTCAAGTAACCAGTGGGTCGCTGACAGCACAAAGCTGCCCTGGAGCGATGGGGAGACAGAGGCCCTCCTGGATATTTGGGGGAGCGAGGAGATCCAGGAGAACTTGAAGGGCTGCACCAAAAACAAACACATCTTTATCCAGATCTCTAAGGTCATGGCCAGCCAAGGCTACCTCCGCACTCCTGAACAGTGTCAGACCAGGATAAAGAGGCTGAGGGCCAATTTCAGACACTTCCTAGAAGGAAGAAAGTGAGTCTGCGTCATAATGTGGTTCTGTGCTGTAGGTCTAACCATGCATTCTAAATACAGTTTTATCCTCTTAACATCTTTTAAACTTCATAGCAGTTATTTGAATTTTGGGCATAATTCTCAGCCTCCGTTTAACAAACTCTAAAATTCTGTCTCATGTTTTCAGAGGGGAGAAGCAGGAGTGCAAGTTCTTTGAACAGTTGGTGCACATATTTGGCAGCAAGTACGTAATGAACTCTGACCCACTGACTGACGATACACCCGATGTTGTAGGTAAGTCACAGCGCCTCACTCATGAGCTCTCAGGGAGCTGTGACAGTTTGACTTTGTTATGGTTGATTTCTGCCATGTTTTGTGATGTAAGTAGCAGGGAAGTGATCCCTGGTCTACTTCCTGTTTCAAAGCTGTGTTACAGCTGTGAGGATATAACTGCCTGTTTTTGTATGTTTATGAAGTGAAATGTACACTACGCCTTGTGTATGTTGCACAAATGTTGTTTCCCACTACTGGATAAACCACTTTTATAGGACAACTTCAAAATTTTGGGAAATGCACTTGCTCACTTTCTTAGGGATAGCTGTGAATATAACCCATAACAAGTAAATGAGTGAGTTTTCAGGGCGCTGGCTTGCAGGTTACCTTGGCACAGAGTATTGGTATTGATATTTAAAACTTTTTCCTGTCTCCGCCAGAGTCATGAAACCATCCATTGCCGAGACGACACAGCAGAAGCAGATGGACAAAGAGAAACAATTAAGAGGAAAAATAACAAGGACATTAATGCAGAAACTGTGACATTTAATGCTGTGGTGTGCAGCTGTTTACAGATGACTGAAGACAGCCTGTCCGGGCTCACTGGAATTTACATTTGCCTCTGTATATACTTCAAATACTTTTACATTCTTCAGACACAAAGACCTACTTTAGGCTGTAATGTAGTGTGTGTGTGTGTGTGTGTGTGTTTGTGTCCCTCAACTAGAGTGTCTATGTGATTATTAACATTGGAGCCATGCCAATAAAACCAGGATGCTCAGGGCTTGAGGGACAAAAATGACATTTCTGATCTTGACCTGGTGAAAGTCACAGAAAATGCTGTGCTCTCGCAGAAAACATGTTTTTTCTAATATTTAACTATTTTGTACTTAAACATAAAGCAAGTAAATCAAAGCACATGCAAAAAGAGATACACACAAGGCCTCTGTCACTGTAACCACAGCCTACATTCGCTTTTTGGTCTTATTTCAGGTCTCACTTGTTAAATCTTCTGTCTTTGCACTTATTTGTAATGTTTGAAATCTGAGTGGTGAAAGGTTAAAGTTGAATTCTTTACGTTAATTCTCATTTTGTTCTCAGCACGAATTGATTTTGTGCATCATTTTATTTATTTAAATAACTGTTTACATATGTATTCCAAAGTTTTACAGTTTACTTTGAATGTGTTACACTTCAAACATTATTGAGGTCCATTTTTCCACAAACATGTAGAGGTTTCATCACATTCATTAAAAGAAACTTGAAATGTGAAACTGAGGATGTATTTCCGTATCATGTATTATCTGTGGAGCAGATAGTGCACAGCAGACCTTTAGACCTTTGCCTGCTGTGGCTCTAAACGCCATCGCAAGTGAACCAGAACAGTGAAGTTTTGGCTCAGATAGATAAACAATGTGCTGAAACTCACTACCAAGCTGCATAAATCCAGGATGAACTGCATATTCAGGTGATAATTATCTTTCAGTTCATCACTGAAAGTGACCTCTTTTAAACTGTGAGTGTAAAAATTCTGATTGATGAAACTTTTTAAACATAACTAATGTATTGAAAAATAACCATAAAAAAAGTCTTTTATCAGGAAAAATCTTGAGTAGCCCACAGTGACCACAGTCTCACGCACACATACTCTAGATGATTTTGTGCTGTTTACATTAACTGCAGTCAGCCAGAGGTTCCTGCTCTGCTTGTATTAGATTAGCTGAAGAGGAATGAGGGGAGACCAGAGGGGAAATGCTAGGCAACGACTTATAAACACGCCACCGTTTCCCGTCACAAGGCCCTAACTTTGACATAATGCTATTTTGTTGACACATGACCAATGTCCCACACTGTAAAAATAGTCATACAAAAACTGTATCAGACACTGACGCAGGGAGACATAAGCTGTTCACTTATTACATTTATGGTCTCCAGGTTTATCCAGCAAAAGGAGGTGGAGCTGAGATGGTAATCAAGAGACTCTTCTGGCCAACAACTATTGGATGGATTGCGAGAGAGAGAAAAACTCAAGAGGATCACCAAAGTCAGTAGGATTCATCCTCTGACTTGGGACCGTGAATGTCTGAATAAAAATTTCATGGCAGTCCAATCCAATATTTGTTCGGTACTCCAAAGAGAGAGAGACTCATACTGTACCACAGCTCTATTTCTAATCCACAGTTCTTTGGATTTGACACTTTGCAGTGCGTGAAACGCAATGTGAAAATACGCAGCATGGTGTTGTATCGACAGCAGCAGCACACACTCACAGTTTAACACCACGACGGTGGAGTACCCTGTGGTGTTATGTCTCTCGGCCAAACCATATCCTCGACGAAGAATATGTGGTTTCCCTCAGCCAAATAACATGTAGAAGGTTTGTCGGGATCAGCCAACACGGCATCACTGGGTAGCAGCGGTGAACCCTCCTCTATCAAGATTAGGTAGAAACTCTTGGGTTTACAAGGAAGCGTACACACACCTTGAATCTGATGTTGTATAGGAGGCGGGTCCAGCTCTTCCTGCATCCTCCTCAGCTCTGACAGAGGAATCATGCTCATTACGTTGTCATCCCATTGCCGTTCCTTTGCTTCTCGTATCTCTCCCTCCACATTTGTTCCATACACTGCGTCCAAGACTACGCTCTTGTTCACGCCACTTTCTTTTACTTCCTCCTGTTTTTGGTTATTATTGTTCTTTCTTAGGAATACCACTGGAACCATTACCTCTCGTCCACTCAATGTGTATATCCAATCCATCAGTGTATAACAACATGGCTGCCAGTAGAGCTAAGAACACAAGGAAATCATATTGCATTATGTTCATTTTTGGATTATTTTGATTATAATTGATATTATTTCTGTAAAAAAAAAATACCATCATGCCATCATACTTACCCAATAACTACACAGACAAATTAAGAGCACAACAAGCAACGCCAAGGTGAAAATTAAAGCTCCAGTGATGGTCATCTGAACAAACAAACAACATATTTTGAGAAAACACAACATTCAGTGAAAACATAAAAAAAGATGTTCAGCCATCACTTTGAGACAATGGGCTGGAGAGAGAAAGAATTAGGGCTGTCTCCCACCATTTTTTATTTTGTGATGCTAAGATGATTTCACTGTCTTTAATGAATATTCAAACAAGTAGAAAGATCTGCTAATTATAATGTAATAATTCTTACCCAAACGATCATGGCGGGCCAAAACATGGAGTTGTTTTCTTGTAGGGATAGGACTGTAGGGAGACAAGGCTGCACACACACACACGTTAACACGATGAATGTTTTTTCTGTCTTTCTTTGAAATCTTCGGAAGTATTAATTAAGAGTTTAATTACCAAAATACACACACACACACACACCAAAAATAAAAATCATTGACATCATGTGAAAAAATGGGTTTTCATTGTACAAAGAGCAGGTGAATGTATCTCAATCAGTTGACAGTTTTACACTTATAGTAAGAATCTGAGATAAAAAAATGTTTTAAGGGCCTTTAATAAAGCAGAACTCGAGCAAGACTGGGACAAAGCAGTTTGTTACCTTCTCATAGATGAGGATGTTTCCAACTCTGACCTAAAACAGAAAGGAAAACATTACATGTCTGTTCCAAACACTGTAAAATATACAGTACATTGTGTTATGGAAATACGCATTAACCTCTACACTACAGTTGTTTCAAATCTGTCACCTTAAATCAATGTTGTAGTTTAAAAGGTGAATGACTCACACATCCAGAGCGGTCGTCCTCTCCCTCACATAAGCATGAGTCTGGGATCACAGACCCCCAGTCTTGGTAGCCTTCAAGTCCACAGCACTTAAACTGGACCAAGCACACACACACACACACACACACACACAAAGCAGAGGTGATTTAGCGCTACATAAAAAGAGAAAGTAAATTTAAGTATGTTTAAATGAGAACACATGCACAGTGGCGTACCTCAGCCTGCCAGCGGTGTACACTGCTGAGTGCAGGACAGTTTGTGTCATTCAAATGAGTTTGTGAGTTTCCTGGTAAATCTCTCAGAGGTATCAGGGCCAGGTAACGCTTCTTAAACATTTCTTTTTCCTAGAGGCAAAAAGAAAGATGAACACCTGCCAGTTATTTTCCCGCTGCAGATGGATTTTCACTCCCAGCATTTTTACCAGCAGTTATTTCCATTTGACTAAAGAAAAATCTTAACTCAGAGTCCACTTAGTAGCTTTTTCAGGCAGAGCATTTCATGGTCTTCCTCAGTAGATGGAGTTTCCATCCACTGAACATGATGATGTGGATGAAAGCCCCAGATTTATTTAATTTTTTTGTCAATCTGCTGTTTCCAGTGTAATTACTGAACTTTCACTCTTATGTTAGTTAATGTTTACAGCATTCAACTCTACAAGCAAGCTGGGATTTTCTCACCTGAGTCTCTTTTTCCCAAGTCTTTGTAAAAGATATAACCATAACCACAAACAGGATACAGATTGAGCCAAATAACTATGGCGAGACAACAAGAGACAGGAAAGACAGTTTAATTATCATGTTTTTTTCCCTTGGTGATCATATGGAAATGCATATATCACTTCTCGCACACAGATACATACCACAGAATAAAAGCTCTTCCTTATCCAAATTTTCACCAGTAGCAAGATACAGATGGGCAGACTGAGGCCTGACCACAAATACACCAGTAAGGCCTTCCTTCTCAGCCTGGAATCATCCTAAAAGAACAAAATCATATCAACATGGACAGAGAACAATGCTACTGGCCAGGTCTGGGTATTAAATGTCAATCAGTACTAAAAGCTGGAATCAAATGTCTTGATCAGATCTGTAGTCTTGTTAATGTATTCAATGATCATTTAATTTCTGATTAAAGCAAAAATATTCTTTTTTTTTTCAATAATTTGTACCAAAACTCAGGTATTGTATCAATATTAGTTATTGAAAAATGTTGAATAATCCACAGTCCTATTAGTGGCTACCTACAGGTAGCTTTATGTGGTTGTCTTGGATCTTAGTGCAGGATTTCAAACACCTGACCATGACAACAATGTATTTATTGTTGCTACTGTGATGAAGGAGCAACCGTAACAAATGAAAACAAGCTTGTATAGTTTTACCTCTTCACTGTTCCCACATTCAAAGCTCTGGCTGTTCAGAAGGTGTCCTGATGCTGTCAAGATGGGCAGCAGTACACAACACACCTGGAACCCAACATCAGCTTTACTGTACACACTGTTTGTAAAGGTAAGAAGAGCTACTATCTATCTATCTATCTATCTATCTATCTATCTATCTATCTATCTATCTATCTATCTATCTATCTATCCAATCATAAAGTGAGTAAAATACCTACCGCATATGTGAGAACCAGCAGGGTTGCCGTCCACAGTATAGAACTGGGCTTCCTGTAATATGTTTTTCTGTTGTCATCTTTCTCGGCAGCCATGGTTTCACAGCTTTAACTCTCCAGCCGCTTCGGGAGGGAAACAACCACAGAACGAACTCGGACAGATGTTTCGACGGGAGAAGGGAAACGGAAACTGGTGTTCCTGCCCGTAAAGACCCCGCCTCTTCATGAGCCCCGGTCTCTGCCAGGAAAAGGCCCAGCGTACGGGTCCACCCTCCTGTCCTGAGGACTGAGTCCTCAGTGGCTTCTGACGGGTTCTCGCCGCAAGGGGTCGACAGGAGTTTAAAGATCTGAGGTGCTTCAGGGGACGTGAACTGAATTTTCCATATAGTGAAATGTTTTTTTTTTTTCAAACACTTCTTAACGATATTAATATTGGAAACCCATTCAGGATATGTGGAGGTCCGCTCTCGGCCCTCTGCACGTTTGCAATCGGGGCCAGTTTGAGTTTCTTCTCAAATTCCCCTGTCCCTTCTGAGATTGGTGGCAGTCTGCGCAGATTCCCACTCTTTGGCCTGGAGCGTTTAACTGGAGCGTTATTGATCTCAGGCAGTTTGCAGAAGCTGTGCAACTCTGTGGAGGGCCTGAGGGCAACCACTTCAGGTTTGTGTCCTGCAGACCAGGGGCTGCTGGAGCTCGACTGGGTCATATTTTCACTTGGGGGCAGATGCAATGGCGTCGGTCCAGTTTCAGCTGACTCCCCTCCTTGTTGCCACAGTCTTGTTTGACAACTGCGCAAGAATTCAGATGTTCGGTCCTGATCATGTCATAGCAAAGGAACTAAAAAAAAGTGTAGGCTGATTCTTTTGCACAATGCTTTTGCAAAAGCTGAGCATGCTTCCAAATGTTGCCCACTTGGTGGCGCCAGTGGATAATAAAAGTAAGTGGGATCACATTAAAACTGTATTTTCCAGCCGTGGTGGCCATACATCAAGTCCTGATTTTAAAAAGAGACACTCAGAAGCTCACCACAAATTATATCCCATGTGTTATTTGTGTCCCATATGTTGATTTAATAATCAACATACAGACATATATTTGTGCCTCAGTCTTTCTCTCACTGGAATTTGTCAAACTGTTTCTTTGAACAGTATGTTAGGTTGTGTTGTCCATTTACAGTGATGTGTCATAATGCAAGCAAGGAGACTCTGTACCAGTGTCACTGCTGTAAACCCCCTCCATGCAAAACACATACAGTGTGCTTAAATGGACTGGTTCACACACACGCACAAACACATATACACACACATACACAGCTCTCAAATGCTAGGACAGTAATTACATGTCTAAATCTGACAGAGCGTCCAACCGCCAATGTCTGCCTCTGTGTGTGTGTGTGTGTGTGTGTGTGTGTGTGTGTGTGTGTGTGTGTGTGTGTGTGTGTGTACACCCATGTGTGTGACATTGGTAAAGACAGAGACGGGCTGGCTGGAATCTGTTGAGGGAATGGTTATACTGAGGGTGTTGCTGCTCTCAAACACACACGCGCACACACACACACACACACACACACACACATAAGACGGCCAAGCAGTGCCACATCACCCACCCTCACCACTCCGTCCACTTTGCACACTTACACACCCTCACACACTGTTTTCTTCACTCAGGTCACACCTAGATTCATCGACTCCAGTTATGGTGACTTTTTTGTCAGCATTTACATACACACATTTTTACTTCTTGCTTTTTGCAGATTTAAAAAAAAAATCTTTGAACTAAAATTACTGAGAAAAAATCTTGGAGAGAAATAAATTTTAAGTTAATTTGTTGGATGAGCCGGGACACCACAGTGCCCAGAGTAATTTGACTTTAATTAACATTTTCTTTGGTTGAGTCTCCAGCCGATGATGCTAGTGTGTTGCAAAGTACATTCATATAAGTACTGTCCTTAAGTACAGTTATGAGGTATCTGTGCTTGAGTATTTCCATTTTAGGATACTGTATACTTATACTATATCAGAGGGAATATTGTCCTTTTTTATTCATTACATTTCTTACACTTAAAAGGGATCTAAGTTGTGCTGAATGTGATATTAGAGATGACATCTACACTTTTCCGGGCCTCCAGACTGGAATATTTCCCAGTTTCCTCTTCTCCCTTCTTTCTGTATGTTTCCATTAGCCACTTCCAGAAACAGATAGAAGACAAATTGAGAGGAAAAACCAACACAAAGTGTCATAACAAGTCCACCACCACATAAATTCTGCAGGTATTTAGAGCTCTACTGGAGGAATGAACAACATTAATCCAAAAAAATATTCCTTCATTAGGTGTTTTGGTGATGGTGGCTGAAAGTGTTGTGTAACACGTTGCTCTCATAGGTGTTCAACTGGGCTGTTGACAGCAAAGGGTTTAGCACAGGGTTTTCATCAAACCATTGAGAGAAGCCTCATGTGGCCTGGAACACTGACATCCTGAACATGTCACATGCCCGAGAGCATGATAGGATGTTAAAGGGGGCAATATGTAGGTATTTTAGTTAAAAACCTTCAAAAATTAACTAAAATTATCAACAGAATGAGAAGAAATATCAGTTTTGCCTTTCAGTCAAAGATGTCTGTACTGCGTTGCAGAGATTTCTACAGAAGTTAGCGTTCTAACCAGCTAGCCCCAGCCTGTCCCGTCTCATTATACCATTTAGTAACTAAAGAGGCAATAGTGAATCACTGTCAGCCCTCAATGCAACATGAGAGCAACATGTCAGCAACTGCTCTACTCTAAGGTTAGACTTATTGAAGCTAACGTTAGCTCAGCGTGAGGGTGAGGGTTGAAACTTGGTTGTGGTTGGCCAGTGAGCCGAGTCCTGGAGCATGCACTTTGCGCGCTCTCATGCACACCCTGAATGACAGGTACACAGAGAGGCCCGGTAAAACCGTTAATGTGGTGATGTGGCAGCCCACGAGGATTTGTCCTCGAATGCCCAGTGGACAGTCCAACTATGGCACAGGGGAAGGGGAAAAAGGAGGAGGGACCAAAGAGCTCATTTCCTTGTTTCTTCCAATAGGGATGGACACCCCAACTTTCTGGTGATATGCTGCCCCTTATTTGTTTAGAGTAGGAATTTGACAGTTGGACAGTTCTTACATTGCCCCTTTTCATGTAACTTTTATTATTATTATTTTTTCTTCTCTCATATGGTTGATTTTTTTCCTTTAGATTGTTACCCTCTCTTTATCACGGAGGCAGACGGGGGCACGGCAGGGTTGTGCAACATGCCACTGAGTCAGTCCTCTACCCTGAGGGCAGACATTTTCACCCAGCTTCATTACTGCAACAGGCAGGCTCACGTTCTCTCTCTCTCTTTCTCTCTGTCTCTCTCTTTTTCTGTGTGTGTGTCCAGACCAGATACAGTAAACCCATCCTGCTATGTTCTAAACATGCAGCTTCATGCTCTGTTCTCTACCACAGGCACACATGTGTAAAAACAGAACTAGAAGAAGAGGGGAGAGTTTATCCTTTAGCAGTGAGGAAGAAAGTCAAAGAACACAAACATCGCTAAGAAAAGGATAGTGTGTATGCTTCCATGTATGTGTGCGTGTGTGCATCTGTATGTGTGTGCCGACATCTGTATGTGCGTCTGTGTGTGTGTGTGCGGGGAGCCTCCCTCCCTAGGGGTTGTGTATGGGCTTGTTACGGCAACATTCCTCCTCTCAGCTGCTTCTGAACAGCACATTCCAGAAAGAGAGAGAGCTAGAAAGAGAAAAGAGGGTGAGTAAAAGGGGGAGAAAAGTAGGGAGAGAAGGAGAAGGGGAGATAAAATGTGGGAGTAAGATAAAAAGATTTATAGAGGGAGAAAATGAGACAGGGAGAAGTAAAACATATTGTTGATAAGATGGAGGAGAGTAAAGAAGAAGAAGTGGGCCGAGGAAAATGCTTAAGGTAGGAAAAAGTAATAATAATAATAATAATGCTAACATAATATGTAATTGATCCCTGCTGTGTTATTAATGTTCAGCTGACTCCCCCTTTTCTCCACAGAGGTCAGAGGTCAGGGTCAGATACAGTACAGAGCAACCAGAGCTAGTGCTGAGAAAAGGAAGTGACAGAGAGGAGGCCACAAGGTCTCTCTTAAAATATTATTCCCCATACAACTGCAACACACACACACTGTATACCAGAGTACTCTTTGGTGTTTTCATCTCTTTAGTCTACTTGAACTGTTTCCAGTGAACTGTGGAAGGAAGATATGAATCTCACTACAAACACAGACACACATAATGATTCAGCCACAAAATTGCACTTCTCCTTATAGACACAGAAGAAAAAAATGCAAATGACATGAATGCAGGGCTCTTTGTAGTAAAAATGCAATTTGTTTCTGAAGAAAAGATGCAATATGGCAAAAAAATAAAAACCAAAGCAGAAAAAAACAAACATGAGAAACAGGAGCATTAAATACTCAGCAAAGAGGTTTTTCGAAAAGAGACAAAAGATTTATGTTTTAGAAAAATAAAAACATTTAGTACAGATAGCACTCAATAATTTCCTGTTCCATGCAAGGACTTTGTAGAAGTTGAGTATGACTTCTTCCTCTTAGCAACCTGTGGGATGCCTGGTGACTTTCAATACTATGAATGCTACAACTGTGAATGAACAGTTAATTCAATGTTTGGATCACACAAAAATAATGTGCAATCGAGCTGAAGCGATTAGTCGATAAATCAGTTTACTGGATCAGTAGAAAATTAATCAGATGATTAATGGATGGTGAAAGTAATTGTTATTTGCAGCCCTTGTATATACAAAGAATTGTTCATCCTATTCAATACACAGCTCAGGGCTTGTTGACAGATTGCATATTGTTTATGTATTTGTGTCAGAACAAGGGCTCAAAGGAGAACACACAAACCTGTTCATGTTAAAGTGAATGGAGTTAGTGGACAGAGTTTTAAACGGACGAGTTCAGAGATTTAAAGGCAACAGATCTGTGCTTATTGTGCTTTCTCCTCCCTGTTGTTTGTCTTTATCTTTTTGATTCATTTGATTCATTGTTTCATTGTTTCATTGTTCCGCATCAGTTAAGAGAGGAGAGGAGAAATAAAACGTCTGTTCGACTGAGGGAGAAGATTCTGTCATCAGACATGAAAGTCAGCTGTGTTCCTCATGTCTGGGCACTGAAGACAGAACAGAAACACAGAGAGATGGTGGAAAAGAAAGCAAAGAAAACATAAAATATTTACTGGGATAACAAGCAAATACGCTTCAAGACAAGAGCAACAAAAAGCAGTTTGTGTATGTAAAAAAAAAAAGAAGCTCATTGGCTCAGTGACAGCGTCCCCTCTCCTTCTCCCTCTGTCTTGGCCTGAATAGATGGGTTTGTTTGTCGTCACTGGCAGAACTAAAGGAAAATAAAAAAGTGTTTCGATTCCCCTTCTGTCTGTGTGTGAAATCCAACATACCACTTGATTTCTCTCTCCTTCTTTACATCATTGTCACCCTTTCTTTCGCTTCAGTTTGTCACATTACATTTAAATGACCGGGTTGCTTAAAATTAGCATCCTTAAACATAATTATGTAACACTTACGTAATTTTAATCTGCTTCTGCTACTACTGGCCCTTACGCTGGTGTTAAATGTAGAACTACTTCTTTTTCTACTACCGAATACTACTGTTACTTTTTATACCACAGTAATAACAAACCCGTGGCCTCTCTTCTGTTCTTTTTTTCTCTCAATCCCTTCTATAAGAGTTTAACAGCAAATATGTTTCATTTGCATTGCCATTGCAAAAGCAAGAACATGACACAGCATATTACCTGAACACACTCATGCACACACAGGAGAATTGCACACCTTTCCCCAGTGACCACTTGCGGGGATGTTACATGATTTGTTTGTTTCTATTTCTGGTAATATCTTAATCCAGATTATATTCATGACCCATAAATCTGGTGGCTGTTAGTTGATTTTTCACTCCGGGCTATCTAATCTTATCTATCTGTTCTGTGTATATTGTGCATATTGTGCATATTGTGTGTGTGTGTGTGTGTGTGTGTGTGTGTGTGTGTGTGTGTGTGTGTGTGAGAGAGAGATCAAGATTAAAATCTTGTAACAGCTGTATGGCTGCATGACAGGATTATCAGAGCTAACCTGTTTTCTCCTGCCTGTTGCTTCTGTATGTATATATATTTATACAGTGTACATATGTGTGTGTGTGTGTGTGTGTGTGTGTGTGTGTGTGTGTGTGTTTGTGTATATATATATATATATATATACATGCATACACACAGTGTGTGTGTGTATATACACATATACATTGCAACTTTTACTTAAGTAAACAATTTAAATATTGTGTTTGTCCACCTCTGGTCTTACATAAGCATCTATTTTGGACAAATTGTTCTGAGGTTAGACATAAGAATAAGAATTTAGCGAGGGATGGGTCTGGATTTGAAGTGATGGAAGGTGGAATTTATTCACCCCTACTCGACAACATATCATATCAAGGGGATGGCGCAGAGCTCCCACCCAATAATGTACAGGGAAACAAAAACATGTTGTCAAAGTTATGCAGATTTAATGTTTGTGTACAAAGAATTGAATAAACAAGTATTATCACAGAATACAATTCTAAGACATTTAAATAAAGCACTGTAATTTATGACAACAATGACGAGCACGAACCGCGTCAAAACGACAGACACACATTCTAGCCAATCAGATCTGGCTATAGGTTAGAGCTATGTCCACGCTAGCCAATGAAATCCTAATTCCAGGTGTCAGCTGTCCAATCACAGACATGGGCTGCAAGGGGAGGGCTGTGTTTTCCGTTGGCTTTGCCCAGTCCGGATGTTCCTCAGTAGCAAATAACGAGCAGCAGTGTGTGAATGTGGCAACCGAGGTAGACAGGGAGGGGTAGATAGCCTGACCAGAGCTGGGTTTTTTTTTGTCTTTTTGTCTTTATTTTTCTTTAGTTGCAGAACACATTGTTCACAGTTTATGTTACGCCACGGCTGTAAACTTGTTTGCGGAGCAGAAAACCGGGCCGCCGCTGCTTTTCTTTGGGACTAACCGCTGTCGCTGTGAAAACAGCCCAGAAGAAAGAAGGAAAGGGAGAAACAGCATGGGGCGATAATAAAACAAGGTGTTGTGTTGTGAACCGACGATGACTCCCTGGGGGGATCCGTGAAGCTTATTTATTTTTATTTATTCCCCCTTTTCCTTTTCCCTTGTGTCTTTTTGGGGGGGGGGGTTTATTTTTACGTTTACCCTCCCTTGCTACTTTGAGGGGTTTGGGGGTTTTGTTTTTTTAAAGAAAAAGGCAACGGGATACGTTACAAGAGGACTGAAGGATGGACCAAGCCGGCATCCTGCGAAAGTTTATCCAGGGGGTGAAAGCCATGAGAGAGGGGGACGAGGAGAGGGGAGAGGACAACTTCGGCAACGACTTTATGGTGGGTCAGAATTTACAGGAGCATGCCTAGCCTCCTTTACTTCATATCTGTCTCTGCCAGACCTCTCTCCCTTCATAATTTCCACCATAGTGACCCTCCATATCCTACCTCCCCTCCCCGTCTTCTGGTTCCCTGTATCCCCCAGGAGGTGAGGCAGGGGCGGTCACACTGCCCTCTTCCTCTTCCTCCCATTCCCAGGCTTTACATGGCGGCCTAGCATTGTCTCCCAAACCACAGACACACCACCGGCTCCTGTTTCTTTAAAATAAAGAGACTCACAACAAAACAAGGCACATTCACGTCCCTTTCCAGCACTGAGCTAATTTTTTTTTAACATGGCGTTGTTGGAATAGCTTAGCTTGTATGTAAACGCTAGGTTAAAGTGTAGTGTTATGGTGGCTATTTGCTTACTGTCTGTAAACCATGCCTGACTAAGGACACAGTGCAATGATTCATTGTCTTCTCTGATACTGGGCTTAATGTGTTTTACCTGTATTATTCCTTTACATATTTTTGCTATAGTCTGTTGCTTGGAATCTCTGTGAAACATAGAATGACTGTAGTTACTGATTTAGTAAATGTTTTGAGAAGATATGTACTGTCGTGCAGGATAAATCCACCTAAAGACAGTCATACCCTTATCCTTATATGCTAAATATGGTACCGAGCTTCCAGGCTCAGTACACACAGGTTAGTCTACCCTAATTGACATAAACAGGACGGGCAACATAAATAAAACGACATAACGACTGCAGGCTCTAAAAATGACCCTTGTATTAGACTGCATTGGGGTTTTTTTTTTTGGTGTACAGAATATAGCAAAGTTTGTAGTATCTGGTGGAAAGGGTCCTTTTAGATGTAAAAGAGCATTTGTTGTTAAAGAAACATATTCTGATAACATGTCTTGTTTGCCTTATGATGACCCCTGACCCACAGTCATAAGTCTGCCTTCACTACATCCCTGGATGTTATTGTGTTGCAACTCTGGACTCAAAATAGGACCTCTCCCAGGCTTGTGAAATAGCTGAAATAACCACAACAGAGATGGCACATCTCTGATATCATTTGTGTCATTATGTGATCATCTTACTTTAATGGTTTTGATTGGGACATGTTAGAAAATGTTGCGCTGAGTGACAAACACATATTTATAATCTGCATGTGCTACAGTGTAAGTAAAGTAAATGAATTAGTAACACCACTAAAGCCTTCATATAAAAGAGTCCCCAGTTACAGTTTAACTGGTTGTAGCAGCAGGTTTGCATTCACATAAACGTACATTACGTTATCAACGTTTATTGATTTATTATATTGTTTCGCACTGTGATTGTTTGGGCAAGGGGGTAATCAGCTTTAGAACAGTTAACTTTTTCTCCTTCTGCCCACAGTTGCAAACATACTCACACACTCACACGCACACACACACGCACACACTCCCTTCCTTACTTCCTACTTCATGCAAGCTGCTTGCTGGAGCTTGCAACATTCTTTCTTGGCCCATTTCATAACATTTTGTCCTGGCTTAAAAAGTGGAGCTTTATCAGCTATTGGGCACATTTTGTATAAAAGCTGCAAAATTTGAGAGGCCATTCGCTCTGAAATTAGGTACATTACAAACCCTGCAATATGCAGAACTTTATGGATGTGTCTAATAGTGTTGCTGATGACCTGGCCTGTCCTGTCCTTCGAGCGTGTGTTTCAGAAAACAGGGAGGTAGCGGATGTTGCTGAAAGACCAGACTACCAGGGGCGTTCGGGTGTGTGAGAGGCTCTGAGGAAGTGCTTTATGGATGAGGGAGACACCAAAAGGAGCTGGGGCTAGTCTGCCGCTCGCTGGCTTTAAAGGCCATTCATTTCGAAATGCATGTGATCAGAAATGAAAAATTTCTTAAGCTTTTACACTATGGCCATTTAGTGAGACTAATTATCTAGTATAATCTTTACTGGCAGCTGCTTCCTCTTAGCCTTAAATTCTCCATGTATAGTTGACTGGGTAAATGTAGCTTCTCGTTTTAGCACCACCGTACTTCTCATTCATAACACACATCCACGCCTTGACAAACTGCCTGCTACAGCCACAGCCCTCTGCTTCTGGGAGGAACCATATGCGAAGCAATGTGATCTTAAAACCTGTTGTGAGGTTGAAAAGATTGTTCCTTTATCAGTTTTCTGAACAAAACATCCTCTGAGCCTTTGTAGCAACTGAAAATGGCATCTTTTTAATCAGAAGTCCCCTTTTCAAACACTGCTGACTGCTTGTTGTGCCTTGATTCTTCATGTGATATCTGTTCAGTTTCCTCTCCACTGACCTTTATTGGCATGAAGTACAAAAATTCATTTGTTTTTTTTTTACTTGAATATCAAACAGCTCACATAGATTTCATCTTTGGGTGTTTTAATTTGAAATATTTCTGTTATCAAGTCATTTTATGCCGTACATGTAAATGGGACTTCGGGCTAAATTTTCTCACAGCTGTCAACATCAGCATGTGGATGTAGAGTTTTGCCTGAATTATTGAGCAGTCACACCAGCTTGTAGGCAAGGAATCTTGTTGGGATTGAGCACAGGTGTGGCTGTGTGCCAGTGTACCGAGCACAATTAAGCGGCATCAGCCAACATATAAGTAAGTGTCTTAGCTGGTTGCTGCTGGTCTGTCGTACCAATTTCAAGCTTTGTGTGAAGCTTTCAATTGCTGGAGTCAAACTCACAGTACCACAAGCGCATGGGGTGTGCTCCTCTGCGTACTGAGTCACCAGAACACACTGACATAACACCCACTTTAACTGCCTATTGTTGTTTATATATAGAAAGTGTTTTATAGACATAATTATAGTGCTCTGGTGGGGCAACGAGTCAGAGATTATACACTTTGTTCAGTACTTCTGTTTGATGGAGCGGGAATGCTCGAGAGAATTTTTCTGCCTGGCAACCAAATGTGATAAGTGTCGTTTCTAGTATTCAGTCGTGATCTTGTCATGGTTGAATCCAGCAGAAGCTTTTTTTTGTGACCCCTTTTCAGAATTTGTACGGGGTGTTGTTAATTTTAGGAATCTCGATTAGTGGCATACGCATGGAGAAACATCAACAACTGATTTAATAACATGGCACGCACTGGTGCATGTGGTGTGAGTACACCAGGGCCTCCCATGACGTGCATGGAGGCCGAGCAAAACACAATGACCAATCCGAGTCCAGGGTTAAAGATGTAAATTGGACACACTTTTGGTCATACTCTTGGTCCTACAGTAATCAGAAAGCTAGATTACATGCGGCCATATAACACACAGTATTATAGCCGCCATGTGCCTATAATTTATTCCTTGACTCTCTGCGTTTTTCTTGTGAGTTTCGGGCAGCATATGTTTTAAAGTTGACCTAAACAGCTTTGCATATTGATGGATTCAAATGTCTGTGAGACCTTGATTAAATATTTTAAAAGTTTCACTTCAGGAATAATATTGTGTTGTGTGTCACCAGTGAAAGGCCCACTTTGAGACTATTTTAACCAAACTGGTCTGATGATGATAATAATGGCGGCAGCAGGCGGCGGAGGCAGAATGTGTACTGTTGAATCCTGGAGCCGGCCTCATGACTCAGGTTCCGCAAAACTGGGGCATCTGTGCAGTAGCTGGTTCCACAAAACCAAACAACGGCAATCTTACTTGTTTCACAAGGGTTGTTATCAACTGGCTCTGTCAACCCACGACTTTCCAAACCGGCTATTAGTGCGCTTATGTAAGAGAGCCTGAGTTGTTTTTTTTGTTTTTTTTAACAAATAGACAGTTATGAAGGCTGCACTATGGACACATCCGGAGACGATTTAAAAGAAGGTGTGACCTGATGTAAGCAGATAGATTTAGTCTTCTTTCATGTGTTTTCTTTTTTTTGAGAAGTTAAAACTGTCATAAGGCCTAAATGTGATGTGAGCATCATAAGTTCATCCCGGTGGCACCAGATTTAAAAGCGCTGCATGGGGCTTTACTTAACTGAAGGAAACGTGCTGTTACAGAAGACATGAGCAAATCCTCTGATTGTGACACTTCCTTTTAAATGAAATATTTTTTTTGGTGAAATGTTGCTATCTCCCTCTGATGTGACCAAACTCGTCCTGAGTTATAATGCTGACTCACAAATCTGGCTTTGTGAAACAAGCTTCACTGTTGCATGGGCAGAGCTTTCCCTTCCTGCTGTCTTGAAGACATTTATTTTGCACTTCAGTTTTGAGGTGTTACTTCCTGTGGGCAGAGAAAGTGTCTGTATGTGACACAGACTTTCATTTGGGCAAAGAGAGAGAGAGGAGTACATCATTTCTCTGGTTTGGCAGTTTAGAGGCACTGTTTTTTTATGCAACCCCCTTTTTATTGAATATTATATATGTTATAAATATCTATGTGACAGTCGTGCTTTCAGGATGGTGTGTGAGGTGGAAGGAGTGTTGAATTTAGCTCAGGGGCAGGTTGACTGAATGCACAGCTGTTCATAGACATACAAGCTGCAGGGATTGAGCCTGTGACCTCTGTGTTATGGGAAACTTTCTGTAACTAGTAGGCCACCAGGCAGCATGAAAGAAACGTGCTATTACAGAAAACATTTATCCAAAATGCCTCACATTGTTGTACACATGTTTTTTTTTTGCTGGGTTGTCCACAGCGGATCTCCAAACCTTGGCAGTGAGATAGTAGCATTACTGAAGGCAGGAAGTTTAACTTAATCTAACCTATTGTCAAACACGAGGCTGAGAACAAATTTCTTTTAAAAACCGTGTGATCTGGTGTTTTTTCATATGCCAGGTGCCCCCGTGTGGGCCACGAACAGACGTTTGCATATGAGCAGATGCCTGGATATCACGGGCTTACATATGAGATAGGAAGAGGCACTTAAAGTGTCTTTATGGAGGTGTAAAAATCATTTCACAGGTTCAGCAAATGCTGCTAAAAAGTGGCTCAAGTTGGAAATAAGATGTTTTAAGGAGCATGATGTAAAGACAGGAAATAAACCACACGGCCAGAAACAAAAGAAACACCTATCTGTGTGATCTTGTACCTCTGATGTGTTTTCTATGTCATTGCATCAGTTTTGATATAGTTTCCAAATACACAGGCATAAACACACATTTACCTGATTTTGGGAATACAGGGCTCAACTCTGTAGTCTAGACAGGGTATAGACATAGGAGGTCAACCTGTGTGTGCGCATGTTCCTGGCCTGCCTTTGCAAGGTGATAGGACATCATCAGGACATCAAAGAAAGCCAAAAAGGTTCAACATGTGTCCTTTCGGGCAAACGTAAAACACTCAGTGGAGACAAGAAAGCAGGATGTGACAGTACCAGATATGCTACCGTGTATGTGTTCTTGTGGGTTTGTGCTTGTGTGGATAAAAAAAAAACAGGTTTGCGGGTCACCGGGGGGCTTCCCCTTCTCCTTTCTGAGCTGTGTGTGTGTGCACAATTAATGCCTGCACACACACACATCTGAGCTCTGAGCTAGCACATGATCTGGAAACCTTTTTGCCCTTGTATTACACAAGCCCCCCCCCGGTGAGACAGTGAAATACGATCTGGATGGTCCAGTTGGTGGAACTGGCTTGCACACTTGTGTTTATGTGAAAAAGCGGAACCAGGTTAAATGTTATTCATCTCATTTTGGATGACCCCCCCCCCCATGCCATTGATTTCATGGATAAAAAACTGGTTATTTCCCTTTGAGATAATCAGTGTGGAAGTGAGCGCACCATGTGACCTGATGTGAAGTAATGCACCACTCCTAGTATGCATGGTATGCTGGGCTCTCATTTTCTAACTCATCAGTCAGTCATTGTATTGAAAATGAGCTGGAGGCGGCAGAACACAGGCCTTTTTAATGGCTGACTGTAAAGTCCAGAGCTTTAGGTTTCTGTAAGTTTATCTAAACACTGATGAATGACATATAGTGAAAAGAATGCATGTATTCATTTGAGGAACAACTGAGGGGAATGAGTTTGTCCTGTGCTGTGTTCTCCTCGGATGAAACTGCTGACATGAGCTGGCCATTTGATCAGTCACATGCTGGAGTCCTGTGTTGTTGTTTCTGGTGTGTTTGTTGTCCTGTTTGCCTGCTTTTAATCTAAACTACACAAATTTCAGTTTCGTAAGAAAAAGAAAAAGAGAGAGAAGTCTTGTGTGTGTGTCTGTGTCTGTGTGTGTCTGTGTGTGTGCGCGTGTGGCTACGTGCTTTTACCAATTTGTGTGTGTGGGTGCACGGGCAGGTTTCATACAGGGGTCGACTGCTGTTTTGCATGTGTGTGTGTGTGTGTTGCCATCTCTGTAAGCCCGCCTTGTGTTACTGTAACAAGACTTCCCAATTTCTTTTTGATGTCACAAGCCTCCTCCTTTCTCACCCTCCTCTCCCACAGCTTAACCCAGAAACCAGCCTTTTGCCCCATAAGCCGGGTATTTCTCAGAAGAGGCGCAACACAATATTTCTGCTCTAGAGTTAGTGTATGTGACATGATGAAAACTATCTGACCCACCAACAAGGCAGAAGTACTTTACTGATCAACACGAGGAGGAGACCATATACTCATCAGTAACCCCCCGTGTGTGTAATATGGGACTTGGGTGAGAGGAAATCGCAACATGGGGGTGTTACCTTGGGCATGACAACTCAGCGTACACACTTGACATCAGCATCTGCTCTGATGAGGTGTTTGAGGTGACAGGATACCCCAAAGGAGAAAAAAAATCTCTTTTGGGTACCAGGAGGGTGTCAGGTCATTGTGATATCAGCAAAGACAACATGTTAGATGAACACACAGAACCACACACGTAACCACAAACAGTTGTTAAGTTAGACCACTATCTAAAGATGTATAAAATCACATAGGCACAGTAAAGTTACAGAATTAGGCTTGTGAGGAGAAGGTCACCAGTCTGACCCCCCATACGGGCTGTGAACATCTGAGCAGGGATATGATTAATACACACACACAAACACTCAGCACACACCAAACACACAATGAGCTCCTGTCCCAGATGACTGGGATTATATGTTATGTTTGTCCACATCTGCTTCCTGCTGCAGGCCGAGATCCAGAGTCGGAAATCACCACCAGTCAGATACCAGTAAATGTTAACTGTGTTTGCTAAGTATGATGGTGAAGTAAAAACAGTTTTAACGAAAACTCCAAACATGTCAAACTTCTTCGGTTGTGTGTTTGTGCTGGATTTCTGCAGTGGGTCTTAGAGGTTGATTTTGGTTTCATACTTATTTTAGTGAAACACATAATGGTGACAAGAGAAAGGAGGTTATGCTCTTCACAGGAAAAATCACATGGCGGTCAGCTGCACAACTGAAACTGGTGGGAGTCAGTGTCTTACCAGGGCACTTTTCACACCCAGAGTAAAAGTTACATATACAATTTTGTTATGTATGCATGCAGTGTGATTTATAGTTATTTATTTAGATTTTTATTTTTATTTACGTTACAGTTAATTCTCAAGTCTGGTGCTTTTAAAGAAGCCTTTTACTGCCTTTCAGCGTTTTGATGCGCTAATAAAGAGAAAGTGCACTTAAACAGGTGGATGCAAATTAACTTAATGCCACAGACGAATTTCCACACCTCAACAGATATTTTGATACTTTTGAAATGTGGTTGTCTGGTTATCACTTCTCCTGGTTCTGCTTAGCCGTCACCTGTTTCTCTGACTGTCTCTCCATCTCTTTCCTTCCTCCTTCCTCATCCTCTGTCCACTTGGTCTTGTCTTCTGACGTTACAAAGACACAAACACACTCACTCATTAGTCAAAGGAAGCACTATGAGTAGATTTTCTGTTTGTCTCTCTTTCCAAAGTCTGCTTTAGACTGTAAATGCATGGCTGACACTTGAGGTCCCAAAGGAAGTGGGCTCCCTGAAATGACGGGAGTTTTAAATGGCTGGTTGAACTGGGTGCTTTCAGTTCAGCACAGGTGCTTCCTGCGGTCGGTGTGAAAGTAATGCTGACCACATACGCACAAGATGCATGCAAAGCGGCAGATACAGGTTTGAGATAGTTCTTAACATTACATTCTGCTTTTTGTGTTGTCATAAGTTGCTTGATCTTTGAATTGCATAACAAAGGAGACATGCAGTGATTCAGTCACATGATTTAAAACCGAAAACGAAAGAGTCACAGACAGAGGGAAAGGGAGGCCTGATGGCTTGTGCGAGTGAATGATAGTTCGTTATACCCCTAGGTAGGTGTGTGTGTGTGTGTGTTCATGACCACTCTCTCATGCTGTCAGTGCTCCACTGACCTATATCGGCCAGTAGCCATAAAGTGGAAATGGTGGCACAATACATGCGTGTTTGCATGTGTGTGGACAGCTTAGAGACTGATGACCAGTTGTATGACATAATCTTTTGTTAGGATCTTTAGCTAATGAGGATGTCTATCTCACACACTTACACAAAGTCCGGACCCCTGACTCACACTAGTGGTCAGGGTGTGGTTTGCTGTTATTTCCTTAGTGATGGAGCTTGATTAGTAATCGCTGCTCTGCTGTTTAACTGACAGTAGACACCTGGCATGGTGACCTGTTCTCTAAAACAATATTGTTTCTTTCCATCGTCAATGAAACATGACATTTTGGGATCATCTTATTCACTTTAGATGAGAAGATCCATACTACTGTCTGTAACATAGAATATAGTTAAAGCTGATTAGCTTAGCTGTCCAAAGAAATGAAATCCACCTATCAACACCTCTAAAGCTTACTAATCAGCATTTTATATTATTATATCAGTGTTATATCTTTAACTGTGTAATAAAAACTGAAGTTAAAAAAATGTCAAGTGGCCATTTTTGTGAAGGGCCAGACTATTTCTGGGCTGGGATTGAACCTTCAGTCTAACCCTGACCCTGGTTTCCAGTAAGTGGGTTTTTCAAAATGTCAGACTTTGTCTTTATTGCGGCCGCTGTTTATATCATAACCCCCTCCTTTCACAACGCCACATTTCTTCCTTCACTTGATTAATCTATAATGCGTTCAAAACAATTGATGTAATCACGCTTTTCTGTAGAACTGAATATGAGTTAGCACCTTTTGCACTTTTTCCTAATGCGACATTAATGCCACATAGAGAGATGGAAGGGCATAGAGAACATGAGTGAAGCTTATTGAATTGTCAGAGGGAGAGAAGCAGAGCGACAGACTCGTCGAGAGCCACACAGACCCTTTTAGTCTCTGTGCTGTGGCAGTGCATCTTTTCCCCCCACATGCTCGCAGCGCTTGAGATGGATTTTTCTGAGAGCATTGTAAGGGGTGACCTATTTTAGCTTGTGTGTGTGTGTGTATGAGTGTGTCTGCATGGAAGGTGACCGTCAGTACAGCCTCTCTTCCACTAGCGCTCGACACCCCCACTTCCTGGCCACACACACACACACGCAAAAACCTTTTTTTCCCACTGCTTCTGCAGGAAGAGCATATTTTCTGCCAATCAGTGCTTACTGCTGAGTTCAGAAAGAGAATGCATTTCTCTCTGTATGTGCGTGTGTGAATTATTCAGTGTGCCAGGGAAGTATAGTGATGCTGACTTATTCAGCCAGGAGACAGAAAGTAGGTTAGACCCACTAACAGTTACATCTTTCTCTCTTTACCTTTCTTTACCTCTGTGGCATTTTCTTTCTTTGTCTGTCGCCATTTTTTAATTTCTTTCTAATCTCCCTTTTTCTCTCCGTCTCTCTCTCTCTCTCTCTCTCTCTCCCTCTTTCTCTCTGCCCGGTAACTGCCCTGGCATCCTTGAGTCATTTTAGAGTCAAGTCATTGTGAAGAAATGTGTCTGTGAGCACACATGACTCAGGCGCACCCTGAAGGGGGTCTGTTAAGTGGGCTTTTTGGGGCAACGCCCTGTGTGTGTGTGTGTGTGTGTGTGTGTGTGTGTGTGTGTGTGTGTGTGTGTGTGTGTGTGTGTGTGTGTGTGT